>JARFXV010000257.1:0-600000 GCA_031761425.1 Cosmopolites sordidus | reverse complement strand
TATGTACAAAGTCTGGGTACACAGCGAATGCATTGGCTATGACACTGGATGTTAGGTCTGTGATTATCGCAAATAATTATTAAATTTGTATTACATGAAAGTTTAGGAGTATAAAGGGATGGTTATTTAAATATGAATATAATTTGAAATATCCCAAATCAAGCAGCTCTGTGACTTGGTAAAAAAAATATTTTTTATTGTAATTAGAGAAGAACTAGACGGTTGATTATTTGTTTGTTAATACATCGTAACATTAATTTGCACTATACGTAGTCTTTATTCTAAAACATCTTAAATCTACATTAATATAATTTTTCTTAAAAGTAGTATTTCAAATTAGCTTCCTTTCCTCTTATACAGTATGCGTTTTCAAATATCAAATTTCATCTATTGTATTCAAACTTTACTCATGCCGCGTATATATTTTTTCTCTTTCATTTTTAACCACGTGCTAGGCTTTATCTACATGCATAAAAGGGGACATCCTTAGTCAGCAGCAGAGTGAAGAAGGCCACTTGTGGCGATTTTTCTCGCTGCCACAAGTGTTTCTTTGTGGCAAAGAATAAATCAACTATCCCACGAAGTGCATGCATGTAGTGCTTTTGAAAATAATGCCTAAAAGGGCACGTAGATGAAGTTTTTACTGCGACAAAATTATTAGAACGAAATGGGGAGGGATATTGTTAAAATTACCATTCATTAATTTTCGATAACAAGGTTGGTTTGGTATTTTGTTCTAGCTAGAAAATGTTTAGTTGTAGATTAGTTATTATTATTTTAGTCTTGATTAATAATGGAATTTCTGTGTTATGCGGAAATATTAATTGGGTGGCATACATTTAAAACTCTGTTGCAAATTTTAATAATCGGTGGCCCTTTTATGGCAGTATCTTCAGTTTTAATGTCATGAGCTTTAATTCAGTTCCTGACCGGTAATTCACCGATCTAAAGTAAGATCTGTCTGTATGATATAGACCGTCAACACCGTATCAACCGTGAAGAAGTTTTACTCCCCAGACATTGCTTTATACCGTTGAAATGTTTGTTTTATATCACTTATTTATATATCTGTGTAATTTCTTATGTGTTCCCATATTTAATTCCAAAAATATTAATGTCAAAGCAGTGAACAATTACAACAAGGGTTGCCCAATAAGAGTGTCACTACTTTAACATGAGGCGCTATGATAACAAGTGATAATCCGGTAAGTTTTATTTTATCTTGAAGAACAAATAATTATATTATGTTTTTAAAACAATGTCATTCAAATGTCCTCCTCAGCTTCGTATGTTAAAATGTATTCTAAAGACCCAATTTTCGATTACTCTTTCACAGTAACGGCTCGTGGGTTTTTAAAGTGGGAGGGCGTAGAAGCAAATAGTGATGCTGAAGATTTTTTTTTTGCTTTCCTCTTACTCCTTTTTACTTTTCATGCTATTGAAACCCTATACAGGAGGTGAACCAGGAAAACACAAAAATTTTATATTGTTACTACTTACAAGGACATGGGTCGGTTTCTTGCTTGTTGCGCAGATAAAGGAATGAATAAGTAGGTACTTACCGTTTCCTGAACAATAAATCATTCAAACAGTTTATTGTAACTGCAAATCAATACAGAAAATTCGAAAAATTTCGAAAAACGTTCGAAAAAACTTAAATTAGTCATTATTAACTGTTTTAAATCAGACACCCTCATGTTTGCAATTAAAACTTGTTTATTAGCACTACTATTTAAAGTACTACTTAGTGTGTACACATGCAGCAAATCCCAAATCCAAAGTATTCGCAACGCGGATTAAATACGCCACACGAGACCTATCAAACGCTTCGTACCCGTCAAATCAGTGTTTAAAACTAATTACCCATTCGCATGGTCGCAGGGAATCTACGTCCAAATCGCATATTTAAGAAAGCAGTTAGCCCCCCCCCTATTCTGGCAATCAAAAAAACATTTAACGCCAACGACGAGAAAAGATGAGGTGGCGTACGGTCGCCGGAGGTAAACGTCCGACCAACGATATAAAAATTGTGGGGACAGGATGGAATTTTTATCCGCATTATTTGATGTGATGGATCGACAGACATTCTTCTACATTTGGAGATTTTAATTTTGAATACTATCTTAAAATGAGTTAAAGGAAATAAATTGAACGGAAATAAAATATGGTGCTCTGAAAAATTGTTTACTGTAATAAATGCTAGAAGGACGGCGCCCAATGCCTTCCTTCACGAACCGTCACTGCTCTTTTACACATATCGGGTGGTATATTTTCAATGGTGGCCTGAACGTTCGTTTAAAATAAAAAAATGTTGGCTGTAACATAACCCCACTAAAATAATTCAAAGGCATGAGATCGCATGCTCTTGGTGGTCAGTTGACATTGCCGTTTTGGGAAATAAAGCATCAAGGAAACTTTTATTGCAATAAATCGATTGTCTGGAGAGATGTGTAATAAGTCTTGTTGAAATAAAACATTTTTTATATCCATATTTATCAATTCAGGTCAGAGAATCTGTTAGCGTATTCTAATAACATTCGCCGTTAACAAACAGTAACATGACTTCATTATCTTCTTCAGAAAAATAAGGTCCTGTCACTTCTTAAGCTCAAGAACGGCAACAAACAGAGACATAGTGAAGACGAAGAGTTGATTTTTTGATAATTTTCATCGGCCAAAATCTTGCAGTTATGTTTGTTCACAAACCCATTACGCTAGATGTACGCTTAGTGATCTCCTGATGATGTACTCATGGTTAGCGAAACACGCGTCGGGAATTAAAAAAAATATATCGTATTTAGTGATAAATCTCTTGGAGTTTAATCATGTCATTATTTTTTCTCTATTCTGATATCAGAGATAAAAATAAATCTTCACAATATATAGCAGCAATTGTGCAAAACTTTCTTATCGATTCCGAGACAGCTTTAAAAACTTTTTTCCTACTACTTTGGCAAACTGTAATTGTATAAATTATAGTAAAACTTTTGTCACGATTTAACTGAAAACTCTCAATCTTATTGATTAAACTTCTTAATCTCGGCGAAGAAAAGAAACGAAAAAAAAAAAATAATTTAGATAGTCAATACAATTTACTATTTTGCTGATCGGCCAGGAAACTATTATTCAGATTGGAATTGATCTTTTTTGATTTGGATATTTACAAGGAGAAATGTAGGATAGTGGAAATGAGAACGTTTATCTCACAAAAATCAAAGGAAAAAACTTTTAGAAATCTCCAAATTGCCAAATCATTTGCTAGCTCATATTTTCTCTATATGCTCTTTTTTATAATGGGTCTTTCAAACAGAGTGGTTTTTTTCTTGAATAAAACACAGATGCCGTTGTGAATTTAGGTCTAGTCCCTCTTAAAAAGTGTAATCTACGATAGTTATAAAAATGGAGTCGTTTCCAATACAAAGCTTTAAAATTGTTGAATTATTTTATGAAAATGGGCGTTTATAAAAAAAGTGTTTAGAAAATTACGTGATATTTACGGTTTGCCATTGTCGATCTGAAAGCACTATCAATCGAATTATTCAAACATTTTTAGAAACTAGTTCGGTGGAAGAGAAAAGAAGAGCAATATATAGTCGTAATGGTCGTTCACAAGAGCATTTTAATTTGGTACGTGAAAGTGTTGCTGAAGACCCAGAAATTTCCATTAGCCGATTTTCAACAATTTCGACTCAGTGAATCCACAATATGGAGTACTTTATGAAAGTATTTAGCTATGAAGGCATATAAGGTTCAAATATCATAGGAACTAAAGCCGCTGGATTATTGGAAACGTGCATTTGTTAATTGGATCAAAGAACAAACAGTTTTTGAAAATAACTTTTCAGATTAAGTACATTTTGAAATTGGTGGCTATGTTTGCCACATTTGAAGTGAGGAAAATCCACGATTGATTCATAAGAAACCTTTACATCCTAAAAGGGTCACTGTTTGGTGTTCATTCTGGTCAGGAAGTGTAATTGGGTAGTATTTCTTTCAGAATGCTGCTGGTGAAGCTGTACCTGTGAATCGTGTTCGATATCGTAAAATGATTACTGGATTTTTGTGGGCTAAATTAACTAATGTTCATCTGGAGAATACGTGGTTCCAACAGAATGCCGCTACATCTCACTTTACAAAAAAATTCAGATCATTGATTTGACACCGTTGGACTATTTTCTTTTGGGTGAAGTGAAAATCCAGATATTGTCTTTCGTGTTTAAATGCCATACTCTATGATTCAATTATCAATAAAAAAAAATTTGAAATCAAGGCAAATTCTGTGTTTTGTTTAAGAATTAAAAAAGCTCCTCGACCTGAATGACCCTTTTATGAAGGGTTATCCAGCAAGAGTGTCAGAACTTTAAAATGGGGTATAACGATAACTACAGTGTTAATTCGGTAATTTTTATTTTATTTTGAAGAACAAATAATGGCAATATATTTTTAAAACCTCGTTCAAATGTAGCTTTGTGGTCTCCGTGGCTTCGTCTGGTGGAATGCATTTTGGGAACGCAATTGTCGATTACTCTGTCACACATATCGCGTGACATATTTTCAGTGGTGTCCCAGGTATTTCATTTAAGATCAAGAATTGTTCGGGGTGTATTTCGTTTAATCATAGATTTAATATAACTCCATAAAAAATAAACGGAGGGCCTGATGGTGGCTAGTTGACAATAGCATTTCAAGAAATAATGCATTCAGGAAAGTTTTCTTATAATTAATCGATTATCTGGCGAGATATGTGACAAATTGCACGATCTTGTTGAAAGAAACCATTATTTAAATCCACATTTATCAGTTTAGGCCAAATATCCAAAAATATTATATTCCTTTAGCACTCATCATTAATGTATTCCTATAGCACTCACCACTAACGTATTCCTATAGCACTCACCATTAACAGCAATACGATTTGCATCATCATCTTCACGAAAACAAGGTCTTATCAAGGTCTTATCATATCTTATCTTCAACCCAAAAAACGCACGACACAATGACTTTCAGAGGATGAAGACGTAACTCCTGAATCACTTGGGGATTTTCACCGGCCTTATATTCATTCACATACCTATTAAGCCAGAACTATACTTGGTAGAAAAGGATTAATAAAGATTAAAGATTAATTAACATAGTGTATTGAACATTGCAATCTGCGAGAGACATTTACATTTCAACCACTGATGCGGCTTTTACGTTTCAAAGTTCTAAAACTCTTATTTGAAAACTCTTTATTGAGGTTTCTCAATACTTAACACTTAAGACACAACATCCAGATTTACTACAGAATTAATACAGAATTAATATTGATTAATCTCCCTAACCTTTGGTTTTGTGTTTAACTTTTGATTTGAAAGCCTATTAACTATTGTTACCATTAAATAACGTAAAATTTTACATTAAAACTTTCAAAGGACAATCAAGCAATTTTCTCAAACATTGAAGAAAATATCTAGAACTTCGTGTATCGACTAGGAACGGTTTCAATGCTTTTATATCACAACAGCAATAATATCTTTGTCGCAAAAAAATGAGTTCCATGTAATTCTGATTTCAGCTTAACGCTTTCGATGCGTAAATCGCACATGTGCGCCCAGGGTCGCCTCTACTACTTCCATATGGCGCGCTTGTGCACTCTTTGGTCGATTTAAAGATGAGATGCATTGCCGAAAATTAGTTTAGCTCGCGATTTTTTGAATTTTTTATGGTCGGAGATTTATTTGAAAATGGAAGATTACGACAATGCTCAGCATGGTCCTTCAGTATTTTATCTTCTTCTGCATAATTTACAAATACTTTTTAACAAATATAGTGGGAAAAAATTGCATTATATGACTTTCGTTTGAAAGTCTTGTATAAACTTTTACAAAAAAAAAAGAGACGAACCCCGTGGACGTGAGACCCGGAAACCTGAGCAAGTAAAATAACAAACACCAACGAAAAGGGAAAAACACAGAAAATAATGTCGTATATGCGCACAAATTAAAATAAGAAAGGACACAATTTATCATTATACAGGCTTCACTTATAAACCAGGCTTAATTTTAGGCGAATGTTTTAGGGGATATCATCAAAAATAATAATTAGTTTTAAAAAAATTTATGACAAAATTTTGTATTTTTTTTAATATTTTATTTTTCAGTATTTTTTAGGTAGAAAATAATATTTTCATGTAGTTTGGTTGTTTGTTAGAATTACGGTTTTTATTTTTATGAGAAATGTTAATGTTGGCTTTGTTATTTTATATTTATTAGATATAAATTTATTTGTGTTTGTCTTGATGCATTTTTTTGCATCTATATCTAATATTCACAGAATGACTGGCTGAACGAGCTACAAACATACTTTTAAGTGCTTCAGAATTATTGTCAGCATTGATAACCTTATAAGTGAAATTAGCCATATGAAGCTGCCATCTGTGATCCATAGTAAGCCACTTAAGCTCGTTAATCCTCTGAGAGATATGATCCCGTTTTCGAAGTCCAAAAATAAGGCGGCAACAAGCATTCTGTACTCGTTGAATTCTGCCCCTGTCCACAGAGTCGAGACATGAGAAATAAATAAAGTCACAGTAAGTAAATTGAGAAAGTACCAACGACTCTGATAATAGCATTCTTAAAGCCTGGTTCAAAATGTGCCTATTAACATAAAGTAACTTACGGTGCATGAATGATTTATGAATTAACTTGGATACATGATCTTTAAAACGTAACTTCGAATCAAAAATAACACCCAAGTTTTGCGCACAATCAACAAAACCAAGCCTCTCTCTGTCAACAGATATTGAAAGATTTGTCCTCAAAAAAATATAATTAGATTTAGTACAAAATAGCATAACATTAGATTTAGAAGAGTTTAATTTCAAATTATGTGCTAACGAGAGTCTTTTAAGGTTGTTTAACTGATTATTAATTATATTATTGGCTCTGGAGTATTCACGTAGAGGAAAACTGAAATATAATTGTGTGTCATCAGCATAAGCCCGTACTTCCATTTTCTGAACAGATGTATATATAATATCAGATGTATATACAATAAAGAATAATGGACCCAACACTGATCCCTAAGGCACACCAGAAAGAACATTCCCTTTAGACGAGTTTACATGATTAACAGAAATATATTGTGTTCTACAATCTAGGAACGATTTTGCTAGATTAACGGATAATTCGTCAAACCCATAGTAAGACAATTTTGCGCACAAGAGGCTGTGGTTTAATGTATCGAACGCCTTAGAAAAGTCCAGTAATACAAGCACGCTAGCTAAGCCCCTGTCATAGCTGTTAAATAAATAACTAGTCACAGAAGCCAGAGCTGTAGACGTTGAAAAACCAGTTCTAAAGCCACATTGCGAATCGGATATTACTTTATTGGAGACAAAAAACTCGTACATCTGTTTAAATAAAATTTTCTCAAAAATCTTAGAAAGAACTGGAAGTATGCTAATAATACGCAGGTCAGAAAACGAAGAAGGCTTATCATGTTTCGGAAGAGGAATCCCTACAGCTTGCTTCCAAATTAGAGGAAAGTAGTTTTGCTCTATACAGCTATTAATTATATTAAGTATATATACATCAAGAAAGGGACTGCAATACTGTAGCATCCGCAGAGAAATATTATCAGCACCTGTACCATCTTTTTTTTAACTTAAACATAACATATCATGCACTACCCTCTCATCCACCAACTGGAACGAGAATGCGTCTGCCGAGGGAAATTTATTCGAATAGTAGTAAGTAATCCTTTCATCGCAATTACCATTTACATCCGAAACAAATTCTCCAAAATACCGATTTATAAGTTCCGGTTTATTTAAGTTGTCAGGCAAACTTCGTTGGCACTTAGAACCTATACTAAATGTTTTTAAGGTTGACCACGTTTTCCTCACATTATTTTGATTAATTGTATCGTTAAGGAAATTCTTCCTTTCACGTCTCGTCTCCGAAACAACAAAATTTCTCAATTTTTTATATGCTATCCAATCACTATTAGATTTTGACAATTTATACTTATGCAGAGCAGGTTCCCTATCTGAAATAAGCAACCTCAAATTTGAGGTCAACCAATGGGCCTTTGGCTTAATTACCCTACGGGTAACCACGGGAGCATACCTGTCAAAGGCTGAGATGATATAATACATGAATTAATAAAAAAAGGAAAGGACACCTGCTGCAGACTGTATTGTAAGATGGGAAAACCAGCTAAACCATTCCTAACCACCAGGTCAAAGAAGAGCTGCCACTAGGCAAGGAACAACCTTAAATGGTGTGAAGAACACTTAAACGATTGAGCGTGGGCGTATCACGATGTAATACCAATGAAGCGGACGTCCTGTTTGAGTATGGCGCTATCCGGGACCGCTAACACACTCTGATTTGTGTGAATCTGGACCAACCCTGTACAATGAATGATATTAGGTTATCGAATGACAAAGCTCTATCGGCTGCAATTCACTGCAAGATAGGAAAGGCAGGCCAATATCTTATACGTCTTCAGTACAAGTTTGAACTCCCTATATTCACTTGGTGGTCCAAAGCAATTATTTTCGTGCACCGAATTTTTCTTTTGCGTTTCGCGAATTAGTAAAAATTTCGGGCAAGCAGATAAACAAACTCAGATGTGCTCTCAAGTTTTGTTTTGGACTTAGCTCAGTTCGGTATTTTAGACTGAGCTGAAACTCGAGCACAGCGTTACGAAAACTTTTGTGAAACTTGAACAGGTGTATAGAAACAGTCCAGGTTGTCAGAGGTTTTAAGGTCGAGACTCGATTGAAAATGAAGCTCGCAGTTACTTCAACTGCAATAAATGTTAAAAATGCTCACCGAATCCGGGATCTTGTGAGTTCTGATCATCGACTGATGGTCAAAATGATCGGGGAAGAGTCGAATTTGACTCAATGAATACTCAGATTTTAAGTAATGAATTGGAGAGGAAGATATCTTCACGAAAATGGTCCCAAAAAACTTTTACATGATCAAAAGAACAACAGGATGAAAACATACGACCCGAAAATAAAACGCCAGAGCCAGAAATGGCACACTCCAGCTGTTTGAATATAAAACTATAGGAAAGAGCCTATGATTCTGTAAGTTGAACCAGAATGGTAGCTGCATATCGCCGACTACTGTTTTCGGTATGAATAAAAACAAGAAACTGATAAAAGTTCACAGTTGTTTAAAATAACAAATTATTGTATAATAATCGTTACTGTATTAAATTAATGAAGACTTACTAGATATGGCAGAGAAATGTAAACATTTAAATTAGTTAAAAAAAATTTTTTTTTTTCAAACAGTGTCTTTATGTGGCCAATATGACAAAAAGTTATTAAGAAATTGGAATCTCCTGTCATAAAATCATATCATTTCCAAAAATTGGTTAGGTAATCAGTTGCATATTGCACCGACTTGCCATTCATATTTAAATTAGGTATATATATATATATATATATATATATATATATATATATATATATATATATATATATATATATATATATATTAACTTTGTATACGTACTACGAATTTTTTCATCTACTACGACATTTTTACAAATATAATTAATTCTTGTAGTGTAAATAGTAATGCATAAACTAAAGTGTTACATATAAACTCGAGTATAAACTCATTTTTCACAAAAACCAAAAAAACTAACTTTCAAAAGTAAATATTATGAAAGATGTTTATCAAAATGATAAAATTAAAAAATCATGTATTTTAAACAGTCCACTTCAATTGTTGGAACAACATTTGGTAGTAGTATCACTTTTACCTTAGATGTTCGATCAAAATAATCCTCCTAAAAACCTACTGCGATTTGGAATAAAGTCTGAGTTTTTAATAGAATTATTTCACTGTGTTCTTCTATTCGGATCTTTGGGAAACCTTGAAGAAAGATAAACTGGTTTAATAACATGAAATCCAAATCAAATTGGAAGTAACATTTACATTTATTAGTATAATCATTTCTGGAAAAAAAATAACACTCTATATTATTAGTTATATTTTATATGTTCTTTATATGAGTAAAGTAACATATTTTATATGTATCAAACAAAAATTAAAAAATAATCGAAATTTTTAAAGCCCAGTATCTCAGAAAAGTAAACATTTTTGAACATACGTTAAAAAATGATGTTCTAACAAAAGATAATCACTATGTTAAATAACATTATAATTATACTATTTTATCTACATCAATTTGACTATGCCTATGCATACCAAGGAATTTGTTGGCTTCATAACCTTAAAATTTCATTCAAACAAAATGCGTGTTTATTTCTAAATAATTGACAAATTTAGATTTAAAATCACTTGTAAAGCACCATGTAATGTTACTCCTGAAATTTCATTTTTTCGTGTCAGAGAATAACCACAAGACGCACAACTAACCATCTTTTGTGTATTTACTTTACTTCCGATATTATTTCTTTTATTGTCAATATAATCAGTATTAATAAGTATTTACACTAGAACAAACAAACAGAGTATTCCAGTACACTTATTCGGCACTTATTATTGATTAAAACACACTGAAATTACTTAAATCTACTATTAAACTTCTAAGTTGAAGACACAAACTACCAAAATTCCAAAACAATGAGTCAGTTGTGTTTCATTATGGTCGTTTCCGTCCCTATTTATATGTGCATAAAAATAGGCAAGGCTCCTTTTTGTTAATTCCAGCTTCACCACGGCCAAAAACGTTATAGTGAGCAAATCAAAAATCAAAAGTTGTTTATTTGCTTTTTTGATAGCCAGGGAATTGTGCGGAGAAGCTCAGAGTGGAGTACCAAGCAATTCTGGAAAGGCTTCGAAAACGAATCGAATTTTGAAGGGGTTTTGTGCGACCCAGGAACATCTAAAAGTCGTTGACACACAGCGATTTCAATTAACGAGTTTTTTTTTGGCAAGTAAAACATCATTGTGATATTGCTGCCCCTTTATTCACCAAGTTTGGGCCCTTGCGACTTTTTAGTTTTCCTAAGATTAAAAATTCATCTCAAAGGATACAATTTTGAAATAATGGAGAATTGATGCATTGAAATGGCTTCCTTCCCAAGGCAACTACTTTGAAGGACAAAATGTAGTATTGTAATATTAATAGATTCAAGAAAAAAAGGTAGGCAGTCTTGGGAATTTCGGACAGAAGTGAAAACTTGAATCTTTAGAAAAACTGTGTTTTTTGAATTTTTAAATTCATTATTCTTTAAATGAAAACATTTTTTTTTCACGTAGAATCGAAATCTAAACAAACATAGAAAATAAACATTTAAAAAAACTAATTATATTACGATACTTTTTTATAAAGTTCTAATGGTGAAATTGAATGATATAAGTTTATAAATAATCATTTTGCAAAAAAATAACAAAACACGTATTTTATTTCTGACAATTTAAACCAATAAACAATAATTTTGAGAAATTATAGAATTTTTAATTTTAAAATCCGCAACAAAAATACTACTGAACAACTAGAAATCTGTTTTACCACGCTAGTAAGATAACTCCTAAGCCACTATGAAATATTCATTGTACGATGTATTGGAGATATTAAATATCAGAAAAATAAATAATATTAAAATTTTCAACGCAAATATCTATACCAATATTGGAAATATTCGAAAATAACTGTTTCATTTTTGTTATTCATTTTTCTACATAAAAATATTAGCATATTAAATACTCACTCTTGTACAGCACAGTGATTCTACAATTAAACAATTAAAGTAATGATTATCTAAAACACATTAAAACACATTTAAAACATAATTGGCATCGGCAGTCTGATGCAACACATCACTAGCATATCGGTGACGTGAACCCATAAGTTTTGCCCCTACCGAAAATCGCTCAACGCGGCTAAAGACCTTTTCACTTCAAAAATATAAAAAAATCCCATTACTTTATTTATCATCCTCTTACATTTGACTATGATCATTTCTTCATTGGCTACCATACCAATGACCAGTTCAGTCATCCGCACCTGGCCCATATTCACAAGGTTCTTTTTCGAATTTAAAATGTACAATTTAATACGAAGATTTCAATTCCATATTCTCAGATATTTATTCTTAAATTTTTTTGGAGGTAATTCATCAGTTCATAACTTAATTTTTAGGTTAATTAAGGGACAAACACATTTATGAATATTTTTAAAGACATTTATTGAAAATATAATATATTTCATGATTCAAAATTTATAGAATGATAACAAGTATTTATCAACGGCACGTCATATTTTACTAAAACGTTACTAAAACGCAATGTTACTAAAACGTTCACATTTGATGTTTGCTGTTCTATAAGCCGTTCCGAGCCCTGTCTAATCACGAATCTGCGTGCGTGCCAAAACAAAACGCGTCAAGATTCCTGCGTACACTCGCAAATGTGGGCATCGGGCAGGGCCCAAGGCGGCCCTAAAGAGGCGAGAAGAGCCAGGCATGGCTCTCACTGGGACCAGAACGAAGGGGGCGCAACAACGACCAGACAACGGATACAATTGCCAATCGATCCTCCGGAGAGGTCTACGTGTTCCCGAATAATGTAATTACGCTCACGAAATATAACACCACCGCTGTTGCATGAACTTGTTCAGTTTTATAAAGGTACGTGGTATTGGTATAACGCACTTGAGATTTTTTTCTTTAGAGACTGTTTTAAATTGGATTGTTCGGGAAGACGCACGTTTCCGATCTGAATATTACTATCGTCATCTGCTTTTAAAAGAAAACATAGGGTATTTCAAAAGATTTTTCTATATAGATGTTCTGTATTTTGGTCTAACATTCGAGGAACATGTGTAGTAAGCTTTTTCAAAACTAATTTACACACAACGATATATATATATATATATATATATATATATATATATATATATATATATATATATATATATATATATATATATATATATATATAGCATGAGCAATGGTTAGTTACATGACCGGGAGGATGCCCCACCCATTCCTTACATTGTAGAGCATATGTTTCGTCCATTAGTGGTTAGACTCATCTGGCTACCGACATATGCTCTCTCGCCAAGAATAGAGAGTTCATCTCCACAATCAAACAACCCATATTTTCGCCGACTTCTCGTCGGATGGGTTATAAATGGAATTATTTGACTTCTTTGAACTGCGTCCAACGTGGTTTATTAAAATTTATAAGCCATCTGACGAGAAGTCGGCGAAAATATGGTTTGTTTGATTGTGGAGAGGGACTCTCTATACTTGGCGAGAGAGCATATGTCGGTACCCTGATGAGTCTAACCACGAACAGACGAAACATGTGCCCTCCAATGTAAGTGATGGGTGGGGGTACCTCCCGGTTAAGCAACTAACAATTTCTCATTATGGCGGAGACGCAGGTTGTTGTGCATTCCACATGAGATTGTGGAACCCAACGGTCGGAGGTGTATAACTCCTGACTACTGTTGTCTCGTTGGACGTAGTCCAAAGAAGTAAAAAAACTCCATATATATATATATATATATATATATATATATATATATATATATATATATATATATATGGCCTATCTTTGCGCCCATACTGATTTCATTCTTTCACTATGAACTTACTTGCTCTCGTCAGACCAAGTTATTCCGGTCTTCCTACATTTTTCTCTCTGACCAACCTCCCAAACGTTAAACTTGTGTCTATAACAGTTTCTGTCCTGAATTTCACCTTGTGTAATATTTGCTGATCTTATGTCCCCTTTAATTGCAGCAATCCATTTCATTGTTTCTATTTTAGCTCTACTCCTATTTTCAAACGATTCAACTATTAGCCTAGTTAGCCTACTCGGATTCATCAGTTTTATGTGTCCGTAAAACTTATGTCTTCTTTTTCTCATATCGCTATGTATATCTTGCTGGTGATTTCTTGGTTTTCTCGAAGTCGGTATGTTGTGCTGTTTATTTGTCCGAGGTCTAAGCTTTTTCTTATTATTTTTTCTTTCTATTCAAAATGAGCGTTTCTTCGCCATATAGACATTCTGGCTTAATAACTGTGTTGTAATGTCTGAGTTTTATATTTTTAGATATTCATTTCCTGTTATAAATATTTTGTGTAAGTCTCAATGCAGTTTCCATTTTTTGATATCTACCCTTATTGACCACTTTTTCCAACCTATTTTCCATGATTATTTCACGCAAATATTTAAATTGAGAGACTCATCTGATGTTACCATATTTTGTTTTTAGAAATGGTGTTCTTAGTCTGTTGCAGGTCATGTATTGTGTCTTTTCATAGGAAACTTGGAGTCCTACCTTTTCTGCTGTTTACTTTAGGATTTCAATCTGTTTTGGTGCCGTTGATATATCTTGAGCTGAAATTGCTAGTTTCATGGGGTGGTCAATATCCAGGGCCGATTTTTTTACACGCCACTCCTGTATTACTTTTTCTAAAACACAGTTAAATAAGAGTGGCAAGAGTGCATCCCTTTGTCTCACTCTAGTTTTAATTTCGAAAGGCTCTGAAATGTTACCCGTAAATTTAACTTTTGAGCTTGTGTTAGTTCACGTTGTTTTAATAATTGCCAGCGTTTTCAGATCTAGTCCTTGTTCTTTCAAGATTTGAAATAAAGATTTGCTGTCAATAGAATTATATGCTTTTTTGAAACCCACAAATGTACAGACGAGATTTTTATTGTATAGTTTTTGATGTCTTAGGTTGAACTTTAGAAACAGAATCTGTTCCGGGCAGGATCTGCTCGGTTGAAAACCTGCTTGATATTCACCAATTTTAGGTTCTACCTGTCCCTGTACTCTGTCTAGTAGACATTGAGATAGAATTTTGTAACAAACTGGGAGAAGAGATATCCCTCTGTAGTTGTTTATATCTGTTCTATCTCCTTTCTTATGTAGTGGATGGATTAGAGCGTTTCTCCGACCTTCCGGAATCCGTTCGGTCCGCCAAACTTCTTGTGGAATTTTGGTTATTTCCTTGATTCTACCTGGACCAGCGGATTTGAAAAGTTCAGCAATGACTCCATCTTCACCAGAAGCTTTGTTATTTTTAAGTCGTTTGATTTACCTAATTATTTCATCTTCATTCGGTGGTAATGAATATGGATTTGTTTGTTTAGGGTATATTGTTGCTAATATGTTTAAAGGGTCAGGACACTTTAGTAGTTGTTCAAAATATTTGGCAAGTTCTTTGCATTTGTCTTGGTTATTTAAAGCTAATTGCCCATTTTCCTTTCGGAAAAAAATACTTTGGGGTTGATAGCCGGTTAATTTATTTTTAAATGTTTGGTAAAAATTTCGGGTGTAATTTTTTTGGAAATCGTTTTCTATTTCAATAAGTTGATTGTTTTTATATTATTTTTTAGTTTGTCTAATTAGCATCGATGTTTCCTTTCTTACTGTTACAGTTTTTTTTCTGTTTTGACTGTTCCACTCTTTGAATGCTTTATTTCGTGTTAATACTGCTTGCTCGCAAACTTCATTCCACCACGGATGTTTTCTACGTTTTTGTAGAGTGTTGTTGTAGTTTTTGTGGAGTTGTAGTTCTGTGTTTGTTGTTTATCAAGCTCTTCTGTTAGGGTTGGTTTTATATTTGTAGGGTCGAACTTTGGGATTAGTAGTCTCTTTTGGATAAAATTTCGAGGTTTCATGCTAAGTTTGATTCTAGTCAAGTAGTGATCCATGTCTATGTTAGCTCCTTTCCTAACTTGAATATTTAAAATCTCTTTATAAATGGGGTATGAAATGGCCACATGGTCAATTTGTAATTCGCCCATGTACGTGTTTGAGCATCTCCAGGTCTTTTGTTTTATTATTTTCTTCTTAAAATGGGTTGACATTATTGGTTGTTTATATGGTCATGGCTTTAGTCGTTTCTTCATCCGTTCTCTGAGCGTTCAGATTGAGCCCAGCTGATGACGGCTTACGGACAGAAACCGATCATGGGAGACACTTGCTGACGCTTTGGGTGGCGGATGTGGGAATGACAAGCACCAACGTGGAGGAGCGCGGGTGAATTTTGTTTGTTTTTAATATATTTCTCCACAAACCCACTATATATATATATATATATATATATATATATATATATATATATATATATATATATATATATATATATATATCCACATTTATTTTTTATTTTCAAAGTAATTGAGCTTTTTTCTAGTCCCCTAAAAAGGTTTTTTTACTCAACTTCTGAAGGAACAGAAAAAAATCACACGGTTCCACATCTGGACTTTCTTTAGAGTGGACTCTAATACTAATAGGTGATTTATAAGTAAAAGGTTCTTGATTTCGGTGATGTGTTCTTCATTTGTTGACGTGGAAAATATTTCTGAAAGAGATTCGTCCAACATTGCCTCTCTACTGTCATTAAAGGCCACTTTTTTATATAATATCATAGCCGTGACGCTCTCTTGACATTTTTAAAGCATCAGCATTAAAAATTCGTTTTTTTATACAAAATGTAATAGATATCATTTGCTAGATACATTTATTCCTTATTAAAAATCGCGAACAAAAATGTGTAACAATTACAAAAGCTGTTATAAGTTCTAACCTTACAGCCAAAATAACATGAAACTTCTGTCAGGTGTCAAAGAAAGTCATACCAACTTAAAAAACAAATGGTCGTATTACTTTTGATCATATTAGTATTATACGCGACAACATGTTTATGCTTTTTGTTCTCTTTCTTCAGCTCAACAAGGATTACTGTTAGACCAATATCTGTAATTTTGTCTATTAACCATGTCATTTAAATAAAAAGTTGCTTAGTCGCTATCAAAAATGTACTCGTGACACTTCACAGAATGAAGGTATCGACACCCGAAATGATTTAGAAACATTATCTACCATCCATGAAAATATTAGATGTAACATCGGTGCTGTCTTTTCTCCAATTTTCCGAGCCGGAGTCGAACCCACTACCCCGTCGTCCACCAACGCGGTCAGCAGACAAATTTATATATGAAAATAACATGTTTCCTGAATAATTCATGTGAAAATGACTAAAAGCGAAAATTATACTTTCTGTAGCAAAAGAAATAAAGAAATAAAAACTATATCAGTTGCTTCAGACTAAACTATTTACGTCTTGTGCAGTGCCATCGTCGACACAAAAACTGGCGAAACTGAAACATAATTAAATATATTTTTGTATTCGCATCGCTTAAAATGTCGTGACATTTTTCTGGCATTAACTTTACAATGAGTTTATAAAAACCTAAAGTTAACATTTACAGTTTTTCCGTTGTCCATGCCTAAATTTTTCGCATGCAAAATAACATTCATGTCTGTGAACAAAAAAAAGTCGGGGATTTAATAAATGCGCGACTCACAGTTTTCGTGTTCGACGATATTTTTAATGTTAATTAAAATGAAGAGTTAATATTTATCAAAGGAAAAAATGCTTTCGTTTTGTAAAATCACTTACATTTAATTTAGAATAAAGATTATAACAAGCGAGAAATAATTTTTAAACTATTTATTAAAGATACAACCGGTTTTAAATAATAAAAATAAAATATTGTAAAAGTTTTTTTCAGAAATGACTTTATTTAAGTATTTTGCTTTTGTACGTATCAAATATTGTGATATTTGGGTTGAAAAATCTTGTAACTACTTCTATAATTTCCTCGTTAAAAAATGGCAAGCATTAAAAAATGACAATCAACAGAAAATAAAGTTATACTCGATGGAGCAATGTCTGAGGAGTTCACTGTAAAGAAACGACTGAGACAAGGCGATACACGGTCCACAGTTCGATTCATTCAGAAAATAAGAAATATACGATAAACAAAGTTGAACAAACTGAATATCTCAAAGTAACACTAGCATTTAAAAGGGATGAAGGGAAAGAAATAGACACGACTAGCAAAGGGAAGCAAAGCAGCAGGAATATTTTCAAAGATATTAAGGGCACAAAATCTAACAAGAGCAGCAAAACTAAGAGTATAACAAACAATACTAAGGCCCATGGTTATCTATGCATCCGAGACATGGACAATGATGTGGAAGGAAGAAAGTAAGCTGGAAAATTGGGAACGTAAAATATTAAGGAGTACTTTTAGTGGAATTAAAGTTTAGAATTAATTTAGAAGAACAAATAGAACACATAGCGAGGACACCCGGCAATGAGTTAACGGTATACTAATGATAGGTGAACGGGAACAAAGAAGACGAGGCCGAAGAAATGGCTGGATGTATTAAATAATTTGAGGACAGTAGGAGTAGGTGAGATTGGAAGAATGATGTTTTGGACCGGTGTGTGTGTGTGTATCTAATCCCCTCGGCCCAGGACCAGTCTCCCCCCAACAAACTAAATTAAATGTGAAGATCCAAAGAATGCAGAATAACAAAATGTACCGTCTGGGTAACAACAGATAGGATACTGTGCAACATCTGATATGAGATTGCTCATCCATTACACATACAACACACGGCATGATAATGCTGCACGAATAATTCAATGGCCAGTGTTCCGGATGTGTGGTTTTACAATTGTAGAAAAGTTTTACGAGCACAGGCCGGAAAAAAATCGTGGAAAATGAGGAAGTTAAAATTCTCTGGGATTCTCGCCTGCAGACGGGCAAGACCATCGATCGCAACACCCCGGGCAGTCGTTGAAAAGCCTAAGATTTTGCTAATTGATGCGGCCATACCAGAAAACAGAAAAATTCAAGAAAAGGAGAAAGAAAATTGGACAAATATTATAATTTAAAAACTTAAAATTTCCCTCCTTTGGAAAAAGCCTGCGACAGTCGTCTCTGTTATTAAAGGCACTATCTCTGCCAAATTTATGGCCTGCAGCTTCATGATATTTCTATCGCCGAGATGCACAAAACCGCTGTTATTCGAACTTCATCAATTCTACGACTACAGCTTTATGGTTTAGAGGCGAGTTGTTTATTGTTCTCCTTGCTGTGTATCAGTAATTTTCTGAATAATTTCAGAAATTAAAACTGAAGTGAGACAAGGGGATCGACTCTCACCACTCTTGTTTAACTGTATTCTAGAAAAAGTAATACAGGAGTGGCGTGTAAAAAAATCGGCCATGAATATTGACCAGCCCATTAAACTGGAGAGAACCAACATCAAAATCGATTGTCTGGCGTTTGCTGATGATCTAGCAATTTTGGCTCAAGATATATTAACGGTACAAAAATAGATTGAAGTCCTAAAAGAAACAGCAGAAAATGTAGGACTCCAAATTTCCTTTGAAAATACATAATAAATGACCTGCAACAGACTAAGAATATCATTTCTAAAAGCAAAATATGATAACATCAGACGAGTCTCTCAATTCGAATATGTGGGTGAAACAAACATCGAAAACGGCTTGGAGAAAGCGGCCAATAATGGTTGATGTCAAAAAATGGAAACTGCATTCAGACTTACACAAAATATTTACAACAAAAAGTGCATATCTAAAAACACAAAACTGAGACATTACAACACAGTTATTAAGCCAGAATGTCTATATGGCGCAGAAACGCCCATTTTGAATAGAAAGAAGGACATCGAGGAGATTGAAGAGAAACAAAGAAAAATTATAAGAAAAATCTCAGGTCCCAAACAAATAAATAGCACAACATTAAATGGATTGCTGCAATTAAAGAGGACCTAAGATCAGTAAATATTACACAAAGTGAAATTCAGGATAGGAACTGTTTCAGACACAAAGTTAACGTTTGGGAGGTTGGCCAGAGAAAAAAATGTAGGAAGACTGGAACAACTCGGTCTGACGAAAGGAAAACACTCATAGTGAAAGAATGAAATCAGTATGGGCGCAAAGGAAGGTTAACAACAACAAACGTTTCTAACTCTAATTCGTGTGGTCCACCAGGGCCTTTACGTGAATAATAATAATAATCACAATATGTATATGTACAATTATAATTATATTCAATTATATTCTTATTCAATTATATTCATATTCAATTATATTACAATTATATTCTTCCTACCATACCCGTCAAAAGCATTTAGATTTTGCGATATGTCGCCTGTCTTACATAAATATAAAAAACTTTGTTTGAAATTATCATATTCTCCTAATTTAGTTCAGTATTATTATTATTATTATCTCTTTCCAAAATATAAAAAAAGTTGATGTTGTATAGACATGGTCGATAGATAAGGATCTTTTTATTATTCCCAGGTAGAATTTCAAGTCTTAAAATGTCCTTTTGAATCATCAAAAAAGTATTATTTTAATAACCTGTTGTTTTATCCTAAGCTATTCCAACTATTTATCAGTACTTACTCTGTCGTAGTCTTTATTGTTACCATGCTAGGTTAGGAAAAAAGTTTCAGTTCACCTTACAATCAATGACTATTATATAACTACAGTTGATTTCATATTTTTTAATCAACTTAACAGGCTTTAGGTTTTTCCTTACTGCACTTGATAGGTTTTTCTTAATCCGGCAATTTTCTGAACACCTCTCATAGTAACACATTCACGTTTTTATTATCACAGTCTCTTTATCCACAATGTTCTATTTATAGAAAAGCAGCATAAGCGAGTAAATCAAAACGTTTTTTGCCTGACCCATCCATATAGCTCTTAATTTATTATGTTTCCTCTTAACACATGTGTATTTTAATTTTGTTTTCTCGAATGAGTTACATTTTAGGTTGGGTCCATACCAAAAAAAATTTGCGTGTGTGTTGAATTTACTGAAACAATTTGTTTGAATTATCTGGTGGATCATAGATGGTTCGTGGGCGTGCTGAGGGGCGACAATATTTGTGTGTCATAGCGTCTACATTGCCGCACAGGAACCCTACATACAACACATACAGCCCGCACAACGCAAATTTGTATTGATGTGGCCCAGCTTTAGAGGCTGTTCAAAGTAACGCATGAGGCGTATAAAGCTACTATTTGAATTATTTATTATTTTTAAATGAAACAAGACAGATATTTTTTAATATGTTTATTTTGTTTTTAAATTTTTAATTAATTAATCTTTGATTTTGTTTTTATTGAAGGTGAGCTATGAACACCAATGCAACTTATTGTCCTTTTAAGGATGTATCGGAGGTACAATTGGACGCAAAAGTATTGGAAATGAATATTAATAGAACTGTGAGTAACCACAGTAATCACAATCACTGACATAATCTGATAGTTTGGAACGCTTGATAGCTTTTCTTTGTATATTTGTAACGTGTTTAGCTTATTATGTTAGTGAATCTCCATAAGATCACGTATAAACTTATGATAATTTTAAATTGTAGTAACTTTTTAATGGCCTAATAGCCTTGAAATGTTCACAGTGGCTTAAGAATTGAGTAATGAATATTCTTTCAAACAGTTTGTAGTATTTTTTAAATGATTTGTAGCATTTTGACATACCTCCTTAAAGTTTTAAATATTTATCATTAATAATTATCAAAAATAAATATTATTTAGAGGTTTTAAATAACATTTAAGTAATATTCAAAATTCCATGTTCGAGGTCCTAAATATTTAAATCACAAATATTTTTACTGAAAAGTTATAATCAAGTTAAATCAAAATCTAGTTAAAATTTCAGTCACATTTTTTTCATGTAATTTGTTATTATTAATTTATTTCTAGATTATACATGAAATTTGCTCTTTCTTTTTTAGTTGTCCATTATTTTCTAGCATTATCTTTATTAATTTTTCTTTTCTATATTCTGTATTACGAATGAAAGTGATTGTATAATGTGATGCATGCACCAATTCTACGACAGTATCTACCGACTCCAACCTCAATGGTTTAGGGGCGAGTTGGGACAGTGCTAGCATGTGATGATTTCTGTGATCTTCTGTGTTTCTTATTATCCTTCCTGTATATCAGTGGAAAGAATAGCGATGTTGAAGTGGAACTGGACGGGTCATGTTGCGAGTGTGGTTGATGACAGGTGGATAAAACAGGTTCTCGAATGGAGACCAAGATCGGAAGCCTTTAGAAATAGAGGACCCCCCGCCACCCAAACAGATGGACTGATGACCTAAAGCGTATAAAAACAAACTGGATGCAGGCAGCATAGGTCCGCACATAGTGGAAGCTCTTAAGGGAGGCCTACGTCCAGCAGTGGGGTTCAATATGCTGAAGATGGATAATGGATGGATGTTCTGTATAGCAAGGGTATTCAGGAATCTATGATTTTTAGTACTTTGCCTGCGATTGTACCCCCTATATATCCTTAACAGGTTTTCCGTAAATTGTGTCCTCATATCTGATGTCAATGGAGCGATTTTAGTACGGATGTTGTCCTTGAGTTACTCTTTGATTTAAAGCTTATCAATGTAAATCACTTCTCAAAATTCGGCGTAACTTGCATCGAGAAATTTCTAATTATGTACCATATGGTTGAATCAGGAGACTCTCTGGAGGCGTCTCTGGAGACTTCTCTACACGTGAAGTATTTCCAACGCTTCACACCATTTTGGGAGCTCTAATACGGTGCCTATCGCGTTCTTGCAATTCCTTGAATAAACAATAAATTATCGTTTTGGGAAGTGCTTTGGAATTAGTATATTTTCGTTAAACCTAAATTCACGTTGAGTTCCAATAATGTATTATTTGCAATGTTAATTTTAACAATTTCACTGCGTTCTTTTAGCGCATATTTACACATCTGCACTGCACAACAGCCAAACCCAAACAAAAACCACGAAAAATAAATGGCACCAAAACAAAATGATCATTGCGTGATAATTGCGCCACCCTTTATCAATCAACGCCTATAGATTTTGGAATAAAAAAGAGAATGTCTAGTTAGGATATAAAGCCAGTAAAATAAACGGAATCATGCCAGTATCGTCCTCAAAATTGAATAATCTGATCTGCAATTTTCCGATATCTGCATTATGCTATGGCTAGTAATTGCTGCGATAGGCAACAGAGATGGGATATATCAAAGTTATACGGTTCAACTGTTTTAGTCCTATGTATGGTCGTTATTGTTCAATTTGTATTGGATCGAAACGGCAATTGTAAACAACTCCAAATTTAACATATATACGAGTAAACTATTAGTTAATCCATATAATATATTCAGCCAACTTTATAAACTCGGATAACAACCTATTTACTTTTAATTTTCAATAATCACTACTTTTCCTCCAAACTATTCAAAACTTGTCCTTGTCCTTAAACTTGTGTATGTCCTTAAACTGTCAAAAGTATACCTTTCGACAACTATTGGGCATTTTAACAAGAACATCAGGATTTGTTTTTTTAACATAACAAATTGAGCAGATATCAGAATATTAACGAATTTATGATGTAGAGGCATGGGAGTTTTGGAGTTCTAGCTCATGAATCTGGGAGTCTGAGCTCATGAATTGTTTAATCACTAGCATGGACTCTCTATTTAACATAATCTCAAAAAAGGTACTCGAGCTTGCTTGATCTTGTTGGACAATTTGTGACTATAATTCTGTATAGTGTGTCCATGCTTCTATTTTGGGCTATGAAAGTCTAGTATTATTCCCTCGTGTCAACAAATACTAAAGTAACGAATTTCAAAATGACTACTTTCTTCGACGGTTTACCATCGTCACATCATATTCAATGCATTGCAATTATAATTTTGGTATTTTCAAAAGGCAACTCACATTCGCTCTTATGAGCATACTGTCCCTGAGCCAACAGGTAAAAAAAACAATCCGTTTTTATCCCATTCGATACTTTACAGTTGTCACAGTTGAATGATATATTTACAGCACGTCCAATTAATTGAAGCATTTGGCTCAAATTTTTGCGCCAAACATTAAATTTGCCAGTTTCAGTCACATTGACTTCATTTCCCACCAGTACATTTTTGATTTCCTTTTGTACTCCTTATTTCTGAACTTTGAAGTTAATCGTTTTAAGGACCTAAAACAAACGCAGCAAATAAAAAGAAAATTTATATTAGACATTAGATTGCTTAATACCCCGAAAGTAGAGCAGTGAAACGTAAATCTGACTGAGCTCATTTCATTTTAAAGTTTTAAAACTATTTAATTTTTCATAGACTCCGTCCAGAGTGACAATAAAAACGATCTATCACGTCCTTAACGCCAACAACAGAATAATATATTATTATTATTATTATTCACGTATGGGCCCTGGTGGACCACGCGAAGTACAATTAGAGGCGTTTGTTGTTGTTAGCCTTCCTTTGAGCCCATAATAATTTCATTCTTTCGCTATGAGCTTTTTTCCTTTCGTCAGACCAAGTTGTTCCAGTCTTCCTACATTTTTCTCTCTGGCCAACCTTCCAAACGTTAACCTTGTGTCTGAAACAGCCTCTATCCTGAATTTCACTTTGTGTAATATTTGCTGATCTTAGGTCCTCTTTAATTGCCGCAATCCATTTAATTATTTCTACTTTAGCTGTACTCCTATTTTCATAAAATTCGACTATTTGTCTAGTTAGCCTATTCGGATTCATCCGTTTGATGTGTCCGTAAAACTTAAGTCTTCTTTTTCTCATATCGCTATGTATATCTGTGTATTGTTTGATTTCTTGGTTTTCTCGAAGTCGGTATGTTGTGCTATTTATTTGTTTGGGGCCTAGGATTTTTCTTATGATTTTTCTTTCCTTCTTTTCAATGTCCTCGATGTCCCTCTTTCTATTCAAAATGAGCGTTTCTGCAGCATATATACATTCTGGCTTAATAACCGTGTTGTAATGTCTTAGTTTTGTGTTTTTAGATAGGCATTTTTTGTTGTAAATATTTTGTGTAAGTCTCAATGCCGTTTCCATTTTTTGACATCTACCCTTATTGACCGCTTTTTCTAACCCATTTTCCATGATTATTTCACCCAAGTATTGGAATTGAGAGACTCGTCCGATGTTACCATATTTTTTTTTATAAATGGTGTTCTTAGTCTATTGCAGGTCATATATTGTGTCTTTTCAAAGGATATTTGGAATCCTACCTTTTCTGCTGTTTCTTTTAGGATTTCAATCTGTTTTTGAGCCGTTAATACATCTTGAGCTAAAATTGCTAGATCATCAGCAAATGCCAGACAATCAATTTTGATGTTGGTTCTCCCCAGTTTAATGGGCTGATCAATATTCAGTGCCGACTTTTTTTCACGCCACTCCTGCATTACTTTTTCTAGAACACAGTTAAATAAGAGTGGCGAGAGTCCATCCCCTTGTCTCACACCAGTCTTAATTTCGAAGGGTTTTGAGATGTCACCCATGAATTTAACTTTTGACCTCGTGTTAGTTAACGTTGCTTTAATAATTGCCAGCGTTTTCAGATCTAGTCCTTGTTCTTTCAAGATTCGGAATAAATATTTGCGGTCAATAGAATCATATGCTTTTTTGAAATCCACAAATGTACAGACGAGATTTTTATTGTATAATTTTTGATGTCTTAGAGTCGACTTTAGATTCAGGATCTGTTTAGGGCAGAATCTGCCCGGTCGAAAACCTGCCTGATATTCACCAATGTTCGGTTCTAACTGTCCCTGTGCTCTGTCTAGTAGACATTGAGATAGAATCTTGTAACAAACTAGGAGAAGAGATATTCCTCTATAGTTGTTTACATCCGTTCTATCTCCTTTCTTATGTAGTGGATGGATTAGAGCATATTTCCAGTCTTCCGGAATCCGTTCGGTTCGCCAAACTTCTTGTAGAATTTTGGTTATTTCCTTGATTGTACCTGGACCAGCGGATTTCAAAAGTTCAGCAGTGATTCCATCTTCACCAGAAGCTTTGTTATTTTTAAGCCGCTTGATTTGCCTAAGTATTTCCTCTTCATTCGGTGGTAATGAATCTGGGTTTGTTTGTTTAGGGTTTAGTGTTGGTAATTTGTTTAAGGGCTCAGGACAGTTTAGTATTTGTTCAAAATATTTCGCAAGTTCTTTGCAATTGTCTTGGTTATTTAGAGCTAGTTGTCCGTTTTCCTTTTGAAAGCATAGGCTCTGCGGTTGATAGCTTGTTAATTTAGTTTTAAATGTTTTGTAAAAGTTTCGGGTGTTATTTTTTTGGAAATCTTTTTCTATTTCATTAAGTTGATTGTTTTCATATTTTCTGTTAGTTTGTCTAATTAGCTTCGATGTTTCTTTTCTTAGTTCCAAAAAGATGTTATAGTTTATTGCTGTTTTTTGACGGTTCCAATCTTTGAATGCTTTACTTCGGCTTAATACTGCTTGCTCGCAAACTTCATCCCACCACGGATGTTTTCTACGTTTTTATAAAGGGACCAACTTTAAGGCTGTTTTAATAATTTTTTGTTTTAAGTCTTGCCAGTTTTGTGCAGGTTGTTTATCAAGCTCTTCTGTTAGGGCTGGTTTTATTTTCGTTGGGTCAAACTTTGGTATTAGCAGCCCCTTTTGAATAACTTTTCGAGGTTTTAAGCTAAGTTTGATTCTAGTCAAGTAGTGATCCGTGTCTATATTTGCTCCTTTCCTGACTTGAATATTCAAAATCTCTTTATAATTGGGGTACGAAATGGCAACATGGTCAATTTGAAATTCACCCATGTACGTGTTTGGGCACCTCCAGGTCTTTTGTTTTGTTATTTTCTTCTTAAAATGGGTTGACATTATTTTTAGATTAAGCTGCGAACATAGTTCAACCAATCTTCTACCATTATGGTTAGTCCATTTATGAGCGGGAAAACTGCCGACTGTTTTCCTGTACTTTTTTTCTTTCCCTAGTTGGGCGTTGAAATCACCCAATAGGATTTTTACATGGTTAGAAGGAATTTTAGAGATAGTCTTTTCCAGAATTTCCCAGGACTTATTTACTTTATCAGGATTAGATTTATTTTCTTCGTTAACTGGGAGGTGTGCATTGATTAATGTATAGTTTTTCTTAGCACACTTGAGGGATAGTGTCTTAAGTCGATTATTTACTGGCTGGACATTTGTTATAGAACCAAGAATGTTTCTTGAGACAGCGAAAGCAACACCGAGATTTTTGAGTATTCTTTTGTCCGTTTTACTTTTAAAAAGTTTGTAGTTGCCGAATTCCAAGGTGTTTTCATCTATCAATCTGGTTTCTTGCAAAGCTAAAATTTGGATTTTTTGCCGATTTAATGTTCGCCCCAATTCGTGTAGTTTTCCTGGACGCAGGAGAGAATTGATATTTACCGTTCCAAAGAAAGTTTTTATTTTCGGTTTCAGACGTTGGCCAAAGGTCTCCGACTCCCTCTGAAAGATTTTTCGTTTAAGCCCGGACGCCCCAGAATCCGAAAGTCCGGTTGTACCAGCAAAGCTGGCAGAGGATTGTCTACCTCCTGGGGTAATTTTGTAATTACTAGAACGCTTCATCTTGTACTTTGAATTAAAGGTTTGAACCATGACAGTTCAGAGGTTAAGACTGGAGGGGTTAGTTCCAGAATTTAAATATCAGCCGCACCACTGGTGAACAGACGCTGACCACTCAGCCGCTTGATACAAGTCAGACGCTAAGTGGATTTAGCTTTCTTTTTGCCTTGGTTCGGGGCTGCTTATTTTGAGATATTCGCAGCTGTCCATTAATATCTAATAGAACTTTCACTATCCACCACCCGTGACCCGTCCAGTACCGTAGGCGAGGTATACTGGAAGAATAATATATATATATATATATATATATATATATATATATATATATATATATATATATATATATATATATATATATATACTGGACAAATACACCGATAAACGAATAGAAATTTATCCAAGTCGCTTCAGAAAAGGAAGATCGCCAATAGATGCCATATACATATTAAAACAAATCACAAAGAAGATATATTATGAACATAATATGGCAACATAAATAGTTTTTGTGGATTTTAAGTAGGTGTTCGATAAAATCAAGAGAGAATAACTAATGGAAGACTTAAAAAACAATTCCATAGTTTCCAAGTTCCTAGAAAGATTAGAATATTTAAAAATATGTCAATGAATGAAAATGAAGAAAAAAATATTTCCAAGTTCTCAGAAAGATTAGAATATTTAAAGGTATGACAATGAATGAAAAGACACAAGAATGATAAATAACATAAAAATCAAAATAAGAGTTAGACAAGGAGATGCGTTATTGGCACTGATATTCATAATAGCATTGGATAGCATAATACAGAAAATTGAATATATAATAATATTACAATATTATATTAACAATAAACACCTGGTACAGATAGTGGCATATGTGGATCTATCTATTATGACTCCCAGGTATTTAAATATTTTCACTACTTTGAATTTATAGCTTCCGTACCTTAAATTTCTCAACGTTCTATCTTTTCTCCTGTAGTACATATACTGTGTTTTTTGCTAATTTATTTTCAACCCAATTTTGCAATAATTGCTAGAGAGCAGAGAGAGCTGAGGCGCATAATAGAAATAATTGACTGCAAATCTAGGAAAAAAGAGCTGGAATTAAATGAGCAAAATAACAAAGTATATGTACTATTGTACAAAAGATCGAACATTGAGGCAGTTAGGGTGCCGAAGTTATAAATTCGAAACTTTTAAATACCTCCAAGTCATAATAGATAGAAGAGGGGCTTGATATCGAAGAAAATATTCATAAATGATAGAGAGCATTTCCTTGCAACAACAAATTACTGAAAGATAAGTTATTGAGCACAAGGAATAAATTAGGAATATACAACACATTAATAAAACCAATAGTAATATACGCCGCAGAGACTATAACACACACAGCAAAAGAGAAAGACAAACTAAATATTTTTGAACGCAAAATAATGAGAACAATAATGGGAGTAAAGAGTAAAGTGTGAAACAACGAGTACAGAACTCTGATGAACTTTAAAATCGACAAGTTGTTAGGAAGGGAAAACAGAGTGAGAACAATTAAAGTACAAAGAATAAAATGGTATGGAGACGTAATAAGAAGAGACGGGGATACGCCAATAAGAGAGATAACAACATGGAAACCAGCACAGAGCAGACCGAAAAGGGGACTTAAGGTCAGATGGAGAACAGGTGGAAGAAAATATATAATCAGTAAATGCAGAAGGATGGAGAAATCAGATCGCAGATAGGAAAAGATAGAGGAAAATAATTGAAATGGCGAAAACCCACCAACAATTATGAGAAGGGTAACAAGAGGAAATGTGGATCGATCCACCACACTAAAAGGATTTAAAGAGTTTTTTATATATGGAACAGTTACAATTTCACTATGAAATATATTAGCTTATAATAATAATAATAATAACTTAATAATATAACTTACATGTCAAATCATCATGGCAACCATCATGTCACATAAAAAGTTGAGCAAATCATCATGAAACGTTTAACTCCAGAGCAGCGCGTGCAAATTGTTAAAATGTATTATTAAAGTCACTGTTCTCTGCGCCAAACTTATAGAATCTTTTATGGTGCACATAATTGCCCAGTGTATTCGCCGAATAATCGACAAATTCCGAACGCATTTCACGCTGCTCGATATTAAAATAAAAACAAGACAAAAACCTGTGCATTCCGAAGAAAATATCACCGCTGTTGTTGGCAATGTTGTATGTTATACAGCCCAAAACAACAATTTTATCGAGGGAAAAACTCGGTGAGAAAACTACTTCGAGGAACGGACCTGGTAATTGGTCACTAAGGTCATGTAATTGGAAACCTACATAACGTAGACAATTACGGACATAAGACCCAAATAGGTCGGAAATTCAGAAGTAGCTGTTAGAAGTAGCCGGGGCGGACATTTGTCCGAAATTGTTTTCAAACGTTAAGAAGAAGATCATAAAACAGGCCGCTTTATTTTTTAAATAATATATCCAGGCACTTCAACAATAATAATGAAAAAGTAGATCTAGAGCATTTGGTAAATTTCGGAAATGTAGTTCGCCTCCCGCATCCTTTTCCAACAGTCAGATCTACTAAATTTCAGAAAACATAATTCTGCACTTTATACAAAACACCAGCCGTGGCCCAACAATATAGAAATTAACACGGAAACGGGCATTACTTGGCAAAAGACACCGACATAAAAACAATTCAAATCTTTTCTATTGTTCGCGAACATTAAACACCGTTACGCTCCAATGTGATTATAGCTCCTGCTATCTAATAATAAAATATGGAAGCAATAAAACTGTTGGTTTGTTATTCGTACCTTACAGGTTTTGTTTTAGGTTTTCAACGAACCTACTCCATTTAGTCGAGGGGTAGAAGTCAAACAACAAAACTTATTTGAGTGAGCTTTTGAGTGTTTATTTCCCATAAAATACATAGTTTCCAAGCATCAAATTTGGTTATTGTTTTATTTGAATTTAAAGTTTGGTTTTTTTAACTTCCGATTTTCCTTTTTACTGCAACTACCAATGATGCCTAGTTTCAGTGCCCTAGTATGGTAGTCTCCAGTAGTCTTCCATCGTCTTGCCTTGTCTACCATACTTTTAATACTCAAAATAAACATGAGTATAACATCAATTCTTGAATTGGAACCGCCAAGTCACTTTTTGAAACGTCTCGACGCGCTTTTCGGTAACCATGTTAGCATCATCAGGAGATAGCTCAATCTCTATATACATAAATATAAAAAATAACGAAAATATTAAAAATTCCAATTCACTTTACCACTTCACTCAATTGATGAAACCCAAAAGGTCGAAAGCAACAAACTCTATTGGGCGAGACTTCGACAACTCTCGTCGCTGCGAAGTTTGCAGTTTAACCGTTTTTCAAAAAGTCAATTTGTTCTAAAAAATAACACTAAATGTACAATCCTATTGTATATTGTTGAATGATCTGATATTATTGGATTGAAATTTTACTACCCAATTTGGTTACCACTCACATGGTGCATTTTTTGAGAAATGATGTGTTGCTTTGCTATGCGTTGATAATAAAACATCAGTACCAAGTTTTTTCCTCTGTTTTAATTGAATAATTAAAATATCTCAAACATAAAAGAACTAGTGCTCTGGCAGAAAAAAATGAAACTATTATTATATATTATATTAAATATATTAACATATACAACTGTATATGCAGTTGTGGGTTGTATCCTTCTTCATCTGCAACAGTTTGAAGTCTTCTAGGTCTCTCTCTGGGCAGATGGTATCGAAGGCGTCATGGTTTTTTTTTTAACTGTTAGTCGATGTCGCTCAGATCTTGTGTTCTAGTAGTAAGTATTTAAGCTTCTTTTTAAAATTTTTTAGGTTTAATTTTATTATGTCTTTCGGTATCTTGTTGAATTTTGCTACGGTTTCAGTTGTGAGTTTTTGTGTGAGTCTTACTTGTGTATTTTTATGAACTCTAATGTCTGATTTTCTTCTGGTTTCGTATGTATGTATGTGTTTGTTTGTCGTGAATGTGATAGTTGTCTTTATTAATTTATTTTGAATTTTGCATAACAGCAGTATATTGTGATATTGTATTAGTTGTCTGATGTTTAGTTCTTTTGTTTTTTTGTATAGTTCTTCGGTTGGCGTCTGTTGAGATTATATAATATTTTCAATGTCTTATTTTGTTGTCTTTGTAGTATGTTTAAGTTTTTTTCTGTAGTATTGCTCCATGTATTAATCATATAAGCATTTTTAGATGAGAATAGTGCATGCTACAGTGGTTTCTTCATTTTTGTTGGTATGATGTGCTTCATTTTTAAGAGCAAAGTAATTGTTTTAGCATTTTCTTTTTTTATTTTATTTATATGCTTATCCCATTTTAAGGTAGTGTGTATTTTAATTCCTAGGTAGTTAATTTCGGAAATTTCCTTTAATTTTTGGTTTCTTATCGTTATGTTTAGGTCTCTTGCTTGTTTCTCCTTGTTAAATATTATGTATTCTGTTTTTGATCGTTTATCGTGAGTGAGTTGTTAAAACACCATAGTTCGTACTTTTTCATATCGTTATATATATTATGTTGTAATCTGTTGTAATCATTGTCAGAATACAACATGCACAAGTCATCAGCGTAAGCATACATTTTTGCAGTGAACTTTTCTTCGAATAAATCGTTTGTGTAGATTATATATAGCAATGGTGGTAGGTTACCTCCTTGCGGCAAGCCGTACGCAGCTGTATTAGTGTTGCTTTCTGTCTCTCCTACTTTAGTCTTTTGGGGTCTGTTCATCATGTAGCTTTCAATTATTCTTATGTAATTATCAAATCCATATGCAGTGAGTTTTTCTAGTAATTTTTCTTTATTGATTGTGTCGAATGCTTTTTTCATGTCGAAAGATGTTACTACGACCGTGGGTTTCTTTTGTATGCATTTTTTAATATTTTCTATCAAATCATAAACAGCTGAAGTCGTGCTCGATTTCTTTTGGAAGGCATATTGTGCTATATTTATGATGTTGTTTTGTGATATATGCTCTATCATTCTGTTGTGTAAGATTTTTTCTGTTATTTTATTCATTGCTGCTACTAAAGTAATTGGTCTGTAATTTTGTGTTTCATTCTTTTTTCCTTTTTTGTATATGGGGACTATTATGGATTGTTTTAGGTATTGTGGATATATTCTTGTGTCTAACATTTTATTTATTAGCTTTGTAAAAATTAGTATTAAGGTTTCCTTATTATTCTTGATCACGTCATTTATTATTTTGTCTAATCCTGGGGCTTTATGTCGATGCAAGTCTTGTATTATTCTTTATATTTCTTCTTGTTCTACATTTTTAACATCAGATTTATTATATATTTTATTTGTTATAGTTGTTGTGGTAGTTTTTGTTTTTTCCCTGTATTTGTTTATCAGCTAGTTTTTGACCTATTGTGGCAAAATAATTATTTAGCTCGTTTGCTATAGTTTTTGTATCGGTACTACTAGTTCCTTCTTCGTTGATAATTTCTATAATGTTATCATTTTTCTTGGAGTTTATTTGTCTATTAATACATTCCCATGTTTTTCTACTGTCTTCTCTATATTCATTGAATTTTCTTGTAAAATATTGCGTTTTAGTTATTTTTAATGTAAGTGTTGTATATTGTTTTTGTTCTATATATCTTACTTTCAGAAGTTCATTGTGTGGATGTTTTCGATATTTTTTGTAAAGTTTATTCCTTTTTCTTATTTCTTTTATTATATTGCTATTTATCCAAGCAGTCGTTTCTTCGTTTTATTTTCGTAATGCACATATTTTTTTCTATAATACTCTGTGGCGTTTTTGAAAGGTCTTCATATGATTTAATTTGGTCATAGTTTAATTCCGAAATCATTTTATTTGTTTTTCCATTGTTTCTTTTAATTGCATTGCAGTGTACATAGGTAGGTCTTTTTTTTAGGATCTTTTTCAATTCTTAATTTTCGTCTTGCATTACATCAAATTTTGCTGAAATGAATTCTAAACTTGTTTGCATTTCATCTAGTTTTTTGTAAATTTCTGCATTTGAAACAATCTTGTCGATTTCCATTTTATCTACGTCTGCTATTGTATCCTGTTTGTCTTGCTTTTTTGTTTTTCATGTAGTTATGTTTGTTTAGTTATGTTTGTTATGTGTGTTTTAGTGTTTTGTGTTATTATTTGTTTTTGTCGTATGTAAACACGCAGGTATATAGGAAAAAAGACAGGGACACTCACTTCACCCTAGCAGTGCCTGTTGCAGGATTTTCAATTATTACATACAAAAGGAAATAGTAGGCAACGGACAAGGTCTTTTGTGTTGGGCAGTATATAGAGGTAGGAGATCGGCGACGCGGCAAACAAGCAAAAAATGCGAAATGTAGCTATCTTGGTTTAGATGGGATACTTGTTAAATTTAGGTTGATATTATAATAACGAAATGCAATTATTTACCTTATTTTGTTGTGTTATTACTTGTTATCGATGCACTCAGTACATGGGTATATTTTGGAGAATTTATTTCTTTGTCACTCACTTATTTTGCCTTGTTTTATAATAATTTTAAGAGAGCTCATTAAACACGTCCACACGGACTGACACCCGGACTGTATTTATATTTGCTATTTGTATTATATTTGCTATTTGAATTATATTTGCTATTTGTATTATATTTGCTACCTTTACATCGCACGGCTCTATATAACAAAACGTTGTTAAAAGTTGTATTTTCTTCAGCAAAGTCTTAATTTAATCCTATAACCCACAAGTTGATTATGATTAAAACAATATCATTAATTTTCTTAAACTACGACATACGTTTACTGTTTTTTTTTTCAACTTATATAAATAATCTTTTTCTTTGAATTATTTTCACAGTTTAACACTATTAACAAAAATAAACATAACATTTTACCCATTCTACATTATTTTGAGCCTAAAGCAAAAAAAAGTGTTAAAATTAATCCATCCAAGTCACGGGGGTTACAGGGTTAAATGCCGGTTCTGTATAGAATATAAGCAAGGGAAAATTTTTGGATACACACTGTGTACAATATGTTAGATTAGCAGATAAAATAACCCTTTACGGTGCGTGTGCCTATTAACAAAGAAGATTCTAAAACGGCTCGCTTTATTTTTTAACTAATATATCCAGGCACTTTAACAATAATAGTGAAAAAGTAGATCTAGAGCATTTTGTAACGTCGGAAATGTAATTCGCCTCCCGCACCCTTTTGTAACAATCAGATCTACTAAATTTCAGAAAACATAATTCTGCACTTTATATAAAACACCGGCCGTGGCTCAACAATACAGAAATTAACACGGAAACGGGCATTACTTGGCAAAAGACACCGACACAAAAACAATACAAACCTTTTCTATTGTTCGCGAAAATTAAACACCGTTACGCTCCAATGCGATTATATCTCCTGCTATCTAATAATAAAATATGGAAGCAGTAAAACTGTTGGTTTATCATTCGTACCTTACAGGTTTTGTTTTATGTTTTCAACGAACCTACTCCATTTAGTCTGGGGGTAGAAGTCAAACAACAAAACTTATTTGCTTGAGTTTCCCCTTATTAGCGACCATCCTGTGTTCCTAATAGTATATAGCAAAACGTACTGACGTAGTAAGCATGATATATATATATATATATATATATATATATATATATATATATATATATATATATATATATATATATATATATATATATATATACATGTATATAAAACATCTTAGAAGAACAAGGTCTCGACCCTAAAACATTACGATTGATCAAGCGGACACTGATCGACACAAATTCTAAAGTGAAATTTATGGTGACATTAATTTCCAAACCCTTCCTAAAACCGGAGTCGCCAAGGAGATGGGTTATCCCCACTCCTTTTCAACCTGGTCCTGGACAAGATCATACGACACGGACGAACCAAAAACAACATAGAAATATTATGAGCCATACTCACAGACAATGAAAAGAGTCCCAGATAGTGAGCCGATTTGGCCCACTTGATAGGGGTTCCGAGTATAAGGATATTCTGGCGGATTATCGGCCGTCTTCGGGTAAAAAAGACAGTTCGGGTTTTGCTGCGATTGATTACTAGTCGCCATTCGACCAGCCATCTCGAGGCTTTCAATGTCTGCATTTGGAGCCTGGATGTAATCCCCCAGGGAGCGTGGGTCGACGTATAAAAAGCCGTATCATCAACATACAATGCAGTTTGCACGTGCGGGATCTTTGAAAAGTCCGCCATGTAGGCATTGAAGATTACGGGGGCAAGGGGGGAACCTTGCGGTACTTTCGCTTCGATTCGCTGGACGGATGAAAGAGCACCATCGACGAGCACTTGGAAAGTGCGTCCAGTCAGAAATGATGCCAAAAGCTTGACTAGATCGGTTGGTATACCGAGTCTGAGCATCTTGACTATCATTCCGAGATGTCAGACTCTGTCGAATACTTGCGAGAGGTCTAGAAAGACGGCTCCCGTGTGACGCCTTCTGTCGAGCCCCTGCCTGATCTCCGTCGAGAGACGCGCCACCTGATGGACGGCTGCGTGCCCCCTCCGGAAACCAAACTGTTCGTCCGACAGAATATTCTTATCGGCAAGAACACTGTTCAGAGCATGTAAAATTGCTCTTTCGGCGATCTTACCGAGGGCGCCAAGCAAGCTAATCGGCCTGTAGCTACTTGGCTCTTGTGGGCTTTTTCCTTTTTTGAGGTTTACGATGATTTGGGCATGTTTCTATAGAGATGGAAAATGCTGTAGTCTGAAAATTGCCTTGACTATGTTAGTCAATTGCGCGATTTGCTTGTTAGGTAGCCGTTTCAGCTGCATTGGTGAGATGCGGTCGCGATCAGGAACTTTTCTGACTTCCAAACCTAGGATAATATTGTGTATTATCTTACGTACAAATATGTCATCGACGTATCTTAACCTGAGTTTTGGTGTGAGACGGGCCTTTTCAATGGCCTGCCATTCAAAATAGACCACGAATAGGTTTGCCACAGAAGGAGAGAGAGATGACCCCATTGCAGCGCCTTCAGTCTGTCGGTAGAATTTGTTGTCGAATAGGAAATACGAGTTCTTTATACAATGTCTTGCGAGATCCAGAACGTGGTCTTCAAAGTTCCCGTTCTCTGTAATTAATTCTAATGCCCCGTCGATTGGGACGTTGGAGTATAGCGATTGTACGTCAAAACTCGCGATGATATTGTCTTTGCCAACTGATGTACTGTTGATGATATGCGTGAACTCTTCTGAGTTTTTGACGTAGGAATCGGCTCTTTCTACAGCAGATTGCATGATGTTGGCGAGATATTTTTCCAGTTTTTGGAGCGGGGAGTTGAATGCACTGACGATAGGTCGTATAGATGCGTCTTCCTTATGTATTTTTGGTAGGCCGTAGAGTTTGGAGCATGTGCTAGACTTTTCTCTTGGGATGAGTTTTTTTTCTGGGTTTCCGGGTCTATTGGCGAATTCTTGATTTTGGTTTTCGTTGTTGTTTCCAAATATGTTGTGGGATTCCTGGCTGTTTGTTTATAAGAAGCATCACTCAGTAGATCTCTCATTTTCTTTAGATAGTCTTCGATGTTCAAAACAATGGTGGCATTGCCGTTGTCTGCTGGTTGCACGATGACATTTTTATTTTTGTTTAAGTTTTTTAGCGTCTGCAGTTCTCCTATGCTGATGTTTGTTTTAGGCAGTTTTGCCGTTATGACTTTTCTGGCGATATCTTGTCGGATATTTTCTGCTTTATGTTCGCTCATGTTGTGTAGGACGGATTCCACGTTGGCGAATATTTCTTCTGATGGAATGTTCTTCGGTGCCATTGCAAAATTGAAAACCTTTATTGAGGACAGACTTTTCTGTTTCATAGAGAGGGTAACTGGATAGATTGTGGACCGTTCTGTTAGTGTCCAAAGCTGGCGACTGCGGGCTGGTTTTTGACGTCTTATTCAGGCTCTGGAGTTTTTGTCAGTGTTTTTCGGTTTTGGTGCACTTAATGGTTTCCGTGCGCCAGAATGTGGGTTTCTGCCCTTTCCCATATTAGTGGGTGGTGTGTTGCTCAGTGAAATGTGAAGACTATAGAGTTTCCTTTCGATTTTACTAAGCTCGTGTCTGGTTCTTTAGATCTCAGCTTTTAAGAGGGCTCTGCTGGCTTTTTTGTTCGACGTCTTTGTGGTTTTGGTGTGGTAAGATAATTTGGTAAAATTCGGTTGATAGTCTTTGTTTCGGCGTTCAATTAGAAATCTTAGGTCGCAAATTAAGGTTGCTTTCTTTTCTCTCAGTTTCTCGTAAAGCTTCGAGTGTTTTAAGGTCTTCTCCCATTAGAGGTGCAAAATGTTTGTGCTGTTTCACGAATGGAAAAACATATATTGGGTTTTTTTTCCGGGAGTACATCAGGCTGTCGAGTTGGTCTCTGCTGGAAGCTTGCAGACGTTTCGCCAAAATCTCATTTGGCATCTTCGGTGCTTACTGTCGTGAAGTTCGTGACTGTCTGAGAGAGATCGGTTTGCCGCGTAATATTTATGTCTTCTGTCCTCGGTCTTGGTCGGTAGCGATTGACTGGCACTGGCGCTAGCTCTGCCCCCTGAGGCGCTTGCGACATCTTTGTTTCTAGTTGTGCTTTCTATATCGTGCTGTCCGGGTCTGCTGGTCTAAAAATACTATTCCACGTTGGCGGCAAATGTAAAGCGTGGTCCCTCTTATTTAGCCTTCCTTGCTTTTCGATCTCTATAACTTCTCTGATCAGGCGTGTCCGAAAATGTTTTATATTGGCTATCTCGTTGCAACCATCAAAGTTAATTTTGTGGCCTGTTTCTAGTTGGTGTTGGAATAATGCCGATGTTGTTTGCCTATTCCGTATGGTTGTTTTGTGTTCGGTTTGTTTGTCCGATGTAGATTTTGTTACAGCCTGAGCATGGGATGCGGTAAACTCCTTGATTTTCTAGTCTGGCCTTGTCTTTCGGGTTTCTCAAGGATGTGCCTATTGTTCGGGGGGCAAAAATCATCGGTCATCGCAAAAATTCTACCGACAGACTGAAGGCGCAGCAATGGGATCATCTCTCTCTCCTGATGTGGCAAACCAATTCATGGTCTATTTTGAAAGGCAGGCCATTGAAAATTCCCATCTCAAACCAAAGCTCTGATTACACTGGGGAACAGCAATTGTGTTGACTTGGATCTGTGACTTGTTTTTGATTAATTTTTCATCTCTGAATTCAAACATATTCACAGTTTTCTCTATCACGTCAAGTTCTTAAGCTACAGCATACCCCTTATTTTACCTTAAAAGTGTATAAAAGGAAAGGAAATAAGGTGAGATCTGACCAAATAAATTAGAATATTTTATGCATACAGAGGTAAACATATTATTAAAAGTTAAATTGTGTTTATAAAAAAAAAAAAAATAAAAGGTATTATGGTAAAAATTTCTTCTTATAGCTTTTCCTGGAGTGTTCAGTTTGTGGACATTCTCGCTTGATGCTCCAACAGTAGTCAGCTATCATACTGGCATCCCATCTACCTTGATACCGCGCTTCCATAACCTTTAGATCTTGGTGGAATCGCTCGCCCTGTTCATCACTAACAGCACCAAGATTTTCTGGGAAGTTAGCAAGATGACTATGTAAGAAATCCAGTTTGTTGAACAATTTCGATGTAATTCTGGGCTCGTGTATTTCCAAGAAAGTTTTTAATAATATTTTTAAAAGCCAACCAAGCATTCTTTTCAAGTTCGGTCATTGATTTAGTGAAATTTTCATCTTTAACGAGTTGCCGAATCTGTGGACCATCAAACACACCAGCCTTTATCTTTTCATATGACAGGCTAGGGAATGCCGAAATGATATACTTAAAGCAGTCTCCTTCAATTGACAAAGCCTTAACAAATTGCTTCATGAGACCTAGTTTTATATGCAAAGGCGGAAATACAGTGTTTTTTCTGTCGACAAGTGGCTGATTTAAAATGTTTGGTTTACCAGGTCTTAGGTCAGATCTTGGCGGCCAGTTCGATTGCACCCAATGCTTCTCACGAGCTCTGCTGTCCCACATGCACAAAAAATAGGGATACTTGGTATACCCGTGTTGCTGGCCAAGAAGGAAACAGACCATTTTAAGGTCAACACAGATTATCCATTGGTGCACGTTATATTGCAACAAGTCAATGACTTTCTTTATGTCGCCATATTCTTCACGCAAAGAAACTGAATGACCTATTGGGACTGAACCGTATAAATTTCCATTATGTAGGAGAACACACTTCAAGCTACTCTTTGAGCTATTTATAAACAATCACCATTCAGTTGCGTTATAGTTAGAAATGGCCAATTCTTTCAATAAACCGTCTACGTTCTGGCAGTATGCAAATCCGTCATTATTTCTGAAGTACTGCCGATGCTTTTTTGGATAGTCCTAAATCTCGTGCTAAATAAATCCTTTACGAACAGAATCATTGTGTCAAGTGGAGTCACTTCGATCTTCACGTAATTCACATTCTTGTATTTCTAAAAAAGGTAATTTTTTAAAAACTGGCACTGGAATTTCATCTGAATGAGGCACAGGGCGTATAGCTGACGGTAAACTAGGGTACTCAATTTTATGTTTGTTTTTCTTGTTGAATCCTGCTGTTTTCACTATGCAAAAGTAGCAATCACTTAAGTGATCTTTGGGCTCTCTCTAAACCATTGGTATACCAAACGAAAGTTTATTACGTGTTCTCTTCGCCCACATTCGTAAACTCTCTACACACTGCTTGCATACTTTATGACGGGCCCATGATTTATCTTGGTCACCTATTTTCACTTTAAAATAAGCAAAATAGGCTTGCCTGATAAATGTACTAATATTAGTCCGTTGAATGGGGATAGTAAACCTGCCACATATATAACAAAATGAATCAAGGCTGTTTAAGCACTTTCGACGAGAACTACCCGAGGCAGATATAACGAAAATCTGTAGTTGTGTATGTATACTTTGACTTCACTATATCAGAGCGACACAGACCCGCGTACTTTAGCATCTCATGCGTAACTGACCGAACTAGTTTCGGATGACGCAACGTCAATCACGCCCCGACTCCTAGGTCGAAGAAGGTTCGCAAGCTTAGTCGGATGCGCAACAACTGTAGAGAAAAAACTTGACGTGATAGAAAAAAACTAAATAAAGTTTTGGAAATAGCATGTCAATTTACGTATAAAACAGCTTAAATATCGAACTCAACAGAAATTCTTTTTCAAATTGTTCCCCAGTGTTATGACGCGTTGATGACATATTTGTCATATGGCCTTTCGGAAAAACGGAGCTCTACAACTTCTTAGAACATCTGAACTCCCAACACCCAAAAATACAGTTCACACTCGAAATTGAAGAATAAAACAAGCTACCGTTCCTGCACGTTCTAGTCAGAAAAACAACAGAACGGCGCCTACGACACATGGTATAGAGAAAAGCAACACACACAAACAGATATCTCAACGCACAGTCACACCACCACTCCAGTCAAATCCAGGCAGTAGCAAACACCCTAATCTCAAGATCTATCCGCCTTACGGACAACGATGCACAGCAGGCAGAACTCAACAACATAACGAACACTCTGAAACAAAACGCCTACTCAATAAAGGCAATCAACCGTGCAATACAACAACACCAAACCCAAAAAACGACAGAACAAGCCGAAGAGACATTCAACGTAATACTGCCATACATTAAAGGAACAATGGGCCATATCGGAAGACTTTTAAGAAAACACAAAATAAGTACAGCATATAAACCCTACCGAACAATAGGCGCATCCTTGAAAAACCCGAAAGACTAGAAAATCAAAGAGTTTACCGCATCTCATACTCAGGCTATAACAAAATCCACATCGGACAAACAAACCGAAAAATATCTACCAGGATGGAAAAACACAAAACAACCATACGGAATAAGCAAGCAACATCGGCATTATTCCAACCCCAACTAGAAACATGCCACAAAATTAACTTTGATGATTGCAACGAGGTAGCATTTTCGGACACGCCTGATCAGAGAAGCTATAGAGATCGAAAAGCAAGGAAGTCTAAACAAGAGGGACGACGCTCTACACTTGCCGCTAACGTGGAAAAGCGTTCTTAGACCAGGAAACCCGGACAGCAGGACATCCAGAGCACGACTGGAAACAAAGACGTCGCAAGTGCCTCAGGGGGCGGAGCTAGCGCTAGTGCCAGCCAATCGCTACCGACTAAGATCGAGGCCAGAAGTCATAAATATTACACGGCAAACCGATCCCTCTCAGACAGTCACGAACCTCGCGACAGTAAGCACCGAAGATGGCAAATGAGATTTTGGCGAAACATCTGCAAGCTCCCTGCATATAGATGTATATATACCCTTCAATATATTATTTCCTATTGATTCCCTGCCTTCAACTGTCACCAGCACATCAAATACCTCCCGAGACAGGTTTCAAACCTTATAATCGTCATCAATATAGCTCCAGTCACGTTTGTGAGCGACTGAAGAAATAGTTAAGTTGTATATTTTCTATGCGGTATGCGGGGGTTTGTTTATTTAACATCCAGTGCATTTCAATGACGGATGTTCGCAGTACAATCTGTAAACCGCCGTGTCATGCTCGTTAGCGTCAAATGGGATACCAAATATGCAAAATTGCAGAAGGGATTATGGAGAATAAATATTTATACATACAGTGTTATATCACCCATTTTCCACGATAGGAGGTTTTTCTGTTGGTTCTTTAGTCCGCACCATGTCCGTGCCCTCTTAAATGTAGATGCAGCATTATCCAATTGTCCAGCTACTTGGCGAAAACCTACTTCTTTTAAACACTTAGGCTTCATAATATCTTTTAATTTACCTGAATAAAACTTGTATAGATTTTGTTTAAGACAAAATATCATTATTACATTGATTATTTATTATTATTATATGAAATATGTTAATAAAAAATAGACTAATAGATAGAAATAGACTAAAATGTGCTATAAACAAAAATTTTTAGCTAATTCCTTGAGATGCATTTATATGTAAAAGTGAATTCGACAAAACTTTAATCTGCTAGAGATGTAGTAAGAAAATTTTCAAAATTGCAACAAGCAAACAGTAATATTCAGTCAAATAGCTGGCAGGCACTATTCCAGTTTCTTCATTATTGAATGGAAGGGGCGCACGGCAATAGAAGTCATTTCAATATGATGGTGTAGCGTTATGCATCAAGTTTAACTATATGAAGACTATAACACTCGAAGAGATTTGCCACTAAACACTAAATTAATTCTTCTCAACACGCGTTTCGCTAACCATGCTATCATCATAAGAACTTAATGATTCGATTTAATTCTAAATTCCCCTGACGATTCTGACATGGTTAGGGAAACACATGCCGAGAAATTAAATAAATTGCTTTTGTTTTTAATGGTAAATCTATTCCAGTTTAGTGTGTTACACCGAAGGTTCCAAAGAAGAATTGATATATGAAGATGGATCAATAACTTTTTTGGCATAGCTTAACATAACTTCACTAGGTTATGTAGCTCACTCTCAGAAAACAATGGCCACGACTTTTCCGGCCGATGGAAGCGTGTTCGCTTTCTTCACGATACGTTCGTGAAGTAAATCACATTGTTTTGGTTGTTTCTTCTTTTCTGGTGTGGGCATGAGGCTAAGTTTCATTAACAGTCGCGAGTCAACGCAGAAATTCCTTCGGATTTCACTTATGTATGTCTAGATCCTGCTGTGATTTGTTCACTCGATTCGGTTTATCGTCCGCAATGAGCAACGCTGGACCCATCGCTCAATGTTTCAATAATCATCCAAATAGTTAAAAGATTATGTAGGATGTTCTGTACGGGTTGAGCTAAGATGTTTATTATCTAGACAATCTCTCTAATCTTTACATTGCGCTTGGATAGAACGGTATCATGGATTTTCTTGACCATTTCGGGTTTTTTTTTTCTCGGCATGCTTGACGGCCATCCTCCTTCAACAGCGCTTTAAGATGGTCCTCGTCGAATTGGGAATCGGAAGGTTGATCAGCTATAGAGTCCTTTTCATACAAGGCGCAAATGCCCCGAATTGTTTCCGTAGTTTTTTAACCACAGCAAAATGTAGCAAGTATCGAAAATTAAGTTTTTTACAGCCTGGAATTTCCATCTCAGCCTGAAAGTTAATTAAAATTAAGTTTTTAAGAGAACTGATGCAATAGTTTTGTAGAGTAAGAAAAGTCCTTTCGAATGCATATATATTATTTCCGTCCATAACTGACCGGTCTGACATATAGACGGTGTCACTAACGAAAAATCAGTACTAGTGATCAATGTGTCTACTAGTTTCTGAGCTATGCTTTAAATAACGCTACTTTTTTCCTTTATTTGGGTTTTTTGCCACTATCTAAAACTCAAAAAAAGAATATATGAACACGCCACAATCATTCAGACATTACTTAAATAACAGGTATGGGCTTGAGATATGTTTTTTATTTAGATATTCAGAAAGTAAATATATTAAACTACAACATTCTGAAAACAGCTTAACATTTCTTTACAAATGTAAAGATTGTGACATAATACCTAAAATATATATAATATATATATATATATATATATATATATATATATATATATATATATATATATATATATATATATATATATATATATATATATATATATATCCCCTTTGTGGATCAGACCTTGACGTGGTAAAGGGGTTTGAGTAGGGCAATGAAGCTTTGAGCTATGCCGTCTGGAGTCTATGCTCCTGGGAGGGTCACCCCTGGCCGACAGGTCAAGGCGGAGGCCTCAGACTAACATGATCCAAAATCTGCCAACCCGCATTGGACCAGCGTGGCAGATTACAGTCCATACCTTCAACATGGTATTTCAATATCTTGAAATATGACAGTACAACCTCAAACACGGCCCTCATTCCCCGGAGGCCAAGGGGTAACTACCTACCGCAGCGGGAAGACCTGCCCCAAGGCAGAGGGTGCTAAGAATCACCGAGTTACATCAGGCTGCCATTGGACTTTTGACATTGCAACGTTAAATATACGGACTATGAAAACAGAGGCCCGATTGCAAGAACTGTTAATCGAACTTGACAACATACATTGGGATATTATTGGGCTCTGTGAAATACGAAGAAAGGCTGAAGAGTTAATCAAAGTGGAACCAACTGGACACGTACTCTACACTCGAGGTACGGAAAATGACCGATGTGGCGGAATTGGATTCCTCATCAATCGAAAGCTGAAGGACAGTGTGGTAAAATTTGAAAGTACATCGGACCGATTAGCCCAATGCGTCATTCAGCTGAATAAAAAGTTTAGGCTTCAAATCGTCCAAGCTTATGCACCAACTATAAGCCATAAAGATGAGGAAATTGAGGAATTTTATGATGATGTGGCCCACCTTTTATACTAGGAGAAATGTAGGTACAAAATCCTGATGGGTGATTTTAATGCCAGAATTGGAACAACAAGAACAGACAAAAATGGAACTGGCCCATATGGAACTGGTGAGCGAGACAATAGAGGTGACAGATTAGTTGATTTTGCTGAAGGACAAGAACTATATATTATGGATTCATTCTATAAGAAAAATATCAGCAGGAAATAGACATGGAAAAGTCCATCTGGGCTCACAAGCGAAATTGACTACATCATGACCAACGATAAAACAATATTTACCAATTTTACTGTCCTTAACAATTTTAATGTTGGAAGTGACCACCGAATGGTACGAGCAAGGGTTCGGATTAACTGTGGAAAAGAGCGCGAAAGAATGGTAAGATCAAAGAAGGGCAAGGTGGATTCTGGAAAACTGCTGGAGAGAGGAAGCGATTTTGAGATTGCTTTGTCAAACCGGTTTGCTGGGTTACAAGATCCAGAGGAGGTGGAAATATCAGTTCAATATGAAGAAATCGCCAACAATGTACTTCAAACGTCTGCTTCAATAGCACCAGAAGAAAAATGTCTCAAACAAACAAAAATCTCCAGTGAGACCATTGATTTAATGAAGAAACGGCGAGCAATGAGAAATGCAGGTAGTCCTTTTGGCAGGGTCGAGTACACTGAGCTCTGCAAAACTATAAGAAAACGTATCAGAAAGGACACGCGCCGATTCAATATGCAGCTAGTGCAAAAAACCCTGGAAGAAAACAAAGGAATTAACAAAGCTAAACAGAAGCTGAGAAACAAAAGCACGCAAATATATGCTTTAAAGCGTGAGGATGGCACAGTGTGCAGGGCGCGTACCCAAATGTTAGAGATTGTCAGAAGGTTTTATTCCCAGTTATATGAAGATCAGAACCAGTCAGGGACAGCAATACCCACGGAAGAACAATATATAATGCCAGATATTTTAGTGGAGGAAGTAACAAATGCTATAGAATTGATGAAGAAAGGCAAGGCTCCAGGAAAGGATAGTGTAACTGTCGAAATGCTAAAAGCTGGTGGTCGGACGTTACATAAAACACTGGCAAAATTATACTCAAAATGCCTCAAAGAACAAAAAGTACCTGACTTATGGAAAAATGCAGAAGTGATCCTTTTACATAAAAAAGGAGCACAGGAAGATTTAAAGAACTACCATCCAATAAGCCTCGTATCAGTGATGTACAAAGTTTTCACTAAGATAATTTCTAAAAGAATATTAAAAAACTGAATGACGCACAACCAAGAGAACAAGCAGCATTCAGAAGTGGATTCAGTACAATGGATCACATCCAGGTTGTACAGCAGGTCATAGAAAGGCACAACGAATACACCATGCCAGTGTGCTTGGCTTTTATCGACTACGAAAAAGCATTTGATTCCATCTCAAAGCATGCGATAATGGATGCACTGCTTAGCCAAGGTGTAGAGAGAGCTTATGTAAACCTATTAGAATCGATATTTGATGGAGCTACAGCCACAATTCACCTTGATGATCTTGAAGTGGGAATTAATATAGAACGAGGTGTACGGCAGGGTGACGCAATATCGCCTATTCTTTTCTCGGCTGGCCTTGAAGATGTATTCCGTAAACTGGATTGGGAACAGGATGGTGTAAAGATCAATGGTGCAAACTTAAACCATCTTAGATTTGCAGATGATATTATTCTCATTTCACAAGACCCAGAGGCGCTGTAAAGACGCATACAAGAACTGCAAAGGGCTGGCGAACCATTTGGCTTGAAAATAAACCTGAAAAAGAGTCAGGTTATGTTGAATAACTTCGCTCAGGACAGAAGAATTTTAGTTTTAGGAAGGGATTTAGAGATTGTGGACAGCTTTATATATCTTGGGCAGAGGATTTCAATGGACGGGAATACCGTCCGGGAGGTGGAACGGCGTGTTAAATGTGGCTGGCAGGCATTTGGTAGGTTCAACCTACCTAGGGTTGAGGACCTAGGGTGGACCTAGGAACCTAGGGTGTTTAAGAGCAGACTCCCACTTTGCCTGAAAAGAAAAGTATTCGATCCGTGCGTTCTACCCGTTATGACATACGGAAGTGAAACCTGGGCACTCACATCGCAATCAATTCAAAAACTTCGGGTGGCACAGAGGGGAATGGAAAGATGTATGCTTGGCATTACAAGACGAGACAGAAAGTCCTGCGCATGGATCAGGGAACAAACAAAAGTCTGTGACATCATTGGAAGAGTAAAACAATTGAAATGGAGATGGGCAGGCCATATAGCGAGGCGATGGGACGACAGATGGACCAAGGCAATCCTGGAGTGGATACCGCTTGATCGCAAACGTCCGCGAAGAAGACCGAAAGCACGATGGATTGATGACATCGTTAAGTATATTGGACCCGAGTGGCAGAGGAAAGCCCAGGAGCGTGAAGGTTGGAAGCATGCTGAAGAGGCCTTTATCCTGCAGTGGATCGATGCGGGCTGATGATGATGATGATATATATATATATATATATATATATATATATATATATATATATATATATATATATATATATATATATATATATAAAGGTTTACGTTTACATATACCTTATAACACAAACAGAAGCATATATATTTTACATAGGGCTAGTTTATCGCTTTTAACAGATTGCATCCAACATCACATATACACTAAATAACAATTAAAGACTGACATTGATAATACATTACAATAAATATATGAAAAAATAACTGAAGTAGATTTTAATTAAATTTATAATAGCGTCTATTCCAGTTACATATATTACTTCAATATCCAAAAAAATACTCACATTAAGAAATTTAAAAATGTAATTATTGAAAAACATGGAACACATACAAAACACATTAATACACATACAGAAAAAAATTTCATTAATAAAACTTTAGTTATTCTTTCAAATAAAATATTATCTGATTCTGAAAAGTATGTACTTTCTAAAGGACTAAATTTTAGTGTTACATCGAAAGATGTTCCTAAATTAGACCTTATTTCGGCAGTAGAGTCTGTTGCTTAAAAATTACCTGGAAAGTGCAAATGAATACAGAATTGGGTTAAAACGTATCTTAGAAAAACAATTTGAAATCAAATCAAATTTATACCATGAGGAAAGGTTAGGTATAGATAAATTTAAAAAAACACATCTATTAAAATATTGCCATCAGACAAAGGTAATGCCACAGTTATTCTGGATACTACAGAATATAATAACAAAATTTAAACTTTAATTGATGAGTGAAATTACACTAAAATACCAACAGTTCCAACATTAAAAATAGAGAGACAAATTTACAATACATTATATAAACACAAAAAGAAAGACAAAGATTAAAAGATCACAACTTACACCACATTATAGTAAACCACCTTATTTCTATGGTCTTCCAAAAATACACAAAACTAAAATACCACTTCGCCCTATAGTTAGTAGTATAGATGCCCCATGTTATAAACTAGCAAAATTTTTATTAAACGTTTTAAAACCATTCTCGAGTAGAACAAATTCATAAATTAAAAATACTTCAGATTTTTTAGATAAAATTTCGAACATTAATATTATAAACCAAAATTTATTGGTTAGTTTTGACGTGGTGAGTTTATTTACTAATGTACCAGTTGATAAATCACTTTTAATAGTTAGAAAAAGATTAGAACATGACACAACATTAAAAGACTGCACTAAACTAAACATAAATGCAAATTTGGAATTATTAACTCTGTACTTAAAAACCACATATTTTCAATTAGAAAATGATTATTATCAATAAAATTTCGGAATGGCAATGGGTTCTTCTCTTTCTCCTTTGATGAGTAATATCTTTATGGAGGAACTCGAGAATGACATATTAAATAAATCCCTTAAAAAGCCATTAATATGGCTTAGATATGTTAATGAAATTTTTGCTATATGGGAACATAACATTGACAACCTAAATATTTTTTTTACAAGATATAAATTCTCGAGAGTCTACAATTAAGTTTACTTTAGAGATGGAGAAGGAGAATAAATTGCCATTCCTGGACACTTTAATATTAAAACAAAACAACACATTAAAAACTACAGTTTACAGAAAACCGACAAACACAGATAGGTATATCAATTTCTTTTCAAATCACTCAAAATCGGTCAAAATAGGAGTAATTAAAACTTTATATGACAGAGCAAAACTTGTTTGTTCCAACAGTGATACACTACAAAAGGAAACAAATCACATAAAAGACATTTTAATACAAAACCATTACCCAAAAATTTTTATAGATAAATCGTTTAAAAATTTTGATACTAGAAAAACAGACAAGTTATTAATAACAATAATAATAACTCCCAAACAATTAACCTGACAATTCCTTATATCCGCGGTATTTCTGACACAATTAAAAGATTAGGAAATAAATTCAACATAAGAACGACATTTAAAACAAAAAATACTCTTAGATCTCTATTAACAAAGGCTAAACCAAAGAATATACAACAAAATACCAAAAATGTGGTTCATAAAATTGCCTGCGAATGTGGCAAATTCTATATAGGTGAGACATCTAGACCGTTAGATGTTAGAGTAAAAGAGTAAAAAAACCTTCTTAGAAACGGCGATTTTAATAAGTCTAGATTTTATCAACAGGCATGGGAATCGGGTCATAAAATCAATTGGAATAATTCCAAAACGGTTTTAAAAGAATCGGTAACAAAATGCAAAAGATTAAAAGAAACCTATATAATTAATTTAAATAAAAATATCTGTATTGTTATGCCTTCGGTAGATTTAAATTCAATATGGTTCCCGATTCTAAAGAATACAATTAAACACATTTAAATATTTGAATACACAATCAGTACAATAAACAATCACATAGTAAACATTACCGATATATATATATATATTGGTAGTATGTCACTGTCATGAAAATCTATTGTTGTCAATGTAAGTATCGTTGATATACACAAAATATATATTTACTTTCACTCGTTACTTTATATATTACAAATTAATATAATTTATTTTTTAGTTTAGTTTTGAAAACGGGGGGAGAGGACCCTCCGAAAGGTTAACGTTAAAAGTTTGTACAATTTTTTATAACATTTTTATATCTTTAAAATTGTGTTCGTTAGGCAAATTTATTACAAAAAAGAATCACTAAGACATTTGTCTCCGTTTGGTATTTTGTTTTTACTCAGTGATTCTTTCTTTACATAAGAACAGGTATTTTTGATATATTTTGAGTTTTAGATAGTGGCGAAAAACCCAAATAAAGGAAAAAAAAAAATATATGAACACGCCACAATCATTCAGACATTACTTAACGCTACTTTTGTTATATTCAAATCAATGGAAAAAAATAATTTCTTGTGTTGATTAAATATTGTTTTTGTTGAAGAAGAACACAATTGAAGCAAAGCAATAGCTTGATAAACTTTACTCTGACCCAGGAAAATTAATCACAATCGATTGGTACGTTGAATTCAAAAGTGGACGCACAAGCACCGATGATGGTGAAAGTCCTGAATGTCCAAATGAGGTGGTCAAACCAGACAACATCAGAGAAACTTACAAAATTATTTCTTAAAACCGTAAAATAAAGCTACTAATATCATGACGATATCGAAAGGAAGTTTTTACACCAGTTTGAATGAACATTTGGGAATACATAAAATGCTATTAAAATAGGTACAGCATTTGCTCACCGCGGACCAAAAACAAATTTCGCTCCAATAAAGAGGTAATTGCCGAAACTGAAGAATATTTTAAAGGTACAGAGAAGTCGTTTCAAAAAAAAAAAGGTGTAGATATGTTAAAAAAAGCATTGGAATGGTTGTATTGCTTTCCGAATTATTGATGAATAAAGTTGAAAAATACAAAAAAAGTGTGTTTAATTTTTTAGACCGGGGACAAAAGGACCAATGTATTGCACTTGGCCAAACAAAATAAAAATGAAGGAATAACAAACGAATTATAAAAAATGCGGGATCTTATAAAACAACCCATTATATTTATATTTAAATATTTGAATTATTTATTGAAACCTGAAAGAAACAAAGCACAACTTGATATGAGAAAAGACATACCGCTTTTAAAATTTCCAATGAGATGCTTGGTTTAGTTCTACCATAAAATATTTCTATGTAAGTCAATTTCGGTAGACAATCAGAAGAGAAATGGGAAAGATGGGGACAAACGGACATCAATGAGTTTCGATCGAACGAAACACGTAATATATTTTAGAAAGAAAGCGTTTGATCTTTAAATATAACTAGTAATTTTTTTACCATCAAAAACTATAACCTGACACGTGGTGTTTAACAAAAATCCACAAAAGAAAAAGCATTTTCCTTATGCGTAGATAAATTTGAAATCCAATAAATCGAATTTGCCTTTTTTTGTTTGGAAGGGATCGCGAAACATCTTCCAGCCCGTTCTCGTACGTTGTCTCTCTCTTCCTCCGCCTGGGCTACGTAACAATCGTAAAGCCTTTTTTGTTATTCTTATTAGCCCGTGGCGTATTGTACAAGGCAGCGACTGAAAACTCAACAGATTAAGTGGCGCCAGCGTGGATGTTTTGCTTTCATTCGGCGCTATAGTCTCGGTTATCGTATTGTGCAACGGGCTTTATTGTTATTGCTAACTTTTCCCCAATTTCGGAAGACTAATAAAAGTTGATGGAAAAAGGCGATGGGAAAATATTAAATATCAACAGGGTCCTTGTTGAATCTCCTTTTGGAAATGGGAGACGGGGCTCTGTTTTTGCGAATGAGGAAGGACAAGGATATTAGGATAAAAAAGATGCCCACGCTAACATTCCTTTTGATATATCAAATGTTATAAAAGTTGAAACATAATTATATATTAACTTTTATAAATTATATATACATGTATACTATACAACATATAGAACAAAATAATGTAATGCTGTGAAAAATATATTTTATGGGATATATTTTGTAATTTTTGTTTACACCATGAGGGTTATAATGTATTATGAAATGATAAAAAATCTTGAAATAAAAAATTATAATGCTAAAGTCATCACGCTTATTATGTAACTAGGTAACTAAAATTTCGGCCGAATTAGATGATCTTGGGGAAAAGAAAAAGTCACAAGGACTGAATTCGGGTGTATAATGGGGCTGTGTGTTATTTAGCTAACTGAAATCGCACTGCCGCAAGATACTGTTACCCGTTTACACTTCAAAAATGTACCATTAAAAAATACAGGGGCTAATTAATGCTCAGAGAACATAAGATCACAGGCGACAAAAAAAAACATTACTCTGTACTTTACATTTATTCTCATCATGTAAGACAGTATCGTGAAAGCCAAAACAACATGAGAAGGATTCGGTTACAATAATAAATTAACTATGTTAGTAATGTACACGCAATTTAGTAATGACGTTTTGTGATAATAAACAGAAATGAACTTAATCTAATGTGATTAGTAGGACGATAACTTATCTTTGATCAGTCAATCTACGAAACTCCCCCATGAGTGTCGCACAGGCCACGTGTGGCGGAACGTAGGTTTCTCTACCTCGTTTCAGATATTCCGTGGGTCTGCTCTTGTGGGTCGCAAGCCCCTCGAGGACACCTAAAGACTTGCGTGGAAAGAAACCAAAGATTCACCCGGATCAATCACGTGGACAGGAAAAATATGAAAAGATCCCCTACCAAAAAAAAGTCGAGAGAAGTTTTATTAATATTGTAAGAAATATTTTAATGATGTTATATTATCCTTACCCCCATCTGGGTTAAAAAGAATTATTCGTCGGACGACAAATAATTGAACGGCCACGAGGGTTCTCTAACTAAGATTGTTCAAAAATATACCTCGATAGGCTTCGGGGGCAGCTCGCAGTGTATTAGCAATAAAATCCAGCAAAGCTGATAAGTAAACTCGGCACTATTCCCAAAATATCCCGAACTCCAAAACTCTATTCAGCGGAAATTTTGCACTGGGTCAAAGAATGTTGCTGCACAATCGAATGCTCTCGAAGGTGGTCGAAAAGGGAATCCAAGACCAAAAATGATTCCTTTGAAAAATCAAGGCCCTAAAGTAATTCAGTAACTCTCCGTTATAGTACTGCCAATCAACCAAGGTACCAGTATCGGACTGGGGTGAATGAAAAGTAACGAATTAAAATTGATGCGTAGAGGACTAAAATAGGTTTAAACTAAAGAAACATGGTACCGACGCTCTGTTAAGGAATATTCAAATATGAGCAAAAGATTGATCAAGAAAACACGTTTTTTTTTTAAATCAACTCTCACAAATTCTCGATACTGTCGGAACAAAGTACGGCCCTGTATCCCGACAGGGCCGTACTTCGGATATCCCGACAGAGATATCCGAATAGCCACGGATATGCGTCCCTTGTGAATGGTTCGGCCATGCGTTATTTACCCCAACGCGACGCAAAATGTACTTCACTTTTATTTCAGTATTTTCGCCAGAACGCCAAAATATGGAAAGTCTGAATAACTTAAATTTTAATATAATATAACTAAATTTGGTAAATAAATATAACCGTAACAATACATTATCATGATGTGGCACTGAAGTGTCCTTGATGTTCGATCTCACAGGAATAACCCTTTTTCGAAGTATTTCATAAAAATTTCGGTAAAAATATTGGCTTACCTTTTGACCTTGAGGCACAAATTCGTTATGGATGATCCTCTGAAGATCAAATATGAAAATCAGCATCCTTTTGGTCTTCTTGTGGTTAGGTTGGAGTGTGCTATTCCCCCTTGTCTTGCTTCGCTTCAGGGTGGTATTCAAAAATCCAAGACTTATCACCAGTAACGATACGTTCCAGAGAGATTCATTTTCAATCCACCCCCAAAAAAGACAAGTTTCCCTCTTGTCTTTTTTGATCCTGCGAAATATTTTTTGGTTTATTCATTGATAAATTTAATCGTCGGTTGACAGTCCTGTGTTAGTTGATCTTCCTGTGTCATTAGTTTCATGCATGAGTTTATTTCTTTCATTTTTATTGAATATTAGGCACTTCTAGACACACACTTAATTCACTTCCTGTCTCCGCTTTTTCCCGAAACATTCTTATCATATATTTCGGCACTGTACATACAATGGCCATACAATATAGTAAGCGTCACTGGGCCAATGTATGGATGGTAAAGTTGGCACTTGTGAAGACGTTGACGTAGGTTAGCGGGTACCTTGGCCACTTGCCGATGGGATATCGGTTTTGTGCCCCACATCAAAGGAACTGGCGCACGCTGGTACATATGTCAATTCCTAATCACACATTAGACACACCGTGTGCTAGCTTTTCAACGCTTCGAGACTGTTTTTATAAGATTTTCTTTTTCACTGACTTTTTGACTTAGCTACGTATATTTTATATAGTGTGGATGACACAAAACATCTTTGGCGTAAATTATTATTTACTAGAATTTTCTCTGATAAGTTATTGCCAATCTTCGTTCTTGTTGTTGAGCCATCGTATAGATTCCTCAGTGATTTTATTAGCATGTAGTTAATGTTAGTTTTCTCTAATATTTTCCATAATTTATTTACAAACACTGCGACCATACTCTTTTTGGAAATCAATAAACATCAGATGGATTTCTTGATAGATGTTTGATACCTTTTCAATTATTTATTTTAAGCGTTATCCGTGTATATTCTTCTTTTTCTCGATATTCGATTTCAATAGGGTCTAGGAAAACTCTTCTACTAAGGCAAATTATAGTGCTGGTCTCTCTGTATTTTACCCAAGTATTTTAAGCAATCCAATTTATTTCCATTTTTGTTAATATTTGTGATATGTGCTATATTTTACTCTTTTGGCACAGAAAAACCATTTACGAATTAATGTATACATTAGCTAAGTATTTCATAAAGTTTGTTTGGCCAATATTTCATCGATCCTTCTAAAGTTCTCCTTGGATCCGTGGGGCGTTCATTTTTTAACTGTTTCGCTGCTTGTTTAAAGGTATCGATATTAATTTTTTCGATTTAATCAGTACTTCTATTGATGATATTGTCATGTATTGTACTCCTTTCTGTTATCAATAAGAATGTTTTTATAATGTTCGATCCATTTCTTTATGAATTGTAATATTTTACATTAGGGGAGAGTTGGGTCATTGCGCGCAGTCCCATAACTACAAATCTACCAATAGTAAAGCATGTCTGTTTGCGCATCGAGTCACGCCCAATGCTACCGGCCCCCCACGCAGCAGTACCCGCCGAGCTGTGATTGAAGCGTCACCTATCACTAACAACTATGCTCAGATATATTCCACTTTTTTTATAATAAACTATATAGTAGTAATGAGCTTTGAAGCATAACTTTGAGTTATATATTGTAGAAATGAGTTTTTATAGCTAAAATTTTATTCGTAGATATTGACGTAGTATCAAAAACAAATGGCGTAGTCTGACAATTGCGCGCTATTGTCAACTATGTATTTTGCGTTTGTTTGTTCTCTTATAGATGACTGAATGTGTTACAAAAAGAATAAGGGGAACTTGGGACCCACTTCAAATGCAGGCTGCTATAGAAATTGTGCATGCTGGAAGGAAAATAGAAGAAGTGGCAAGATCCCTTGTACTTTCAGAATCTACTATAAGAGACATATTAAAAAAAGGAGAGTACCATGATTCTCGACTGGGACGGAAGGTAAAGTTTTCAAAGGATGATGAAGAGGAGTTAGCTGACCATGTTATCAATTTAGCTAAATCATTTCATTTAAATTACACAACAACAGCTACACAAACTGGCTGATAAATTTGCTGTTGCAAAGAACATTAAAAACATGTTTTTCAGCTGAGAAAAGCATAGCAGGTAAATGCTGAGGGTATGCGTTCTCAAAAAGAAATCCTGGGATCTCTTTGCGAACTCCGGAGCCAACGAGTATGAACAAAGTGTTGGGTTTTAATAAAACTGAAATTAGTTTATTTTAGAAGAATGCTTATCAAGCCAAAAGAATATTTAATGCTGACGAAACAGGAGTTTCAACTGTGTAAAGGCCTGGAAAAATTTTTGCGCCTAAAGGGTCTAAACAAATTGGTAAAATTACGAGAGAAAAGCGTGGGCAAAACGTCACATTTGTTTGTGTAATGAATGCATCAGGCTATTCATTTGTCCCACCATTGTTTATATATTCACCCCAAAAGATCAAGTCAAGTTTTAAGATTGGAGGGCCTATTGGAGCTGAATATGAATGCTCAAAATCATGGTGGATTAACGAAGATCTTTTTGAAAAACGGCTTCGTCATTTCGCCAAACATATTAGTGCAATTACTTAAAATCCCACCCTCTTAATTCTTTGTAATCATGCCAGTGCAGTAAAATGATTTGACGTGACTGGCATTTATTCCATAAATCCCAACGTATTCGGTGACAATGTTTTTATATCAGTTCCTATTTTTGAAAACTTAACATCCCGAAATCATACTTCAATGCATAATAACATATCAACTACAGCATTTGTTCGCGTAATATTTTGCAAATCTTAAATTCAGTGCCGTAAAAAATTTAGAAAATTAAAAAACGTTTCAAGAAACAACACTCACAAATATTGACTGCCACTCCCTTAAAGGCAGAGTTAGAAGAAAAGGAGGGGAATATATTTTACAAAAAGAATAAAGTTGAAAAGAAGAATAGAAGTTTAAAAAAGAATAAAGACAGCAATAATAAAAAAGAAAAAGCCTTAGCAAATAGAAGAACTATTAAGAGAATAGTGTTTATTTCCAGCAGATGGCGAAGTTCTAGCACAATTATGTAATGACGACGATTATGATGACATATACGTGGACTCGGTATTATGAAACCGCTATTCTCAGACCATTTTGATAGTGCCTCGCTTTTCAAGATTCTTTTACTTCTTTTATTTTCACATGGGTGCTGTAAGAATTAAAGATTGCATTAGAAGTTCGTTACCAGAAAAACTTTCTTATTAATAATCAAATTTGAGTCTCTCTGTATATAGCTATAAGCCTTAAGGGCACGATATTATTCAACCCTCCCCTACTTGTTTTATTTCTTTACATTTTTTGTCCCATATTTCCTCTTTTACTGTGGATATTGTCTTTGTCGTTTTTTCTTTCATTTCTATTAGTATTTCAATCATGCCGTTCCACCAATGTTTTCTGCTTTAAATTTAGTTACTTTATATAAAAGAGTACAATTACTTTATAAATTAACCATTTTATCCATAATTGGTCCAGATTATTACGTGGTATTCCGTATTTGATTAAATAATTTTCTTTTAACAGAAAAATGGTACTAAATTAGAGCCAATAATACGTGAACTAGCTTCGTGAATTGCTTATCACGGATGTGACATTCTTTATTAAACCAACTCGCCTGAAACAAAAATAGCTGCATTATATTGACAGGCTGAAAAAGATAAAAAAAACTGGAAGCAAAACGACATAATGACCTTTCTCATCAAAGTTTAAAGTCACATAGCTCACTAAAACTAGGAACGGCGGTCCAGATGGGTTCTATTTCGGACCGGGCCGGCCTTATCCGTCATAAAACGCAGGCTGTCGGTCGAAATGGTCTCCGTGTCGAAGGCTTAACGGCTTCGCTTCGATTGTGTCCATCCGTCATTTTCGGATATTCGCTCTTTATATGCCTTTCGGGACCCCGGCCCATAAAAATGTTGATTATATTCTAGGATTGTCGCTTTATGTTCACCAGATAAAGAATTTCCTACACTATAACGCATCTAATAAAAGCTTCTGTTTAGTCAACCGTATATATGTTGATAACAAACAGGATTATCGCACTTTCACGCTCGTGTGCTCCCTTTTCTTTACCTCCATGGTATGATTATTAGCTGATGTTTTCGTTATTCAAACAACTCTATTATAATAGTAATAATAACAATAAATAATAAATGGCCTCTGTTATATCAATAACAAAAAAAGAGAAACTAACAAAAGTAAACAAACAAAATAAATGAAACTTCTCCATTTGTTGATCGGCAAGTTGGCGAACTCTAGCATAAATTACTATTCCACTCAACTAATCTACCGATCTAAACCCCCAGACAGAAAAAAATTACACATCTAAAAAATTACAAACATTTGTTTCATATCTTACGCACATACTCTAACAAACAATATTATTACACATCCATCCGGTCACCGCCAGAATCTCAAATGCATATAAAACGATAATCTTAAAAATGATCAGCAATTATAGCTATTGAAATAATTGAAATTTCTTTACCTTGTATTTGAACTTGTTGGTATTACAAATTTTAAATATATTGGGGAGTCTATTTAATATCTTAATATATATATATATATATATATATATATATATATATATATATATATATATATATATATATATATATATATATATATATATATATATATATATATATATATTGCTGGTTGCTTGACCGGGATGAAGCCCCACCTATCCCTTCGACATGATGTTTCGTCTCTCGAGGTTCAGACTCATCAGGGCGCCGACATATACCATCCCATAAAGAATAGGGAGACCCTATCCACAGCCAACAACCCATGTTGTCGCCGACTTCCCGTCGGATGGCGTATATATGTAGTGTTAGATTTTTCTTGGACTGCGTTCAATGAGACAGCAGTAGCTGAGTGTCATCACACACCCAGCCGTTGGGTTCCGCAATCTCATGTGGAACAAACGACAATCTGCGTCTCCGCCTAAATGAACATTTTTTGTTGGTTGCTTGACCGGGAAGAAGCCCCACCTATCCCTTCGATTGGATTACATATGTTTCGTCTCTCGAGGTTCAGACTCTTCAGGGCGCCGACATATACCATCCCATAAAGAATAGGGAGACCCTATCCACAGCCAACAACCCATGTTGTCGCCGACTTCCCGTCGGATGGCGTATATATGTAGTGTTAGATTTTTCTTGGACTGCGTTCAATGAGACAGCAGTAGCTGAGTGTCATCACACACCCAGCCGTTGGGTTCCACAATCTCATGTGGAACAAACGACAATCTGCGTCTCCGCCTAAATGAACATTTTTTGTTGGTTGCTTGACCGGGAAGAAGCCCCACCTATCCCTTCGACTGGATTACATATGTTCCGTCTCTCGAGGTTCAGACTCAACATGGCGCCGACATATAGCATACCATCAAAAATAGGGAGACCCTATCCTCAGCCAACAGTCCGGTCTCCCGGTCTTCCCGGTCAAGCAACCACCATAATGTGTTGTTGTGTGTTCCACATGAGATTGTGGAATCCAACGGCTGGGTGTGTGATGACACTCAGCTACTGCTGTTTCATTGGATGCAGTCCAAGAAAAATCTAATACTGCACATATGTTATATATATATATATATATATATATATATATATATATATATATATATATATATATATATATATAATGACTTCAGAATTATTGTCAGCATTGATACGTGAAATTAACCATATGAATTGCCATCTATGGTCCATAGTAAGCCACTTAAGCTCATTCATCTTTTGAGATATATGATTCCGTTTTCGAAGTCCAAAGTTAAGACAAGAATAAGCATTCTGCCTCTGTCACCAGAATCGAGACAGGGAAAATAAAAGAAGTCACAGTAAGTAAACTGAGAAAGTACCAACGACTCTGATAATAGCTTTCTTAAAACCTGATTTAAAATGTGCCTATTAGCATAAAGTAATTTATGGTGCATAAATTATTTACGAATTAACTTGGATACATGATCTTTAAAACTTAACTTCGAATCCAAAATAACACCTAAGGTTTTCGCACTATCTACAAGACCAAATTTCTCTCTGTTAACAAGTATTGAAAGATCCGTCTTTAAAAAATATAATTAGATTTAGTACAAAATAACATAGCTTTAGGTTTGAAAATGTTTAATTTCAGATTATATGCTAATGAGAGTATTTTAAGCTTGTTTAACTGATTATTAATTATATTATTGTGTGTGATTATTAATAATATATTGTGTTCTACAATCTAGAAATTATTTCACTAGATTAACGGATGATTTGTCAAACCCATAATATGACAATTTTGAGCATAATAGGTTTGATGTATCGAACGCCTTGGAAAAGTCAATTATTTAATATTTTTCCTCTATCTTCTTTGCTAAAAATATAATAGTCATTTATAACAAAATAAATGCTAAAATATATTACACTATCAATACTACAATATAAAAGGATAGAGTGGAAAGTCAGATACTTCTTACTCTGTTATATTTTTGAAAAGTAGCATTATTTCTACAGAGCCTTTATATAGTCCTGTAATCCAAGTGACTGGATGAACAACGTGTAAAATCTTCTGGGCTTCCTGAACAAAAAAAAATATTTAAAAGCACCTCTTAAACACATTTGATTATTTAATAGTTGTTTCGGTTAATAATGTCGATTTTGCTAACAAATGACGTTACTAATACATTTGTTGGTCCACACCAATGGCGTCTCTGACGTGTTGGAAGGTAAACATAAGTCATCAAAAGTCAGTTCGTTATTAATTGTCATTGTGCAAAAAACATAGTTTTTCATAGATCTGAATATGTCTAATTATGTACCAGAAAAAGACGTTTTGCGTGGACTCTCAATAATCTTCCTTCAGTAGAAAAAACGGCTGCTAAAAGTTGGTTGAAGTTTATGGTGAACATGCTCTAACCCATAAAATGTGTGAACGATGGTATAAATTTGGATATAAAAGGCAATAAGTGTCCAGGACAGTCGAAAAAGATTGAGGATGCAGATTTGCAAGCATTATTGGATGAAGACTCAACTTATTTATTGAAACAATTGGCAGAAGCATTAAATTTTGTCCGATCCACCATTTCCGAGGACCTATATGCATTGGAAGAAATCCAAAAGAAAGGAAAATGGGTTCCATATGAACTGAAGGAAGCATACATTAAATGACGAAAAACCGTTTGTGAAATTTTGCTTGCCAAACAGAAAAGAAAAGGTTTTTTTGCCAGGTGTGCCATGTAATGAAAAGTGGATCTATTTTGATAACCCAAAGCACAAAAATATCGTGGATAGACCAAGGAAAGGCTTGTTGTCTACTAATGCAACAATCACAACCAGTGCAACAATATATATGGAAAAAAGATTTTATTGTATATTTGGTGGGATAACAGGGGAGCTGTGTATTACAAACTGCTGAAACCTGGTGAAACTATTACTGGCGATCAATACCAATAACAATGGAAGTTCTCCAGTAATTGTCCCTAATTTTGTCAAGAAAATATAACATTTAGTTTTGTTTTGAGAGTATTCCAGTCTTTGCTATCAAGGAAAAAATCGAGATTTATGTGTTGGTTAAACAGTGTTTCTTTGCGTGGAATAATTATGGTGAGCGCCGAAGAAAAGTTGAAAATGTATTATGGTAAGTCTGCTCCATTACATTTTATGGTTCATAAGTGGTTTTCTGAGTTTCGATATTATCGAAGCAGTACAAGTGACGCTCCGCGATCAGGGCTCCTTTAGGAGGGTTACTGCTTACAGAGTTACTAAGTGAAGTGTACTAGCGCAATCCAAAGGAGTTTTTGTGGTGATTAGTGACTGCTGATAAAACCTGAATTGGCGAATTTATTCCAAAGAAGAGAAAGACGTGCCCGTTTGTCGCTACTTAATCGATTATTTGCAAAAGAGAACGTCGACAACAGAAGGGTATTATGCTGCATTGTTGGTCAAATTTCACGAAGGGAAAAAGTACCCTCATTTGGTGAAGACAAAATCACGACAATGCCCATTCGCCCACCTTTACAATACCGAAATTAGTCACTTTGAGCTACGAATTGAGACCACATCCACCATATTCTCCCTTCTTTACCCTTTCAAATATGAAAAAAATGGCTGGCTGAAATGAAATTAACATGAAATGAAGAGATCATCGAGGAAACGTAGGACTATTTTGCATAGTTTGACGTACTTCTTCTTGGAAAACACAAAACGGAAACGCATGTTCGAAAAGGCTTCCGCGGTCGGTAATGTTAGAATTACTTGGTTTTCGGGTAGAACCGCTTTCTAGATTTGTAAAATCTCCACCTTTCGGATTCCAGTTTGAAGCCAGTATCAAGAGAATCTAGTTGATTTGCTCCAAGGCCTCAATCTGCGTCCTCCCTTGGATTCACAACTAAAAAAAAAGTTCCACAAACTCAAATGACTACGAGTTTGGTAAATAGATAAAATATATATGATAAAATATATAGGGGAATAAAAAACATAGACCATATCGAGAAAATATTTTGCATAATGGCTTTTCTAGACACTAGAAAAATATCTTCTTTCAGAGTATATTGGTCTTCCATATTGAACATATTGTATGTGGGCAATATGTTTTTTGTATTTATTATAATAATTTTTTAGATTGCCCAAAATACCATCAATCACAACCTTTTAATTTAATAAATTCGTGATTGTACTTTATATATTCTTATCTTTTGTGCTTCACAAGACTTCTCTTAATTTGTTACAATATTTATAGACTACATACACTTTTTTCAAACAATATATATATTCAAATATATATTCAAATATATATTCACGGGTGGTAGATAATGTTTCTAAATCATTCCGGGTGTCGATCCGTTGATTCTGTGAAGAGTCACGACGTTTCGCCAAAATCGCATTTGGCATTTTCAAGTGTTGTTCGCTTCGACTGAAGAGTCCAACAGTCCAAGAGTCCAAAAGTCGAAAAGTCAAGAATATATATATATATATATATATATATATATATATATATATATATATATATATATATATATATATATATATATATATATATATATATATATATATATAGTATAATCCGAGTTTATTGTTTTGACATCGAAGTTTTGCGGAATTGTACGCTTCTGTAGCTAAAGGGACCTATTCTACATGAGATGATGCGGCTATATTCATTCTATTCATTGAGTTCCCGTTGGAGGCAAAGACCTCTCGTTCATGACTAGCATTAATACTCTTCAATTTTTGATGAAAAGCATCCTTGTAACGACATTTCTGCCTTCCTTGCCCATGGCCACCTGAGGTCAATTCACCATATAATATACACTTTTCTAGATGATGACCGTCCAGTCTCGAGAAATGCCCTGCCCATGTAGGCATCCTCTCCCCACCTTTCAGCCTTCTTTATATATTTTTTATGGTAACATCCAATCCGTATTATCAATCTTAGATGACGTTGCTGTGTGCTCTCGAGAACTCTCAAGTGTTTCCTAGGGGATACCAACAATTCACGACCGTAAATAAGTAAGCAAAGGCACAATCACAGCTCGGTTAACGACCACTTTTACCTTCAAGCGCAGGTCATGACTTCGGAACACTTTATAGATAAGTTTTCAGACGAACCTTGCTCAGAAGCACAACTAATTCTATTGCACACTTTCGAGTTCATATCGCCTCTATAATTAACAAGACTATCCAAATAGCTAAAATATGCATAAATGTTGTTGGCGTAAGGAAATGAATTAACACGATCGGCATCAAACGATATCATAAATCTGTTTTGATCTGTTCGTTTTGAAAAGTCTAAAACTCTTTCAATAACAACCTAAAATTTTGTTTTCTAATTAATCTATCTAGGATATTCCTATTACAACTATTCTCTTCTGCTAACTCCTTAATCAATTTTATCTTTTCGTTATAATTTTATTTCCGTAGAGAAACATTAATTAATCTTCCTTCCGTAAAGTTTAAACTAGTTACCTTATTATGGAAACAATAATTTAAATCGTTTGAAATGTATCTCATCTTGAAGGGTGACGGTGATTTTTTGAAAATATTAAAATCGATTGGCATGATTTGAAATTGGTGAAAATATGTCTCCATTGATTTTTTACCTCTACATTTTCGAGACATGATTTTCAAGTCAATTACTATTACTACTATCAACTAGCAATACAATATCTTTTAATATAAAATAAGTGTAATTACGACTAAATATTTAAAGGCTATAAGCCTATGAATAATGTCTCTAACAAGAAATAGAGCCAGTTTAGCAACGAGCTGAAAAGAAAAACCGGATATATCTTATTGAGCGGATCGACGTGTAGTGTGACCTTTAGATATCCTTCCTTCAATATGAAATGAGTAAAGGAGAAGCACAAGTGGCGATGACTGCGAACTTTTCAAGTATTATAAATGTTGCGCTTTCGATAGCCCCGACTCTCGTATACGAAACTGCCCCTTACGGAAAAGATTTAAACAGTTATTTTTTCTCTTTAAATAAAACTTCTATAATATAGGAGATCGGATTTCGGTTTATTGCCATCGGTATTTTTAGATAGTCGTAGTTATTACAGTTATTTTATATATGTGATATACCGATGGTAATATCAGAAATCAATTTGATTTGATCACAATTTTTCTAAGATGATATAAAAATCTTTCTATCGAATACAGTTTGTTTGACAACCGAAAAAGACAAAATTGAACAAAAAGAATAATAAGAGTACAAGAACGAGAAAAAATAGAAAAATGCAACGGCATTTTTTATTTAGTTTTAAGGGACATGCTTATACGGGAGTTGTTCGAAAAGTTATCGAGATTTTTTTCAATATAATCACCACGCAATTCAGTACACTAAGGCTAGCGATGGTCTATGAGCACTTTACTACAGCAATCTCAGAAAACCATAGCCATGACTTGTCGTGCAGATAGAACAGTTTTTGCTTTTTTGGGACACTTTCCTCTGTTCAGCAGGTCATTTTTTTTACATGGAAAATTAAAAATAATTATTTAAAATGGAACATAATATTTAAAAAATAATAAAAAAATTAAAAAATAATAAAAACCCCGGCGAGGATGGCATTACGGCTGAGATGATAAAGGCAGGAGGAGAACAATTACAGAAGATCATCATCAAAATAATAAAATTGATATGGACAAAAGAGAAGATGCCGGCTGAATGGACAAAAGCCTTAATCTGCCCAATATACAAAAAAGGAGATAGATCGTTATATGAAAATTATAGAGGTATAGCATTGGTAGATACATGCTACAAAGTACTGGGTTAGATAATAAGAAGAAGATTAAATATATATGCAGAAAAAGTTATAGGTGAGTACCAGGCAGGGTTCAGAAACAACAGATCTACCACAGACCAAATATTTACTCTAAAAGAGATCCAAATAACTTGCTATGAATACAAAATTGAGCTGCATACTCTCTTTATAGACTTTAAGCAAGCCTATGATAGAATAATTAGGGAAAAAATGTATCATGGAATGAACCAACTAGAAATACCCAAAAAACTCTTTAGTTTGACAAAGATGACCTTGGAGAAAACAAGAGATAGAATAGTATGGAATGGTGATGCATCGCAAGAATTCGAGGTGAAAAGAGGTCTTAGGCAAGGGAGACCCTCTGTCAACGATTCTCTTTAATCTGATACTGGAGGTGATAGTAAGGAATAGCAAGCTCAGAACTGATGGCACAATATACAACAGTGAATACCAATGCTTGGCCTTCGCACATGACCTGACTATACTGCCAAGAACCAAAAAGGAGCTAAAGAGAACCATAAGATTAATAGAAAAAGAAGGGAAGAAGTTCGGCTTGGAAATAAATCAAAATAAGCCAAAATACATAAGGACAAATGCAAGATTTATCGGCAAAAGGGAGAAACATGACCATAGTAGCCAGTGATGGAAGAGAATATACTTTCGAAAGAGTTCAGAAATTCTGCTACCTAGGAGTTACAATCGAAAAGGGCGGGCACGAAGAGCACGAAATACAGGCCAGGATAGTAAATGGTAATCGAAAATATGGAAGCCTGAAGGCACTGATGACGTCCAATTAAGTGTCTAGAAGCACAAAACAAAGAATCTATACAACAGTAATAAGACCCACAACAACTTACGCATGTGAAACTTGGACGCTAAACCGAACAGAGGAAGAGAAACTGAAAAGGTGGGAAAGGAAAATGTTACGAGCTATATATGGAGGAAAGAGAACCGAGGAACTGAGCGATGGAGGAGAAGAACAAATAATGAGTTGGAAGAACTGTACAAAAGTCCAAATATAATAACATTTGCGAAAGCGCAGAGAGTGAGATGGCTTGGACACGTGGAGAGACTGGGCGGACGGAGAATGACAAATCTAGTGTTACGCAGAAGGCCAATAGGGAAGAAGAGGAAGGGCAGACCAAGAAAAAGATGGATGGGTCAAGTGCAGGAAGATTTGGATACGATAAGGACGGGGGAATGGAAGGATATAGCAAACAATAGAAAGGAGTGGAGAGGGATAGTCGAAAATGTGCTGCAGAGGAATTGGTGAAGGATGGGAACCACATATGCAATGTTATAATTATATGTAAAATAGTGATATGTAAAATACGATATTGTAAACACTACGCCCTAGGCCTTCAAGGCCTGTAGAGCTTTTAAATAAATAATATTTATTGTAAGTCCTTTGCAGTTAAGCCCTGTAAAACAAAATATTTTATGGCACTCTTGGTATTTTACGGTAAACTTTATTTTAGTAAAATGTATTTATTTTTAATTTATTAATTTTATTAATTTGTTTGCTTTAATTTGATTGATCGATCATTACAGCAAGCAATTAAACAGGTGCGCTTATATTTTGCAACATGCCATCCAACGAATCATACTTAATATATATCATTGTAATTTGATCATAGTTCATCTCAGTCACCAGGCCAAAAACTTTTCGAACAACTCTTTTATATTTCTGTGTATCTACAGCTCTTTCATCTTTTCCAAAATTATAAAAAAGAAAATCATTCTGATTTTCAATTTTTGAAATAGCTGCAAATAAATAGAAGAAAATCGATTAACATAATATTATATATTTAATGGCTCCATTTAAATTTTTTGAAATAGTACGATTCATTGCATTGCGTTTCACTGTATTACAGCTCAACCAACATAGCTTAGCCTTCGAGGTTTGAATGCGCAGATATTCATGGTGTTAACATCGGTTAAGTTCTGTACATTCGAGGAACTCTCCGTTCTTTATCTCTATTATATAGTGACCCTCTTACTCTTTCTTTTGCGCATCTCAGAGGCCAAGCTATGTTGGTTGAGCTGTAGGATGTGTTCTTTTTTTAAGTTGTTTAGCTATCTTTCCATATCATCTCAGTATTTCTAATTCTATAAGTAAAATTTAATTCAAAGTGTAGATATTAAAAAAATATGAAGAAACTAGAATTATTTTTTTTAGATAGAATATTTAACATTCTAAACTACAACTGAAAATGGAAAAATCAACTAATAACCGATGTATCTATCAACATCATCGCTCAGCCAGTGTTCATCCACTGCAGGATCAAGGCCTCTTCACCATGCTTTCAATTCGGGAGGTCCTGAACTTTCTTCTGCCATACGGGTCCAATAAACCTAATGATACCATGAGGCTATGTTTTCGGTCTTCTTCGAGGACGTTTATGAGCAAGCGGTATCCACTCCATGATTGCTTTGATCCATCTGTCCTCACATCACCTCACTGTATGAATATTTACGCTTCGAATGATATTACATACTTTCGTTCGTTCTCTGATTCTTGTGCAGGTCTTACTCTCCTGTTTTGTAATACCATCACTACACCTTTCCATTCCCTTCCATGTTGCCTGAAGTTTTTGGACTGATTGTGATATGAGTGTTCACGTTTCACGCCGGAATGTTGTAACGGGCAGGACGCACTGTTCAAAGGCTTTTATCGTCAGATATAGCGGGCGTTTGTTCTTAAACACTATGTTTAGCCTGCCATCCACATTTAGCACACCCTTCCGCCTGCCGGGTGGTATCACATTGACATCCTTTGCCCAAAACATCAACAAAACCTAAACAAAAACAATACCTAAATCCTTCCCCAAAATTAAAATACTTCTGTCGTCGGCAAATGTATTGAATATGACCTGACTTTTTCAGGTTTATTCTCAAGCTAAATGATTCTCCTGTCATTTACCTCTTTTGGTTCCTCAAATATATTTACAATCTGCTTTATTTCCGAACAATGTAAAAATATGTTCACAATTCGTATATATGTTGAAAAATTCAAAACAAAATTTGTTTTTTTAATTTATTTCCTAATATTTTTAATAATTAATAATAGACATTTAGGAAATTAAAGCACAATAAATAACTTTTTAAGGTCATAACATTAAGGTCATTTTTATGGCATGACTTTTCATCGCATTTTATCCAGAAACCTTTGAGAACTATTTGGATTTGATTAGCTGCCTAAACCATATAACTGAAGAGTAAAAGTTTTAAATGGATAGAAGACGCTCCTCTAATTAATTATTTTTTTTTATGTTAAGTTACATTTTGCAGGAATGATGACCATATATAATTGTTTAAAGTATCAAACTAAGCTGTTTTCATTTAATAAACATATGTTTTAGCATGTTTAGTTTTAGTTTAAAAGCATTCTTTTCATGTGTATTATTTATTTGTAATAAATGACTAAATAGAGGGATGGAAAAACTTCTGTTTCATCTCAAACGACATATACGAATATAAGGGAAATAACTTTTGTAAATAAAAGCAACGATTATTCACATCATTTGAAACAAAAGTTCCTTACAACAAGGGCCACAAGATTTAAAACCACCAAGGCCAAAAAGTTTTCTTAAAAAAAAATACAAATTTATTAAATCACCACTCGAAAAGCTACAATCAAAATCATCATTTTAGGTAAATATGTGTAAAAACAACAAACACAAAACAACAGCGTAAAAACATTTAACAGATAATAATTTATATTTAACACATTGGTATTTAACAGATTATAATAATTGAACGAATAAATTACAAATAAACTAATGAATATTGTTAAAACAATATTCAAAACAATTAACAAACAATGTTAATTTTTTTCTTTTAAATCAAAATCACGCCAAACGTCAGCCAAAATAGATGTGACTTCATCCAATTGACTAATTGAGATGATTCCCACGGCAAAGGTTGTTTGCGACAAACAATAGATATTTTAGAGGGTGAATTTTTTAATTTCATTTAAAACCAAAATTGCATTTTGTACGCGAATATCACAATATACTTCTTATTTACGGAGAATATCAGATTACCAGACTAGAAATATACCAGGACTTTTTCAACGTGTTGGCGAAAATATGTTAAAACGCACCGGCGGTTTGTAGAGGAAAAAACAGGTGAGGCACGTATAACCAAATTTTGAAATGAGGATAGGGAAATGCGTCGCAACCAAAAATTTGACATTTGTTAGCATCATACACACACTTTGCTGTGTAGCAATACGAGTGTAACAGTCAGACATCAAATTTTCAAATAGGTACCTAGATAATCAAATAATGCTAAACGCACCATATGACCATGGCCATTAAATCTGTTTGTAGTTGAAGTCCATCCTCCTAAATTTTTGAGTAGCAAAGTGGTCGGTGACTTGATCATTAAAATTTGAAAATGATTTCACAAGTTTTTTTTTTTCAATAGATAATATTGCTAACTCGCACGGCCGTTCCTGGCCGATAGTGTTTCTTTGAAATGTTTTGATTCATTTGAGGGTAGAGAAACATCTTTTGCTTTCCACAGACGTCGTAGGGACGGTACACAAAACAGTCAGCAATTTCACAGATTTACTAAATGTTGATGTTAAATTGCTTTGGATAAACATTTGTAACATCGGCACAGCCCCACTGTGTTTCATAAATTCGTCCCGTGGGTATATTACCGACAGTTCATTTTTAAATTCTAAATAATTTACGTTTACAAACAGGTTACATACAATTTTAATGTCTTCATTTGGAAATACGGCTCGATATTCACCAAATTTTTCAGTGTCAAATAAATTTGCAACAGTTAGATATACATGGAAACTAAAATGCATGCATATCCAGACATTCGGGTTGGGGTCCTCCTTATCAGTAAATTTCCGTTTCTTTCTGCCATACTCTATGATCATTCATATGTATCTACATGTCCAATAATTTAGTTACTTTAACTTACCAATAATAAATTCAACAAAATATACCTGAATATCCTCCTAAAAAAATCAGATTGACAGTCATAAAGGGCAAAGTAACATAACCTTAAATTTACTTCCACACAAGAAAAGATCCGAATAAAAACATTTTACGAGCAATTCAAATATGTTAAATGTACTTTGATGATTTCGAAACATTGCTTGTTAATCTTGTAAAGAAAAGAAAATGACCTTACGAGAATTTCAATGGGCATTTCCTTTGTTTGGAAAGGTTAGATAAACTTCGCCCATCACTGACGTCAGCGCTTAGGATGTCTGAGAATGGGGCAGTGCACAAGATATGACGTTATAAATGCGTTTAATCCCTGGGTTACTAGCAAAACGAAGCATTGCTGTCTTTGTTTTTCGCACGCGATAGTAAAGAAAACAGTAGCGGCACAAACTTGTCTGTGCACCAAACACGTGTTCTTTAATCGGTGCGCTTTGGCACCCCACGACCTATTTCGTTACCGCAAATGACATTACGGATGTTAGACTATAGAAGTCGCAAGAAGTGTGAGCAAAGACATAACAGAGAATAAATTAATATAAAATCTGAAATAATTTTTTCCACTTCTACTTTTGATTTTTTAATTTTTAGGTGGGGTCGTGCCCACGTGCCCTTATAGACCAACCGCCACTATTAAAATGGTAGACTCAAACGGGAGACGTTTTGAACATTTAATTTAATAAAACAATTAATCACGTAATGTGTTATGAATTGTTTAAAACGTGTTGTGGTATTAAAAATAAGTGCTAGTAATTTTAACTTTGACATCAGACGAGAATGATGATGTCTAAGTTTTCTTTTTTTTGTAACAAAACAAACCAAATGTATACTGAAACGTAAGCAATAACTGGCTATAAAAAAATCAAATTTTTTTCAAATAATGCCTTAAAAGGCCAATGCGACACAAAAAAACTGAATAACTTTTAATCAAAATGGGGCGGTGCCAATTTTCAAAAAATTAATGACTTGTTATATCGGTCAATACTGATCTGACATCGGTTAATAAGTACCCGATCTGACATATAGATGGTGACACTTACGAAAAAATCCTTACAAGTGGTTGATTGTGTAAACCATCAAACGTCACGATTCAAAAATTGTATTACAATCGGCCTACTAATTTCTGAGTTGTTGTGTTTTAAGTCACGCTACTTTTCTTATTTTTAAAACAAAGTAAAAAAGGAATTTTCTATGCTGATTAAGCATTGCCTGTTTATGAAGAAAATACCGTTGAAGCAAAACAATGGTTTGATAAACATTACTCGAACTCTGCACCAGAAAAATCAACCATAGTTCTTTGGTGTGTTAAATTCAAACGTGGCCGTACGAGCACTGATGATGCTGAACGCTTTGGACGTCCAAATGAGGTGGTTACACCAGACAACATTAGAAAAGTTCACAAAATTATTTCGCAAAACCGTAAAGTAAAGCTCCAGAAGATAACTGATATGAAGATATCAAAAGAATGTGTTTTCAACATTTGTATGAACATTTGGTAATGCGTAAATTACCACCGAAATGGGTATTGCGTTTGCTCACAGCGGACCAAAAACAACGTATTTATGATTCTGATCAATGTTTGGAGCTGTTAAATAAAAAGGATTTTTCTCATTTGGTATTTTCAAGCATTTGCTCTCTAGATAAACAGCGTATTTTTTTAACCGCATTGGATCATTCTCGATAATTTGTAATTAAAGCAACGTTGGTGTAAACAGGTAGAAATAAAATTATTTAATACAAAAAGACTAATAATTTATTACAGCTAGAAATATAAAAATACCCTAATACGGTGTTTTGATAATTACATTTTGTGATTTATGACTGGTTTACGCAAATAGTCGTGAATAAAATAAAACAGTAGCATAAATCACAGTTAATGTAAAAAAATAAATAACGCGTTCATATTTACGTCATCCCGGTATTATTACATGAAAAATAAATGTATGTATGAATATTATGCAATTTTATTGTGACATACCGGAATTCTGCATTTGTATATATGCAGGTGACTGCAAAAGGTTTTGCAAACAATAGAAATAACAATTCTTCTATTAAAACCTTTGATGTAAAACACTAAACCTTTGCATTAATTCTACTATGATCAAAAAGTAAAGTAGCTTTTAAAAAATAGCACACAGAACTTATTTATTCGTCCAATTTTTTTTGCTATCTTCAAATAATCCCTTTTGTTACTTAACTTCTTCTATTTCATTCTAAACTGCCAGTGACTTCCCTTGAATACCCTCTATGTGCTTAAAATGCCCTACATAGAGTAGTTTCTTCAATTAAAAGAACAGGAAAATTCAATTAAAAGGACAGGTGCCATATCTGGTGAATATGGTGTTGGGAAATGATGTTTGCTTAATTTTTAGTAAAAACTTCCCGAATAATTATTGCAATATGCGATGGTGTATTATTATCGTGCAAAAACCATGAATTGGTTCATCAAAAATCTTCCAGCAATATGAACAATGCCTCAAATACTTAATGGGCATACTGATTACTCAGTACAAAATCCTTGATTTTGGTAATGGTTTGTTTACTGATTGAATTGAAGCCTCTTCCTGAACAAAGTTCATCTTCAACTTCTTATTCACCATAACTAAAGTCCTTGAATTACTTGTGAACAACTTATTTTTCACATATCTTAATCGCTGTAACTCTTTCTTAGCATCTGTTTGATGCAGCATAAGAAATTTAATATATTAAATAAAATTTAAGGTAAATTCTTTACTTAAAATTTAAAAAACGACCAACAAGAATTTCTAACAATTACTGAAGACGTTATATTTTTTAACTTAACAAGCAAAATGATATGAAACTTCTATCAGATGCCAAAGGCAGTTATACCAACGCAAAAATATATAATAAAAAATATATCGATAAGTAAAGCGCTCGAATTTTTAAAACAAAAGTCACATATGTTGCGTTTATGTTTTCGACTATCTAAAATCTGGCGCTTACCATATTCAAAAGATAAAAACGTTCTGTATTAAATATCGATTCATCTTAAATTTTGAGAATTTTCATCTAAAGTAAGTAGACAATCTGAAATCAACGAGTGTGGTACTCATTTCAGAACGAATTTGGAAACTTTTACCCAAAACTCTAATCATAAACCAGGTTAAAAAATGTAAGACCCTTTCCATTTGCTAGTCAGTCATTGCTCTCTTCCCACATCACATCAAACACCGCCTTTGAATTAAACAGATAATATTGGCGGAGGTTTGGATAAGGGTTTGACATTTGCAACAGTTACCATTGATTATTTATACATTTTCGTTGGAATAAACCTTCTTGTTCTATTGACATTGAGTAAATTATATTTAAAAAACAGATGTACGAATAATTTGTTTATTAATTCGTAAATAATATTAAAAGGGCTTGAGTCTATCAAAAAGATTCTCTACAGAATCTATACAAAAATGCTAGAGATTACTATAAACAGTTAGAACAGTTAAAATCCTAGGAACCGATCAATTGCAAAACTCGGTGTTTGATAGGAGAGAAGTAAAAGAACCTTATTTTTTTAAGACGATGACGGAAAGAGTGTTACACACAAAGTAGCGTCTACGAGAAACGTAAATTTTTTTATTTATTTGGGTTTTTTCCCCACGATCTAAAACACAAAAATTATCAAAAATATCTGTTCTTATGTAAATAAAGAATCACTGGATAAAAACAAAACTTGGTTTAATAATAATAGAATAGAATTTAATAATAAAGAAAAAAAATATATTGACACGCCACAGTCATTCAGACATTACTAGAAACGTGTTTGCGCTTGGACTATTTTTTTTTTAAAGGTCGGGTCTTCCAGCCTTTATGTACGAAATATTTTAGGCTATCAGTTAGTTTTCTGCTATTTAAGGGATCGGTAAAATCGACTCATCGATCGTGCGCGATGCCACGTTGTTGATTGCGTTAAAAATAAATACAAATTAAAATTTTTGAAAGTACGCGATTGTTGTTGACAAAATGGATAAAAGAAAACGCCCGTACAAAGAAAGTAAATTAGAGCAAATAATACGTAAATTTGAAAATGAAACAGACGATGAACTATAAATTAATAGTGACAGTGAAACGGATGACTATGAAGAGGCCAAAGATGTGGAAGATGATGAGTTTGATTCACGCAATATCCAGAAACAACTAATTAAAATACCTGATGAGTTTCTACCTACTACGACCCATTGCGAGTCTGAAACCAGAAAAGTTTTATTTGCCAAAAATGGCCACAAGTGGTATTTGCAAAGTTTCCACACCAAAAATACAAGAACTAGTCAGAAAAACATCGTGTTGTACTTACCTGGGCCAAACAGCTCACAAAAAATTTAATTGATATATAAAACATTTGGAACTGTTTCTTTACGGACGGAATTTTTGGATGTAGTGATCAAGTATACCAACGAACAAATTCCAGTTGGAAGTACTCGTTACAAAACGGAACAACGATATATCGGCCCTACGAACTTAGTTCGTGCATTACTTGGCCTTTGATATATTTCTGGCGTTATGAAGAAAGCCCTCATCTCACTTTGAACGATGAATGGTCTTCAGAGCGCTATGTCCAAAAATCGTTTTGAATTCTTAATCAACTGTCATAAGTTGACGACAAACAAGTAGAGAAGAATGAAGGAAAATCGATAAATTTGGGACATCTTTGAAGGTCGTTGGAGAGAAAACTACACTCGTTCTGAGTTCGTTACTATAGACGAAATATTGTTGGGATTTAGGGGTAGATGTCCATTTAAAATGCACATACCCAACAAACCTGATAAGTATGGTTTGAAGTTGGTGATGTACGATGCTAAAACTTTTTACATGTGTTCGGAAAAACCATACATGGGAAACAAAGAAAGGAATAGCCAATAATCTATCCCTACACAATTTGTCTTAGCCTTGACAGAAGCTAGACAGGGTACAAATTGTAATTGTACAATGGAGAATTGGTTCAACTCTTATAAGATAGCAGAAAAAATATTACAGAAAAACTAACAATGGTCGGGACATGCGTAAAAACAAGAAGGAAATACCAACGCAGTTACTGGAAACAAAAGGGAAGGCTGTCAACTATTCTATATTCGTCTTTGATGAAAAAAGTACAGTGGTTTCATATGTTCCAAAAACAAATAAAACGGTCCTTTTACTGTCAACCATGCACAAGCAAGCTGATATTGACGAAATATCTAAGAAACCAGAAGTTATTCTGAAGAAGTTATAATAGCGCGAAAGGTGGAGTAGATACCTTCGATCAGCTTTGCTATTCCACACCAGTATCTAGGAAAACTCGCCGATGGCCATTGAGAATATTTACTATAGCATTCAGATTTGCTGAAAAAACCTGCATTTTCACGAGTGGAACATCAGTTAAGAATAGAATATTCTAATATTCTATGCAGTATAAGGAGTTGTTATACCTTTAGGTCGTTGTGACTTTTGTCCGCGAAAAAAAAAATTGAGAGACCTGGAATAATTGTGAAGATTGTAATAAAAAAGTCTGTGCAGAACACCGGATTAGTATTTGGGTGGACTGCAAATAAAACCTTAATTTTTTTATGATTTTTTTTTCTTTTTTTTTAATTAATGATAAAAAATTTAATTTTTGTTTAATTTTATTGTCATACTTAATAATTTGTATTATTATTAATCTTTGACCAAAAGATCCTTGTAAAAATAAATTAAAGCTGTCTAAACAAAAACAAGTAGTAATTATTACCCTAATATAAGAATCGTAGCGTTTTAAGATATTGTAGCCATGTTGTGAATACGAGGTGTTATTACTAAATAACGAGACTGACGCTGTAAAACATTTTATTTTTATTTTATACATATGTACTTATTATGCTTTTAAATAGACACCCTTTCTCTATCCCTACAAAGCACTATACGAATCTTCCATTGTTCGAATCAGTGCTGAAAGTTTTCTTCTGCCAGCTCCTTCAGAACGCGTGCCGCTTCAACGAATTCAAATCTTGCTCAATTTCATGCAGATTTCATCTTAGGAAACAAATAGAAGTCGCACGGCGTAAAATCCGGCGAATAAGGCGGATTGTCTACACTGGGATGCTGTACCTGGCTAGAAACCTCTTGACAGACAATGGGGGATGAGCCGGCGCATTGTCATGGTGGAGAACCCGTGACTTGTCCTTTCACAATTCGGGTCGTTTTTTCCTTATTCTTTCACGAAGTTCAACACGAACATGAAGTTAGTAATGTTTATTTATAGTTTGACCTTCAGGAACCCAGTGAAGGTACACAATCCCATAAATATCGAAAGAAACAATGATCATTGCTTTGAATTTTGATTTGCTCATTCGAGTTTTTTTGGCTCGCGGTAAAATTAGGCTCTTCCAGTGCATGGACAGGCGCATCGTTTCAGGATCATAAGTAAAAATCCACGATTCGTCACACGTTATTATCCTTTCTAATAAATTTGGGTAATTTTCAATGGCATCCAAAGTGTCAGTACCCCGAAGTACTGCATTCGAAAGAGAATGCTTCACGCTAAATAGCTGTTGGTCGTTGGCGTTTGGCGTTTGGCGCATGCGTACCTCTTCTGTAGCAGCGTCAGTCTCGTTATTTAAGAGCCACACCTTATAATGTAAAATAATTTTACGTTGTGGTTCTAGGGTTAAATTTCTTTCGAAAATTGGGTCTCCCGAATACATTCAACCAGACGAAGCCAAGGAGAACATTCGAACGACATTATCTTCAGAACATAATACCATTATTTCTTCTTCGAGATAAAATAAAAATTATCAGATTAATACTTATAGTTATCGTTGTGTCTCTTCTTAAAGATCTGACACTCTTATTGGACAGCCTTTAATATATATCCAAAGCTCATCCTGTACTTCCGTAGATAACATAAATGTACAAAGCTATAACAAAATTGCTATTAACCCAAATAATATATGAGACCAATTTAACTGGAACAAATATATCCAGAAGTAGACTCCTTGATTGTGTATTTGCAAAAATTAAAATGAAACATATGCCAATAAAATAGGTCGATACAGGGCCATAAGGATTTTGCATGCAACGTTAGAAAATCACCTGTAATAAAATTTTCAACTAGGAAATCAGAAATTGCCTCGCATGCGAACAAATACTAGATGAATAATGTCCGAAATGAAACTGTAATATTTTAATAGTCTTGTAATTTTGGAGTTATGCAAATGTTTTAAAGAAAATCGATAGAACATTATAAGAAAGTTGTAAATTTTACTCTTTATATTATTTTTTTAGGTTGCCTTTTGCAAAGTTTACTTTTAATGTTTTTTTTTTATAAAACACAAATTATTTATTCGTTAAGATTAATTTTGTCTTCGAAGTAATCCCTTCTCATTGCAATACACTCATTCCAATATTTTTTCCAGTTTTCAAAATAGTGCTTATATTTGTCTTCTGGAATTTCCTTCAAAGCGGTCAAAGATATCTCTTAAATGGACTTTATGGAATAAAACTGGTGTTCACGAAATGGTTTCTTTAATCGAGAAAACAGAAAAAGTCATACGATGCCATGTATGGTAAATACGGTCTTGTGGAATGATATTTGTATCATTTTTAGAAAAATATTGACACACACACATATATATATATATATATATATATATATATATATATATATATATATATATATATATATATATATATATATATATATATATATAAACTGTATTTTTAAATGCAGGTAGTACGTGTCGTTCGATTACTAGTAGGTTCAGTTACAATTAATTATAATACAGAGTGTCCCACAATTTATCCGCATTGAGCAACTGGTGATAGTAGAGATCAAAATAAGAGGATTTAGTCAATACATCTTTTGGAAAGTGAAACTAAATTTTCGAAAAATTGAGATAAGTTATAAACGGTTGAAGATATTAGATTCAAAATCGGAGTAGTTGTTTCAAAGGAGTGGTTTTCAAAGGCAACAAATCCGAATTTGATACCAGTTTGAGACTAGTTCATAGAGGGCGCTTGCTACCTACTTTGTGAGGAAATATCTCGCTCATATTTTTTACCGTATAAAGCTGGGGATATTTTGACTTAAAAACAGAGAAGGTTGGTCAATATCGATGTCCCATTGCACATCTTGTCGTTGGCTGAAAAATCTGCAATTCACAAAATGTTGGAAAAAAATAACATTAAGATTCAAAAATACAACAGACTTTATTTAAAATAACAATTTTTTAAAATTTACTTCAATAGGTGCTGACCACCACCTCACCTTTCGCAGGCTCTTTGTTAAATGACGCCTCACATTTGAGAAGATGTTTTCTTCATTTCTAATAACATTGGCCGCTTGTTATTTTTTGTAAAAGTTCGTCTCGCGTATTAATTTCATCATGGTAAACTAAAGACTTCATATAACGCCACAAATAAAAGTTTAACGAATTAATGCCCAGGGCTACGAGGTGGGCACAGAAATTCACCATCGCGCCCAATCCATCGATGCGGAAAATGCTAACTCAAATTATTTCGTATTGCAACAATAAAATGCGGTGGCGCCCCATCTTGCATGAACCACATGTCTTGTCTTAAGTTCAGACGTAGACGGTCCAAAAAGTCTAATAAATCATTTTCTAAAAATTGCACATATTGATCTCCATTCAGTCTGCAGAAACTCAAATGGGCCAATTGAAAAATTGTCGATAATGCCGCACCAAATGTTAACTGAAAATTCGTGATGGAAATGTCGCTCTCTTAGTAGGTGTGAATTTTCCAGGGCTTAATATTGATTATTTCGCCAGTTACAAATTCCGCGTCTGGTAAAAGTTGCCTTGTCAGTAAACAATATCTTTTTCGGGAACATGGGGTCTTCGTTTTTTTTTATGTAGTAGATTTTGACAAAATTCTTATCTAGCCGGCAAATCTTGTGGCAATAAATGTTCAGCAAGCGAAAAATCGTAGGGAAACAATTTTTCTTTATGGAGAATTCTTGAAACAATAGATTTGCTAATTCCTGTAGATTCCTCCAAACGCCTAGTGGTTACTTCAGGGTTTTCCGTAATACTAATCAAAATATCCTCTTCTTGTTCTACCGTTATATGTATCGGTCATCCACCAAGATTGTTGTAATAAAACTAACCTGTTTCACCTAACTGATGTGAAAATTATTTCAAAAAATGTGTCGATCTGGGATGATTATGGTTGGGTAGAGTTGTTCATACCTTCTAACTACAGCGCGACTATTGTAATTTACTTGTTCATAAATGGAGAGCATATCCCTTAAATCACGGTTAGGAAACTGATTAAGTCTGAGTATTTTTTTTGCAAATTATTTAATACCAACTCAAGATTGGAGAAACTTCTTTCCACCTACGTTTAATAGGAGAGATAGAAAACAATGACAGTGTGTCATCGAGACGTAAAAATTTGTACACATCATTCAAGGCACACTTTGTGAATTGCGTATTTTTCAGCCATCGACAAGATGTGCAATGAAATATTCGAACACGAATATCTCGCAAATGGCGTGAGATATCGATATTGATCAAGGGTACTTTTTTTATAAGGAAATTATGACTCTCCTCTGTTTTGAAGTTAAAATATTCCCAGCTATATAGGGTAAAAAAATATGAGCGGGTTAATTCCTCACAAAGTAGGGAGCAAGCGCCCTCTGGGAATTAGGCTCAAGCTAGTACCAAATTAGGATTTGTCGCCTTTGAAAACCCAACTACCCCGATTTTAAACCTGATATCTTCAACCGTTTTTAAATTATTTCAATTTTTCAAAAATTTAGTTTCACTTTCAAGATCCTATATCTTTTTAATAAATAACATTTGCCAACAGATTTATTAGCTAGATCTTCTTATTTTGATCTCTGTCACCAGCTGCTCTATGGCGGATAAGTTATGGGTATATTGATAATTAGTACGATCAAGTAGACAGAACTTTGCTTCTCTTTTATTTAAACCTAACCCGTGAGGATGACCATCTGTTGGAAGTCAGTGATCGAAATACACTACAAGAACTCCGACAACGATTTTTAGAATTAAAGACGACTCGGTATGGTTCGATTACTTCGAGAAAAGGGCATCCGATCTTAACTGATGAGTTCTAAAATAAAGAAACCGATTTTAAGGTGTGGAGGAATAGTTCCTCCTAGTTCCTCCTTTGTCTAGTTACACAAAATGCATTTTAAAATATAGCTAATTAGTAACCATCAAGTCGACAGAACTTTACTTCACGTTTTAAAAATAAATAACACTTAATTATTGCGGTGAGCGATAATACTCGTACTTATCGTGATGCAAAAGCCATGATTTTTTGTAGCAAATCTGGACGTTTTGTCTGTAATACTTAATCGGTGATTATTTCGTACAAGATCCTTTATTTGATATTGATAATTCATTGGCTAGCGTGGAAGATATCCCAAAAAGAGTTTCATTTTCAACTGCTTCTCTACCGTCACTACTATACATTACTACACATCAAGTCTTAGGACCTGTGTACACATTTTTGTTCACATAACTTCATTGCCGTAAAACTTTTAAAATATTTTTAATGGATTTGTACAAAAAATGTGTTTTTTAAAGTAAAGTTTTATAGCTAGAGGCGCATAAGTAACTATGGCTAGTTAGCGACTGGACCTAGATCTTAAGGTCGGTTCCGAACCACGGTTATTGGCTACCTAAACCCCACTATGTACCCCTCGGGCTATCAACCCTTGGGTTTGTGTTTAACCATAAGTCAAACGAAAACCCGACTGGCGAGTGACCAATTCAATAAACCTCTCACAAAGGTATCTGGTCTTACTCAGCCTCGAACTGGTGTGACTGACTGGTGATTTCTAGTCAGATTTTACATTTTTGCTTAGGAACATTCACAAACAATTGGAAAAAGTCAACACCGGAAGTACGGAAATCGAACCCGCTAACTACCGTATGACCAGGCCTTAGTCTTAGACATTACGCTTAACGTAGCTCCTTTTTTTAGACAATGCAAACAAATATAAAATAAAAATTCCTGGAAAAATAGTTAATCGTTAAAAAATGGATGGGCAAATTTTTTAAACAAACGTCTCCATGCTTTTTGATGATAGTATACACTTTAGTCCTTTTTTGTAATTGGAAAATGAAACGGAATGGAAAATTCGAATAATTAAAAAGAAAATACAATAACGCATATATCGTTGGTATACAGGGGAAAGTGACCAAGTCCAAATTTTCAAGATTTTAATTTTTTAACTATACAATGTTTAAAACGTAATATATTTTTACAGAAAAAATTGATCAACTCAAGTTTTTTATGAATAAATTTTACAATCTTATATTTCATAATTGTTCAAGTCCATATCTTAAAAAGGTATAGAGGAGAAAACGACTAAGTGGACTTGAATAATTTTTCTCCTGTTATCGTTTCTAATATTTTTGCATTTGGCTAAATCAGGATAGCCATGGATCGTTCTAATCTCAACAGTTTCAGTTCGACGTTAAATTATAAACATTATTATTCAGTTGCGTGTGCCAAAATACTAACAATTTTAAAATTACAAGAGCTATAAACTTCATTATTATTTGTAATAATAAATTTGGATTTTTTTACTATGGCCTTTGGCTTTTGTGTCTTATTGGCTAGTATGTCCAAAATTTTTCTGATTTTCTGAATACTGATTCAGATGCCAATTTCATACCTCCTACTAGTGAAAGACAAATTAATCCCACAATAAAAAATCCATTTTTCAATTACAAAAAATAACGAAAATGCTGGGGCAAACAAAAACGTACCAACAGTTCAGTAAAGATCCTCAAGGAACAAAGCGAGACAAAAATAAGTTACTTAAAAATCCTGTTTACCGTACATTAACACCAAAAATAAGAAAATGCCTAACAAATCGCAAAGAAATGTAAACTGCAATACATGCCTTTATAAGGGCACATAAGAATTTTTACAAGGTCAAAGACAAGCTTTCTGGATTTTTTTACTATGGCCTTTGGCTTTTGTGTCTTATTGGCTAGTATGTCCAAAATTTTTCTGATTTTCTGAATACTGATTCAGATGCCAATTTCATACCTCCTACTAGTGAAAGACAAATTAATCCCACAATAAAAAATCCATTTTTCAATTACAAAAAATAACTAAAATGCTGGGGCAAACAAAAACGTACCAACAGTTCAGTAAAGATCCTCAAGGAACAAAGCGAGACAAAAATAAGTTACTTAAAAATCCTGTTTACCGTACATTAACACCAAAAATAAGAAAATGCCTAACAAATCGCAAAGAAATGTAAACTGCAATACATGCCTTTATAAGGGCACATAAGAATTTTTACAAGGTCAAAGACAAGCTTTCTGTACAGATTGTAACAAGTTATTATACGATAATCAAAAGGATTTCATAATTAATACTGTCACAACATTTGCATATCAAAGAAAGCGAGTTAGAAAGTCTAGTAAACCTGCAAAAATCGTTGCGAAGTCATTCCATGGGCAGAAAAAAGGATTTGCAATGCTTTTTACTTAAAGACTCTTTCAATAAGCCATGGGCTTGGGGACTCGGTATTAGCAAATAAAGATGAAGGTAGAGTAATTCAAATAAAAGAAGATGTCACATCGAGTCATTTCCAGTAAGAGAGTCGCACTATTGCCGGCATCAGACTTAGATGCAAATATCTTAACCCCACACTATCAATTAAAATGTATGAGGTATACAAAGAGGCGCAAGTAAATAGTAAAAAAAAATTGTTTCTGCTATAACTTACACATGAATGTTCTGCACTCACTATAACTGATTTTTAGTTAAATCAAAAAAGACCAGTGCTTACTATGTTAAGAAAAACTAGATAAACAAATAGTTTGTAATGACGAAAGTTTCGATCGGCTAGTTTCGATTTCAATAAGTATTCAGTGATACATACAGCGGGTAAAATCGTAACCAATACATAGCTGTCCTTTTTCATTTGTCGCTGCCCTTTTACCTATAGAAATTATAACAAATAACTTTTTAGAAAAAGGCCATTCACGCATTGAGGTAGGTTCGATGTATAGTGCGATAAAACGAGCCAAAAGGTACATCCCTGTCTTTTGTATGAATGATTGAAAAACAATTATGAGCATAGCAAGATCCAAGAGAGAAAAGAATAAAATTTCTGATGTTTATAGTGTTAACCAACTAACCTACAATGACTTTATTGGCATAAAATAACTCAGTACGTTAACACTAAAAAGTACAACTCGAGACGAAAATGGTCAAAAGGTAGAATGGTTGATCAAACAATGACGATTTGAGAAGAAAACAAATAATTTAATGACGAATGTTCAAGTACAATTATGATGAGGATTAAAATGTAAAAGGAAAAGGAAGGGGACCCAGTAATGTACCACAAAAAACAGATTTGGGGAAATGTTATTCAGAACCATTGCCATTATCCGAAAACAAAAAGGATGACTTAATTAACCTTTTCCAAACTGGTGTAATTTCCAATGAGTATCATGGTTGGTACATGAACTTGCCAAGTAACAGTTCAATAAAGACAAGTGTCCCGAACCTGCACAAGAGGAAAGCAGTGATGATAAAGTATGATAACATTTGACATTTTTTTATTCCACTTAATTTTTATTATTATTAATGGTATACTCTGTTTAATAATTTATAATAATTGTAAATTTGTAATTATAAAAAACTAATAAGTATTAGTAAATAAACCGAACTTCATTTCCTTAAAATATGAAATTAATATTATATGACCGATATAATAATACTCAAATAGCTTTGACTCCGGCACTTGATTAACAATGATAATTTTTCACCATAGTTACGCTAAAACGAAGTTGACCGCGAACCTTCAAATGCCAATAACTTAAAATTATTTATACTGCAGAAACAATAAATCCTATCTTGTTAAAAACAACCTCCTGGATGGACTACGAATTTGAATGACTCCTTTATATGAACATGTATTTCGCTATTTTTGAAAAATAAACTTGGATATAATTCAGAGAGTACTGTTCTCCAGAGAGCCCTGCTAATTTACCTCAATTTTTTCAAAATTATAAACCAATGGTGTTCGTCTTTAGAAAAAAAAAAGATTTACGGGCAATTAAGTCGCCATGTTAAATTTTTAATGGACCTTTTTATTGCATCAGCGGAATTGCCAATATGCTTACTGGCGCTTTTGCATTTTTAAAAGTAGTTTAAAAGAAATAAATTGACGTTTTTATTGCGAAGAAACCCTATAAAAATTATTAATTAGGTTTTCTGCTTGAGAGAAAAAAATGTTTAGAATTATGAAATATCGCGGCGGTGCTCGCCTCCATATAGGTACGCTTGGCTTAATTAACAAAGAGCTTGTCGATTTATATGCAAATAGTTTTTTTATATTTAGACGTTCTGTTATTTTGGACCCTCTATTCTCTATATATTTACATTCATTATCAATCTATGAAATGGCATTAAATAGAAAATAAAAAAAACTACATACACAAGATGTAATGGAAAGTAAATCTATAAATATTACGCGACTGTTTCTTAGCTTCAGTCTTCAGACACGCATTAAGAATGCCAAGTTAGACCTTGGTGAAACATCTGCACGTTCCTAATAAACGGGACACAAACGGACCTTGGTGATACGCCCGCATGTTGACTATAAACCGGATACAAACGGTCGTATATGCCTCGGGACTACTAGTCTAAGGGTACACAAACAAAGAAAGCAGGTTACCTGCTTACTGGCAGTCGGCATCTATAAACGCTGATTATTTACTTAGGTTTTAAATGATCGTGCACATAAACAGAGCGTGTCCGAACTTCTAAACAAACGTGAACCGGCACCGACTATTTTACCGGAATAAATTTTTAATTCTCGGTCGCTTATTTTCGGCGCCGGTCGTGGATTTTTAGTAAAAAAATTATTATTATTTCCAAATATTTTATTTATAGTGTACTGCCGGTCGCGTTGGTGCGGCGGTAAGAGCGCCTGCTTTGCCGAATCCGCGCTGGAGCAATAGCTGGTTCGATTCCAGCGCTCGGATGGTTATTTTTCTTTCTTCTGTCCGTTTATCTTTCCTAAATGTTTGTGATTGTTTCTAGGCAAGAGTGTAAAATCCGACTACGAATTACCCCTCAGTCACGCCAGTTAAAGGCTGGGTAAGGCCGGATGCCTTCTGAGAAGTGTTCTACATCGTTGGTCACTCACCAGTCGGTAGGTTTCCTGATAGACTTATGGGTAGGCACATAACCAAAGGTTTATAGCCCGAGGGGGTGTTGGCCTGGGTTTGTCGGAAGCTGATGACCGTGGTTCGGAACCCACGTTAAGCTGTAGGTCCAGTTGCTAAATAGCCTAGTTGCTGATGCGCCTCTAACCCAAACACTTTACTTTACTTTACTTTACTTTAGAGTGTACTTAAATTTTACAATTTATTTTATTATTTTGAAATAAGTTTATCAAGGTCTAAGGCTGCTATTTGTATATATTTGATGTTCATATTCACAAATTCTTCATCGAAGGATGATAAAGGTAAAGATAAAGGGTTAGGATTAGAGGCGCATCAGCAACTAGGCTATTTAGCGACTGCACCTACAGCTTAACGTGGATTCTGAACTATGGTCATCAGCTTCCGACAAACCCAGGCCAGCACCCCCTTCGGGCTATGAACCCTTGGTTATGTGCCTACCCATAAGTCCCTCAGGAAACCTACCGACTGCGAGTGACCAACGTAGAATACTTCTCAGAAGGCATCCAGCTTACCCAACCTTTAACTGGCGTGACTGAGGGGTAATTCGTTTGTCGGATTTTACACTCTTGCCTAGAAACAATCACAAACATTTAGGAAGTAAACAGACAGAAGAAAGAAAGAAAGAAAAACAACCATCCGAGCGCTGGAATCGAACCAACAACCGCTCCAATAGGGTTTCGACACAGAAGCGACAGGCCGCTGCTCTTACCGTCCGCACCAGAACGACCGGCTCGGAGGATGAACTGAAAATCTTTCATTCTTGAAATCTGCTTTTTTCTCGCAGATAACCAACGTTTTAATGGAATGATGCAATAATGGTAATGTACGTGCTAGCGGGAAAACTGGGACCCGTATTCAGCGCCGAAATTAGGCACTGGCTGACCTGCTTTCTTTGTGTGCATACCCTAATATATACCAGGTGTCCCATTAAGGATGGATCGCGGCCGTATCTTGAAAACTATTTATCCCACAGCTTTGGGGAAAAAAAAATTGTACTAAAAATGATCAAGAGAAATTCACCAAAAATATTTTTAAACTTCTAAAACGACCGCAAGAGGGCGTGACGAGCTAAACATTTTTAAAAATCATTTTTTTTGTGTATTTTCAAGTGTTAACCGAGTAAGAAAAATTCTCAATTATAATTAGCAAACTGTCTTCTACAACTTTGTTTTATGACATTTTGTCGTAATTTTACTAATAGAGGGGCGGGGGGGAGTTTTTCCTATTGAGATAAAAAGTCGTCTAATGTCCGTTTGCCTTAACCGATTTTCCTCAATTTGGATTCATTTAAAAGGCAATTGCTGGGACAATCAGATAATCTGGGAGATAAATTATTTAGTTCATAAATGAAACCGCGAGGTGGCGTTACATTCAACAATAGTTTTTTTGAAGTTTTGTTCAGTTTTTTCAAATGGAATGGTACAGCTTTTATTACATGGCTAGAAAGGCAATTTAAAGAGGAATCATCCAGTGGAAACCCGAAATCGATATCTCTGATATGTCAAGAGATATTTCGATTTTTCTGAAAAAATCAGTTATTATTTCACTACTACCTGCATTAAGTTAAAAAAATATTAACCTAATGTTTGTCTTCCTTCACACTTTACCCAGGCTTAGGACTGGTCCAAATTCTTCGTGCCATATTAATTTGGAGTGTGTTTAAAGGCCAACGGGCCAACAACGAAGATAATAATAATAACAACAGTCAAATAAAATTAACAGCACAACAGTCTAATAATTAACAGAATCTGAACTTTAACGCCTTTCTAAATGTTCAATATATATATATATATATATATATATATATATATATATATATATATATATATATATATATATATATATATACCAGGTGTATATATATATATATATATATATATATATATATATATATATATATATATATATATATATATATATCTATATATATATATATATATATATATATATATATATATATATATATATATATATATATATATATACAGATTGTGGAGCTCGTAAAAAGAAGTAATTTTACCAAAAATCATTTATAGAGTTATATCATTTTAAAAGTTGCAAAATAAAAAAATTATTAACAGTTAATCAAACCTGACTTTTTGATATTCTCGACTGCTGCGTTGTAGATCTTGCAAAAAGAAATCAATTTAGCAAAAATCATTTATATAAAAGTTCCAGAATAACAAAAACAATAATTTTACATGTTAAAAAAATTACTCAAAATTGTCATCATTTGCTCGCTTAGCCCAAAATCTTGCTCGGCGTACACAAACGTCAGTACACGCCTCAAAATTAAAATCTTGGTATCCACGAATAAAATCACAAGCGCTGTTGTAGTTCTTCCATAGTGTTTACTTCTCCATCGTGATAAACTAACTGTTTTAAATAGTCCCACAGAAAGAAATCGCAGGGCGTTAAATCCTGAGAGCGTGCAGGCGAAGAAATTGATCCATTACGCCCTATTCATCTGTTAGGAAATGTTGGTGAACTTCTCGTCTAAAATGTGCAGGAGCTTCATCATGTAGAAACCACGTATTATGTCTAACATTTAAAGGAACACCTTGTAATAATTGTAGCAGATTGTTTTGAAAAAAGCCTAAATAGTTTTCACCTGTCAGTTGGCCTGGAAGAAAGAAAGGCCCAGAAACATATCATTTACCATGCCAAACCAAACATTTACCGAAAAATTCTCTTTTCTTTTCTCTCTTTTCTTATATTTTCAATTCTTTTCGAAGGATGCGGATTTTCTACTGTCCAAACATGGTTATTGTGGAAAATATTTACTCAATTTCTTGTAAATATGACCTTGTTAGTAGCCAAAATAAATTTGGTCAAAGTTTCATTTCTCTTGTACTGATGTAAAAGCCACTGGCAAAATTCGACTCTTCTAGGATAACCTTCGGGTTATATTGTTTGTACTCATCGATAACGATAGGGATTAAAGTGTTCTTATCGTATATTCTTCCACAGTTTACTATGACCAATTTCAACTTATATTTTTTTCTTTATTTGGGTTTTTCGCCACGATCTAAAACTCAACTTCAACTTGACCTGCTATAGATCTACTGCTCGTTGTTGGTTCTTTTTCGATAATTTCTAAAATTTCTTCCTCAGTCTTTACCATTTCACGTGGAGAATTTCCGTGGTGACCTCCTCGTTGTGCCTTTAAGTACCCTGTGTCGCGAAGTCTTCTAATTAAATTTACAAACATCCGCTGATCTGGATGATTTCTTAAAGGAAACCTTTCCGCGTACAAATGACATACAGCAGTTGCATTTGTTGGCACTCCCCGTAAGTTAATGTTATGTCCACTAGTTCATTGTTTTTATAAACGTATGGGAACTATTTGGATTCCACAATAAATACACAATATGGCTTATTTTAGGAAAGTATTTAGCACTAAAGGTACATAAGGTTTAGATGACACAGGAACTCAAGTATTTGTCAGTTGTCAAATCACAGGTATTTGACAATTGGATCAAAGAACAAACAGATGATTTTTTAAAAGATGATCTTTTCAAATGAAGCACATTTTGAAATGGGTTACTGCGTTAATAAACAAAATTGCTGCATTTGGAGTGAAAAAAATCCACGATTGATTTATGAGAAACATTTACATCCTAAACGAGTCACTGTTTGGGGTGCATTATAATCAGGAGGTGTGAATGGTGTTCGATATTGTGGGATGATAACTGGATATTGGTGAGCTGAATTGAATATAATTGATCTAGATGATATGTGGTTCCATCAGGATGTCCCTACGCATCACTCTTCTAATGAAACAATTGATTTATTATCAATTGTTACGAGTTATTGCAAAAAAAGGTCATGTTAATTGGCCACCAAGATCGTATGATTTAACACAGTTGGACTATTTTATTTGGAGTTACGTGAAAAGCTATAAGAACAATCCATGTTCCAATGTCATCCAAAATTTTGATGAAAGAGTGGAAGTGTGTGGAGCTGCAAGGGGTGGTCTTTTAGCAGATATTGTCTTTCGCTTAAATGTCAAACACTGCTTCAATTACCAATATTTTTTTTGAAATTGAAGTGAACGTAAATTCTGTGTTTTATTCAAGAATAAAAAAACGCTCAGTTTGAAAAATTTTTTAGATCTCACTCGTCATTATCTAATGTTCACCTTGGAGTTATACAGGTCTGTGCGTTTTTATATGTGATCGGAGATTGTAGATTGGCCTTTTTCTATTCGTTGTGGTGGCTCCACTCCCAACCGTACTAGTCGTTGTTCTTTTGGGTGTATGCAGTTGTTGGAGTTCTATTTATGATGGTGTTTTTGAAGAAAAACGTTTTCCTTACAGTAGTTAAATTTAATGGAACGAACACGAACAGATAATGGCATTATGTTCTGAAAATAATGTTGTTCAAATATCCCTCTCGCCGTCTGGTGGAATGCATTCTGGACACACATTTCTCGATTACTCGTTCACAAATACTTGGTATATTTTCAATGGTGGCCTGAAAATTTGATTTAAGTTCAAGACTTGCTCGGGATATATTTCTACAAACCGGAGATTTTTCATAACTTTTCATAACGTCCAAGGGCCTCAAATCGCATGATCTTGTTAACCAGTTGACCATCCATTTGCGAAATAACGCATCCAGGAAACGTTCCTTGAAATAAAGGTTGCTTGGTGTGTGACAAGACATATGTTGAAAGAAAACACTATTTATATCCAAATTTATTAGTTGTAACTCCTTAATCACTTGAGGATTTTTATCGGTTTAAATCATGTAGTTATAGTTGGTCGATTATGCTGACCATAATATGGAAAACCCTGGCGAACTGAACACGCATTTTGATGGTACATACGAATAATTTGCACCTGCTGCAGAATTGTGTATTTTTCTATTTTAAATTTTAAAAAAATTGTCAAAAATAGAAAGATTAGATATAAGTTTTATAACAAAATTTTTTTTTTTTTCCTGATAGTTAAAAAGTTATATCAAATTGAAAATTAATTTTTAAACGTTTCTCGAAAAAACCCGAATGTATGTGACATCACAATGTTTATTTCCTCTCAATATAAGTAGATAACTGTTAGTAGTGTTTTAGTTTTTAATCAACTTATTCTTGTTATTATCATCAGTATATTGATACATTTATTGAAAATGTAAAATCTAATTAGTTATCGTGCCTATTTCGTACCATTTTGTACGAATACTACAAAACAACTCCCGAAAAAATGTGTCACAATATGTTAATCGGCGAAATCAATTGTTCCAAGCAGCACGACGTATTAATCCTAAAACAACATCAAATTTTTACAACCACCTATCATAAAATATATACTAAAGATTATTTATAACATTATATCAATTTTTATGTTTGAGTATTTATTACCTGCTGAAGCTACACAATCGTTGCACTGAGTGTTTTAAACTTTTGTTAGTTTTTCATTAATAATTAAGGTAACTATATAAACTTTACTCAGAACTTTATGTTCTGGGCATACACGTCCTTTCACCGTGCAAATACAATTTTTGGGGTTCAATTGAACCGGACCTACAGCATTGTCACCGTAACTTCCGCGTGATGCTATACAAATAACTTAATAGAAATATTTTGTTTTTTATTTTCAGTTACATTATTATTAAAAAAAAAACTCCAATTGATGCTTTAGCACATCAAACTTCAGTTGAATTAAACCGAATGTAATTTTTGAGAAAATGTGTGACTATAAAGATATCCACACCAGGTATATTATTAGAATTAGCCTATATGGGCCCTTTGTCACACATTACTGAATTATATTAGCAACCAACATTTTTTCACTAAACATAATTAAATTTACAATAATTTTGGCTGTATATTACCATGTAAAAAGCCTTTGACAGTACTTATGTGAAAACACTTTATTATAATGACATCACAAACATGGCAGCTAATCGAGACGCTTTCGTAGTCACGTGATTTTATTTGAAATTTTATAAATTTAAATTAATTTATAATTAATTGCAAACTTTTTCGCATCGATTATCAATATTATTTATGAAGAGGTTTTAAACTAAAGTAAAAAAATCGATTATTTTTTATTCAAAAACCCAATTGACACAATGTACTGAACACATCAGTCTATGAGTGGCATTTACATTTCGGCGTTACCGATAAGTTGTGACACTCTTGCTGGAAAACTATATCATTCTGACTCAAAGAGACATTGGAATATGTATCTGGATAGATATAATATTGAATAATTGGACATAATAAATACTATTCGACAACAAAGCAATTTAGAACAATGCCTGATCGAAATAAATTATGTAAATATTACTTTTTGAAGTAAATTTAGACAGTTTCAAAAAAGCCCCCCGCAATACCGAAACGACCGAATTTTTCTGCGCTTTATTTTCTTCGGTTCTCTTCTAAGGTATTCATTTTTGGTTGGAAATATAAAGAAAGCCGGCGTCTTTTGAATATTTATCGTCTTCGGCTCATTTCAAACACTTTGCACAAAGATTTTCCTTTATTCTTATTTTTCCTTTGCTCTTTTTTCCTTCTTTTCTCGTTGCCGGTGCCAAATTTTTCGCATTTTTACACGCCTTAAGCTATAAAAGTGGGTCTCTAATCGGGTTAAGTTTTACTTAATATGCATCTGGTGTGTTTTTCGAAATTATCTCGTTTATTTCAATTTGCAATGGAAATTTTTCTTTGCCAAAAATTAAAAAACTTCAAATTTCGGTCTTACTTTGTTAGCGTTTTTATTGGGGAATTAATTCTGAATAAAAAATCGATCAAGTATAGGCGGTATTTTTTTCGGAGATAAGAGACTTCGGGATATTTTTGACCGTTCTTAATAATATTATATATTTAATTTTTATTTTTTAAGATAACTTTAGATTTATAAACATAAGAATTTTTGAAGTTTGAATAACGTACATTTTTGCTTTGATAAATAAAAACAGACTTTATTAAAGATATGGGCAAATTGGTGATATGATAGTTTTGTATAGCACATCTTCGGATTCAATTTTATTTAGAATTATTGTACCCAAAACAACCCAACCCAAATAAAATTCAGTTTTATAATTTTATATGAAGATTATTATATCAACAAACCAATAAAAACAGGATACATTTTCAATATGATGAGGAACACATTGTTAAACAAGAGAAAAATACGAAAGTATATAAAACATTAGAAAAACCAACGATATTACGTGTTAGTGAGATATAGGCCGTGACCTAAAAACCATTGGATAGGAATTAATACAATGAAAATGCGATTCTTATGGAAGATCAAGAATAAAACAAGAAGAGAGAATTAGAGACGAGACAGTTAAGAGGAATACTGGATGGAACAAGGAAGAGCTTAAATGCTTCTGATATGTGCGGTATACCAGATAACAGTTTTACGAGGGTAACGTACGAAACCAAAGCAAGCCGAGACCCAAAACTATATAGGAAGACAGAAAAAAAGAACACAGGTGGATTGAAGGGATTAAAGTAGCAGTAAAATGTAGGGGAATAGTGTGGGAAGGTATTAAGCAGAAACGGCAGAAGCAGATATCACGATAGAATGAGATGGAAAAAGAAATATTTATAAAAACAATCAGTTTAATAAAAAACCTTATACAAAATATAGAGACACATACGACTAAAGAAAAATTAAAACACAGAGATCGTTTTAAATGGCATGAAAGTACAATTTTATATATAAAGGGTAATTTTTTAGTGTGCCCGGTTTTCCTATAGGGGTCGCTGCCAAAACATCATAGCACACCAAAAGTCTGGCAAATTACCATGAATGTTTAAGATGTTAAGAATGTTAAGAAGACAAAGCTTACACATTGTGGAAGGGTGTCATAAAAAATGTATACACACTTTATTTTCTGACTTACTCATACTGCATTCTTTTTCAGATTGGCCTAATTTTAAAAAATGGCTGCTACCAGACTTACCTTTGAGCAACAGAAATTTATCCTGAAATTTGATTGGAAATACCAAAATGCGGAAGAAGTCGAAAGACAGTTCAGGCGAGAATTTCAGAGTTTTAAGTTCAATTAACCGCCACAACTGCACTTACTGGGTACCTGAGAATCCACACGTTACTGAAGAACGCCATGTTAATTTGCCAGGCTACACAGTGTGGTGCGGCTTATCTGCCAAAGGATTAATTGGACAGTTCTTTTTTGACGGTACTGTAAGTGGTGCTGTTTACCTTAATTTGCTACAAGAAGCAGTAATCCCATGCATTCGGGAAGCTTTTGATGGTGAGAACTTTTATTTTCAACAAGATGGTGTACCTCCACATTATCATCATGACGTAAGGGCTTATCTTGACGAGACTCTACCGAACAGATGGATTACACGAAGAGGTTGGGTCGAATACCCCTCACGTTCACCTGTCTTTATGTCGGTAGACTTATTTTTATAGGGACATATTAAAGACAAGGTTTATAAGACAAAACCGGCAACAGTCAATGAATTAGGAGTAGCGATTGAAAGAGAATGCAAACAAATATCAATGGAAATGATTATCGATGTTTTCGATTCCATTGCTTCTCGTTATCAGCAATGCCTGGACCATGACGGTGGGGGTTTGAAAACTGGCGTTAGTCAAAATAAAGGCTGTTCCTTTAGCTTTTTTTTTGAAACTGTAAAGTAAATTGAATGAAAATAAATACTGATTTTAGAACTAGTCAAAGAGTGTATACATTTTTTGAGGACACCCTATAGAGATTCCACATTCCATTCCACACAGAAAAAAAAACTGTAAGATACTGTTCATTATATGCCTGGATAAGTCTAGGACAATTAGAATCTGGTGGATACATAACAATGATCATCCTCTAGAAATAGAAGCAGCAAAACCAATAGTTTTCTGCTCTTTCCTACGCCTTCTTAACCAATAGGTCATAAGTTTTCACATTCGGATGTGTTATAAGCATCGTGGGGCATAAACTCGTGGCATTTTAGTACTCTTGATAGAACTACGAGTGCACTGTATCGCGTACAGATACAAAACATACCTCTCAACATGATTCAAACAAAATTATGGTAATGCCATACAAAAATACAGAGCTTTAATTTAATACCGATATCCACGTGACCTACAAATGTGGACAACCAACACAACAAGTTGGTGATTAACACAAAATCACAAATTTTCTTCGACATATATTTTTATACGACATACGACATATATTTTTAGAGACGAGACAGTTAAGAGGAATACTGGATGGAACAAGGAAGAGCTTAAATGCTTCTGATATTTGCGGTATACCAGATAACAGTTTTACGAGGGTAACGTACGAAACCAAAGCAAGCCGAGACCCAAACTATATAGGAAGACAGAAAAAAAGAAAACAGGTGGATTGAAGGGATTAAAGTAGCAGTAAAATGTAGGGGAATAGTGTGGGAAGGTATTAAGCAGAAACGGCAGAAGCAGATATCACGATAGAATGAGATGGAAAAAGAAATATTTATAAAAACAATCAGTTTAATAAAAAACCTTATACAAAATATAGAGACACATACGACTAAAGAAAAATTAAAACACAGAGATCGTTTTAAATGGCATGAAAGTACAATTTTATATATAAAGGGTAATTTTTTAGTTTGCCCGGTTTTCCTATAGGGGTCGCTGCCAAAACATCATAGCACACCAAAAGTCTGGCAAATTACCATGAATGTTTAAGATGTTAAGAATGTTAAGAAGACAAAGCTTACACATTGTGTGTACTGTTCATTATATGCCTGGATAAGTCTAGGACAATTAGAATCTGGTGGATACATAACAATGATCATCCTCTAGCGATAGAAGCAGCAAAACCAATAGTTTTCTGCTCTTTCCTACGCCTTCTTAACCAATAGGTCATAAGTTTTCACATTCGGATGTGTTATAAGCATCGTGGGGCATAAACTCGTGGCATTTTAGTACTCTTGATAGAACTACGAGTGCACTGTATCGCGTACAGATACAAAACATACCTCTCAACATGATTCAAACAAAATTATGGTAATGCCATACAAAATTACAGAGCCTTAATTTAATACCGATATCCACGTGACCTACAAATGTGGACAACCAACACAACAAGTTGGTGATTAACACAAAATCACAAATTTTCTTCGACATATATTTTTATACGACATACGACATATATTTTTTTTCAGATTTTTAAAAACAATCTTTTTCTTTAAATTATATACACAGTTTAGCACTAATAATGAAAGGCAAACTCAATATTTAACCAGTGTACTACTAAAACTACAGAATTTTTAACCTATAGTTAAAAAAAATCAAAATACCAAATATTATACCAATAATAAATAATATACCGTCAATATGTTTTAAGTTTGATTCAAATATGTATGTATGTACTTGGTGTTTTACACTTTTTGGTTCCCTTAGTACATAAACTTATAAACCACTTCTCATTATGACAAATTCACCATGGATTTTTACTATGGAAAATTCTATGCCTACAATTAGATTTTTAATTTTTACGTTTTCTTAAAAACCTTGCACTATATAAAAATAATTACGGAACGAACCCAATAGTTATAGCAACAAAATACTGGAACGACAAAACGAATGACTGACTGTTTTCGGTTGCAGAACAGAATTTCATTTGGGAAAGCGATATAAATTTATTTCGATCTAGAGTTAGAGTTTTCATTTCGACGCCACTGTGATGGGACCAGTCGTCTCTTCAACGAGTTAGCTTTAAACAAAAGACGCCAAATAATTGAGGGAAGGGTCTGGACGCCTCCCCGCAATTTAAATAAACAAATTAATTGTTTTCTACCGAGGGTTGTTGCCGCCTTAATCATTTCCTCGTTATTTGCCGTTTTCCAAATCCAGAATTTAGAATTGCAAAGGAGAGACGCCCGCGAATTAATTATTTCGTTTTCAAAAGATTCCTGATATTTATTATTGAGGTTTCGGATGGCGGTGTTTTGATTAAAGAGAAGTGAACGTTGACAGACGTCCCGTTTTAAATAGACACATTCTCCGGTAATATATTTCGAATAATTTCTGTTCTTCGTAGCCAATATTATGTTATTTTTTATTTATTTAAAGAAATACAAATACATATTATATAAATATCATTCTACTATTTTATTTATTTATAACTAAATACTAATACTACTATTTAAATTATTTATATTATTTACATAATACAAGACAATATTTTTCCTATATGTTTATTTCGTCTATAAACGGTGTATTAATTAATTTTTAAAATTATGTCAATCAAATCCAGCCATTGACATTAATAAAGTTTTATGCAATTTAACACATTTTCCATAACTTTAATCAACATATCGGCTATTAATGGAACGATTTCAGTACTGACTGATGTTGACTGATGTCCATGAGTTGCTGTATGATTTGGGGCTTATTTTTGAAAATCTTTTTCTTCAAAAATTCCTATAAAAATATTTCGTAGTAGTTAAATCAGGAGATCTGATGGCACGTCTCTTCTCAAAATTTGACGGAAACCATGTGGATAAATTCCGATTTGTAAACCACATCGTCAAATTAACGTTACTGGAGACTTCACACTTCACAATTTGTTCTATACGTACAAAATTTTCAATGCTTCGCACTGTTCATGGACCTCTGATGCGGTGCCTATCTCAAACTGGTCCGAATTCTTAAAATTGCTTGAATAAACGATAAATTATCGTTTTATGAACTCAGCTAAATTCACGCTGAGTTGCAATAAGAAAGTTATTTTGTATATAATGTCAATAGAACAATTTTACTACGTTCTTTTAGCATGTATTTATCGATAATAAAGTTTGCAAGCCTGCCGCTACACAACAACCAAACTCAAACTAAATCGTGACAATATCACGAAGAAAAAAGCTCCAAATCAAGTCATCCAAATCGTCATCCTTTATGTAGAACAGAAATCGTAGGGAATTTAGAAATTTCAGTGAACTCCACAATGAGCTTCATTCATAATTAATAAATTATGCCGTGATTTGTGTGATTGTTTTCAAGAAACCTCTATATAATAAGAAATTTGGCATTTCCACTGGAATTTCTACAATGGATGCAGTAAAAATGTTACAAATAACATTTGGATATTTTGCCATCTCGATAACCAAAGTATTTGAATGGCATAGAGCGTTTAGTGAAGGCCGTGAGATCGTCCAAAACTTGCCCCGGCCAGCCGGCCATCAACCTCTGTTAACGACGATAACATCGAGAAAATTTAAAAAAAATGTGCTTGAAATCGTCATGTTGGTATTAAGGAGATAACAGAAGATCTTGGGATCTCTTATCGGTCATCTCAACAAATTTTGGTTGATATTCTGAGCATGCAACGCGCCAGGTCACAACGACCCTAATTGTGCGTGATTTTTTGGCCTAACAAATGACGAAATTATCGCTAAAGCACCGTATTCGCCGGACATGGCTTCATGCGACTTTTTTCTCTTCTCTAAACTCAAATATCCGCTCGGTGAAATGCGTTTTGACTCGATTGAAAAGACATTAAAAATTCGCAGACGTGATTGATTGATTTTTAAAAGTGATAGTAAAAATTTGTATCAAAATTGCAAAAAATATTTTTTTACCAGTTCCGGTCAATTTGGATCACATGGTAGTTTTCCTTGGATACATGAAATGGCTGACAGTAAAAAACTCATTGTAGCTATCAAATTTTCAGGTATATGACACAATATTAATACAGAAAAAATAAAAAGAGACCTTGTGCTAAACATTATTTATTTAAACTTAGATTCATATCATAAAACAATTATTATTACACTACAATAAAAATTCAACTTACTTAATCACAATTATGTTGTACACAACAAAAAAATATGTTAATGAAATTATATGATGATTTTGTTGCCTTTTTCAAAAAAAAACATTATTACTGGAAGTTTTTGTCTTTTCGTTTCAGTAAACAGATTTTGTAAAGGTTCCTATACTTCTGTTATAGTGCAAGCAATTTGTATTATACGTTACATTATTCGACCATAGACCATTATCTGTTTTTTCTTTATTTGGGTCTTTTGAAAGATCATAAAATGTTTCAAACGTCCATTCAATCGTCATTCTCTGCTGAAGAAAATATGACAAAATTTTCCTACACCTCGTTGGGGAACAGCTCATGCTGTTGTTCTATGCAGTCATTCAATTCTCTTTTTATTACATTATGTTTGTTAAACTTTGAGTTTAGATCAGAAACATCTTTAAAATTATGATTAATATTATTCCACAAATTCTATCAGAATACTTTTATGGTTTCTAGTTTCAACTCCTGCATTGCTCCATTGATAAATACAAGTACATCCGCGTACATATCTTTAGTGCAACTGCTAACATCTTACTCAAGTAACTGAAGTAATGATGTTGCATTAAGTGTTAAGAAATAATTTCTGGAGCGTTGTCTAATATCAATAAAACTATGACTGGTAATACTTCTTAAATATATTTTCATTTCCTAATTCTCTAAATATATTTTCATTTCCGGAATAAAAGATCGATAAAACTATTCCGTAAATAAAAGGGACGTGACCCACACCCTCTCATTCAAGTGATACTAAAAAAATAATAAGGAGATCACTTTCATTTTGATTTTTATGGACACGTGGAATCCATGCAATTTTGAATCCATGTAATCAGTCCTTACTTGCTGTTGATGACTTTATTTCCTCTTCGGTTAATTAGGTTTGTAGCGGCATGTCTTTATATACACAGTATGTCGGAAAAATATATGAAACTTTTTAAATAAAAAATTAGTTATTTTACCAAAATTATGGATTTTTATTCAAAATACAACCCTTCCGCATCAATACCCTGCTGGGCATGTCACACGCCGCATCAGTACAATCGTCTTAATGACCCTCATGACCATTCATGGCCAGTTTGAGTTTTGGGAACAGGAAATAGTCCCACACATATAAATCAGGCGAATACAGAGGATGTTGAAGCGCACAGAATTGTTTTCTCGACAAAAATTCACGAACAGCGATGGTTCTGTGAGATGGAGCATTATCCAGCAATAAAAACCAACTTCCAGGGGCTCAAAATTGTGCGAATCATGCCTTTGGTCGTATTTAATTCCTCCCCTATCTATCTCACAGTCAAATTCGCATCGCAGGCGATGATTTCAGGCACTTTTTCCACCAAATCATGGCGTTTTTTGTTTTATAGCCGGCATGGCTTTGGGTCATCTTCCAAAGAATCACGACCATCCCGGAATCGCTTTTACCACTCTAACACGAGTGTTTCGGATGAGCAATCATCACCCAAAACTTTTTGCATCAATTCAAATGTCCCTGTAAAAGTTTTTCCGAGTTTCAGACAAAATTTAATATTAGTTCTTTGTTCCATCGTGTTTTTCTGAACAGATGACAAAAGGTACTGTCACTTTAAGCGCTATAACATTATAATCTCCTCATCGATTCTAATTATTGTGTTCTCAGGTTTCAGATTATTTATTGCTTCAAAAGATGGCGCTAGTAGTTTTCTTTAAATTTAAAAAGTTTTGTTATTTTTCCGACCTACAATTTAGAATCAATGTTGTTTTAACAAGTCATGTTACCATCAGGAGGAATAGTTTCTTTTGTCGGCTTTTCTACCCAAAAACTTTAAACTTTCTCTACTTAAACTAACACCGTATCACGTACTGTATCTGTAATTCCTGCAGATTAGGGCATAGCACAAAATCTGACTTGAATTATCTTTTTGCTTTCGACACTTCACGTATCGATGTTTGGTTCTTGTTATAGATACACAATCGAGGCAATTTTTTTCAATAATATTAATAATATTTTATTTTCGAAGTATGAAATCATTTTTAACATTATTTTACAATTTACTAGTTATAATTTAAAGGAAATTTATAAATACAATAACAGAAAAGGTCCATTTTTTTCGGTAATTCATGTAAAAACATACAAATACTTAGAACAAGTATACACCGGCGTCCGACAGTGTTGCTTATTTGTACTGAATTTCGAGTATTCAGAAATAGGTCCTACCACATGCATTTGCTTTGAAATTCCAAATAATTGTAACTTTAATTGAGAAACAATCGTAGTGCTAATATGTATGTAAGTAGAAAATTAAACAATCAATTAACTAAAAAATGATGATTTATGGTTTTCATTTTTTCCAATCATTTTTATTTCGAGTTAATCAATTATTCTAAATTTCGAAATGATTGCTGAGAAACATTAATCATTACAAGCGAGATCGCGATATCCTCGTTGCATTAAAATTTTTTATGGGCTGTTCTGTTTTTCTTTACCGTTTCCCTTCTGGTTATGGATGACTCTACAAGTTGTCACCAATAACAAATAACCAAAGTTCAAGGCCCGAAAATGACAAGCAAATGACAATTAATCAAAAAGCCATTATCGAAGGAAAAGCTTTTTAAGACACCCTCTTGCCGGATCGGTTTTTGGAAGCTCCTCACAGGGAAAATTCACGATGTCGCTATGATAATACGGGCTATAAAATATTCACCCATATAATCAGTCTTTATTGTTGAATAATTAAATATAAAAAAGAGTTTGAAGGCATTTTTCTTTCGGGTATAATTATATTGGGTAAATATAATAGTTTACCTAGATTTCGTGACAGTTGAATCCGAAAAGTTTTAAAACTTATTGAGACTTATGAGGTGTATGTTTTAGCGTCATATACGAGGATTGTAAATGAAGTAATGAGGCTGATAATACTGTGGGCTTCCCCTTTAGAGAAAAACTAAGCCTATATTTGATGGATTTTTAGTACGACTTTCAACTCCTTAGAGTTACTTGATGGTCCGTAACAATTATTTTCGTGAACTGGATTTTTTTATTGCGTTCTGAAAATGAGTAACAATTTCAAGCATCAGAATGATCGGGGAAGCGAACCAATAATTTAGGAATGAAAAAAATAACCGCGAAGATGGTTCCAAAATATCTTACCCGGGAACAAAAGGACAATAGGAGGGAAATATGTTTTGACTTTTTGGGGCAGATTGAAAATGACCCTCATTTTATGAAATATGTCATTACAGGTGACGAGTCTTGAATTTTTGAACACGACCTGAAAACGAAGCGCGAGGGTCAGGAGTGGCAGACTCCAACCTCACCACGGTCAAAAAACCACCAGAATGAGCAAATTAAAGATCAAAAACATGTTGATTTGCTTTTCCGATAACCAGGAATTTGTGTCTCAAGGTCAAATGTAAATCAATGATTTTAACGAGAAGTTCTTCAAAGACTTTGAACAATAGTCATTCCTGTGAGACTGAACCTATCACACCGCGATTTCGATTAACGAGTTTTTGGACAAGTTAATACATCACTGCGACCCCACAGTCCCCCTATTCATCAGATGTGAGTTCTTGTGACTTTTCCATTTTCCCAAAATTGAAAAACCACTGTTATGATTGGAAATGATGTAACCCAACAGCTAAAGGAAATTTTAGTATCTGAGTGTCAGCACTACCATGAAAATTTGACGTTTTTTTCTGTTTGAGTATGCTTTATATTTTAGTATGTAATTGGAAAGAAATGTCGTAATGCAAGCGATTTAAAATTTTTTGTTTATGTCATGTTGTAAGATATTTTTCTTATGCTACTAAGCTAAGTAGTATGTTTGTGATATTGTTAAAAGGGAGGTTCATGCACCGCGTTCGTTTCTAGAGGTTCCATTCTAGAGGTTCATGCACCGCATTCGTTTTAGACAATTATTAGAATTATTAGTTAGAGACTAACTATTGATATGAAATAAACAAATCTTTTGGAAATAGTGAGATGGTTAGATGTTGCCACTCGTACCATTTTGAAAATATGGTCGAGATAGTTTAAGGATAGGAGTTGCGCACGAACCGGCATATTAGACTTCTTCCTGCACAAAATCTATATATAAATCCAGCAAGGGCGAGGCATTTTTATTTTAACTAGAAACTTTCTTGCGATAGGTATGCGTGCTTATCTATATTTTCTGTTATACTGTTAAATCAGGAGGTAGAATGGAAGTATATTCGCTTTAATGATGAATCCACATCTTTAGGTGGACGTAAACTGGTCAGATGTTTTCCATACAGCTTTTACTCCAGGAATTATAGTATAGAGAGTTATATGCTTGGAGAGTAGGTGCCCGTTAATAACCATCAGCGAAAGTTTAAATGAAGTTCGGAATATTGCAGCACATCTTTGGACTGGATCTGCAAGTTCATACAAATCTAATTTTTCTGCAAGATAATACAGGACCATGCTCCACAAAAAAGGCCTCTTTGACAAGACCCAATGGAAAATCTAAAAAGTTGTACTTTTTGGAAAAATCGAATTCTGTAAAACGGTTCTCTGTTTTAGCTATGATCTCTTGCTTTGAAAAGGGGGAAGAAGTCAAACAAGGCTAAGTGCGGAGAATATGGTGGATTCAATTCGTACAGCAAATGAGCCAATTTTCCTGTTGCAATGGCGGACGATTTTTTGGATTTCATTTATAAAAATGGAGTTGTATATTCAGAGTAACACGTAACAAAAGTTACGTGTTAAAAAAAAATAGAAGAGAAATAATCAATATAAATGGTTATCAAATAAGAGCTATATATTTTTAATCTATATAAATAAAAATGTAAATGTTCAAAATTCTAAATCTCCGAAAGTTCATCACCGATTACTTTGAAATTTTGACACAACGTTGCATTCGAATACGTGCTGGTTTTTATAAATCTACTATATAAATGTCACACCTGTGACAAGTTAAAACAGGCTGTTTTTGAAAAACAGCGCCATCTGTTGGACATAAAAACAACACACTAAATATTTTACCGGTATGGGAGCGCTATCTGTTGAACGTAACAGCGAATACTAAACACACGAATACTAAACGTTGTTCATGTCGGACATCGTGCTTCTTGACAGCTACTGTCACTTATCATTTTTTATGTTTCTGATTGCATAGTAGAACTGAATTTTTATAGATTTCGATTTATATTCATTTTGGATTAATTATTTAACCAGATCGAGTCACAGTAACGTTTGGCTGAGTACAACTACTTCGAAATATAAATAAAACGCTATCAGATATGAAGGTCATTATTTTTTATATTAAATATTGGTTTATGGCATTTTTATTTAAAAATAATTTCATGTAGGGGAGACCTGGTACAAAAGTAATACTTTGTACTTTTACTTTGATTTCTGGCTATTAATTACGTTTTCAATAAAATTAAATTAGCCTTATGAAACGTTCGTCTATACTCTACAAATGTACTTTAAAATTTTATTTAATATATCTTTGTTTCTAACGTTTCAAAAGCTGTAAAAAAGAGTCGATCTTTATTTTCGTCCCCCGAGTCCGGACGAAAGTAACACCGTACGGGTCCAAAGTAACACTGTTAAGGTATTGCGGAATATTACGTATACAATGAAAAAAATACACAAGATTAAATTAAATTATTTATTAAACTAATAAGGAACAAAAAAACAATGAAACATAAAATATTATTTCCCACAAATAACAAAAAAATATAACAACTTCTTTTATGAAGTAAAAAAAATGAGATTAACTTTAGTAATGATAGTAATGTTTCTATTCCGACTCGAAATAATGGCACACGTAGTATAAATCATCTTTGATGCAAGCAACATGAGACCATTTTTTACAATTAATACATTGCACCCACTACTCGTTTGGTAAGCTATCGCTGAAAAACTCTAAGCAAACGAGGCAAAAGCAAGATTCTTCATCAGCACTACTCCTGTTTGTTGTTGACTGGTTTTCCTTTCCTTTGCTTCCAGGAGGATTACACGTTTTCTTTTCCTTACTATTCTCTTTTATAGATGGTGATTTTCTCTTGCCTTTTCTTGTATCCGGTTGGAATATTGGTGGCTTAGCTTTGTTTTTTGGATATATTCTTCTTCAATAGCATTTTTTTCGCAGTGTCTGTGAGTATCGCATTTGTCCTTTTTTTACAACCTGTTTTTACTTCGGATCTTGAACCAGCTCACAGTAGAGGTCTTATATCTTAGGGTAAAGAAGGAATGTGGTGTATAAAAATTGCATGTAACCCACTAGGTCCTGGTTGGGGCGAGTTTGATATGGATCAGAAATAGCAGCGTTTAATGGCTGGTTAAAATCATCGATTTGTATGCTTGATACAACCCGGAGAGTTGGTGATTCGGGATTGTTAGACCTAATCGAATGATAATTAAGTTGGTTACTCGTTCCTGATGCTCATATTTCGTTAATATCTTGCAAGGAACATCCATCAAGGGACAAATATTCCTATTAGATGGTTTTATACCAGCAATTCTATCGGTGACGGCAAGACAAAATGCTTCTCTGGCAATCACAGGAATGTAATATAATGTTGCAACTACTCAGCAAAAAGTTCTGGATTTATCCATCCATTTTGCTATGTTGCGGAATTTGTATTTGCTATGATGCCAAATGCTATGTTTGGCGGAGCTCTTTTTTTAAGGCATCATTCAGTCTGCTACGCTTAAATATCAACATGGGTGGTATGAATTCACCTGTTGCATTCATCGCACATAAGCCTGTCGTTGTTAGACCCCTTTTTCCGCTTGTGATTGCACTCACTTGGTGTTTGCCTCTTTGAGTAATAACTTTAAAAGATTTGTAAAAGGTGTTTAATGCAGTTTCATCCATATTATATATTTGGTCGGTAGTAAACTTGTATTTATCCAGTATTTCTTCATATTTATTAAAACGATTATTAAGAATTATTAAGACCCTTTACCTCTAGTTATCGATGTTGGTTCTGGAACACGCAATAACAAAGTGGAATGGTCTTTCATAAACCTGTAATACTTCTTACCGGCTATTTCCTTCTCCTTATTAAAGCGATGAGGTAATTGAAATTTTTCAGCAAGCTCGAAGGCAAGCTTGCATGCTTGGTGACATATCGATAGGTCTACCATATCTTGTTTTTTTATTCAAACCTTTTAAATGTCGTCGCAGAGTAGGCTTCGGTATATTATATATTCTACATGCTTCATTAAATCCAATTTTCCAATTCCAATGTTTCAGTAAAGCTTTGTTCATATCCTCCTGTTTCGAAGATTGTACTTCCTCTTCGCTATATTCACCAGCTGAAAAAAAAAATAGTAGACAAGTAAACACCTAAATCGTTTTGGTATGATTAAGAAATTATCAACAGGTACGATTTAAGTGACGATTTAAGTGTCAAGGACACTTCAAAGTTTCAAACCGGAACCACTGACATAACTTAAAAAGAATCTATCGTTTGAGTGTATCTAAATGATTATCAGAGAAGGATAAAAATAGACGTAAACCTAAAAATAACTTAACGATTATAATCCTTTAAAAAACTTACAAAAATTTTAATGAAAACTAAAAAAATTACTTTTTAATTATTTTTGCCTCACGAAGCCGGTCGTCTCATACGACTAAATAGTTCGAGCTTACGGCACTAGATGGTGCTTTAAAACAATTTTAGAACATTAATATTTTGATAACCTTTATTGTTTGAAAAATGTAAAAGAAAACGTCATTTATAGTCAAAAAGTTTTTTTTTATATTATTTTAAAGTAACTATAAAACTTTATATATAATCATTTCACGAGAATAATTAGGATTAATTTTCGTGCAATCCCTAATAATGCAAACGAGTATCTGGCAGCAGGACCACACACAAAATCATAAATTGCAAAACTTTTCGATCTATTCTGACACCTAAATCAACTAGCGGCAACACTTTGTACTACCTTGTTTGTTTTCGTTCGTAATTAAAAGTAAACAGGGCAAAGTTTGATTTTTGGATCAATGTGGCGCAAATTACATTAATTTTAAGAGTATACAAACAAGGCAAGGCCGTCTAATCCCTCAACATTAGCGGCTTAGAAGTTATGTTTGCCCTATGGGCGAGCGCTGACGCTTTCGGAAGGCCCTTACTGCAGCATTTTTCGCTGGTTTTGTTTGAGTTTTTTTTCTCTGCGGATAAATTCTTGTTGATGACATGATACCAATTTGGCAAAGATTACACTTCGTTAGTCGTGTTAAGAATTATAAGAAAAGTGGAAAAGAAATTGTGTTGTAAAATATATGATATAATATGAACTTTCGATAATTTTATTAAATTATAAAATATATAAATATGAGGATAGAGTAAAAAATTAGATACTTTTCTGATTATTGGTGGTGCGACCGCAAAGATCATTGCATTGTTAAAATGTGGCTTTCTTTCTAGAATGCTTCATGAATTTCAAGCCGATATGATATTTAGTTTTGTTTTGGCAGTCTTCGAAAGCTGATAACTCCGATAGTTTTGCTATTATGGAAAATAGAGAATTTCGTCTAGATTTCGAATGAAAAACTACATAACGCTAACTGAAGAAAAATTAAACAAATATTATGGAAAATCTGCTACTTAACATTTTATGATTCAAAAGTGGTTTACAGAGATTCGATTATCTGACTTCCAACCAGCAGGAAATGGTCATCAACATATTTTTTTATATTGGTTAGAGAGACTGTTGAGATTTTTTTCTGTTGTTTGTTGACTGATTTTGGGGGGGGGGGTGATTCGCCACGAACAAAAACTGAAAAAAGTATTAAAAATATCTGTTCTTATGTAATTAAAGAATCTCTGGATAAAACAACAAACAAAACGTAAGACAAATTTCTCAATGATTCTTTTTCTGTAATAAAGATGCCTAACAAACAAAATTTAAAAAAATATAAAAAATTTCTAAAACAAATACTAACTTTTGAACGTTAACGTTCCAGGAGGTCTTCTCTTTCCGTTTTCAAACGAATTTAAAAAATAAATTATAATAATTTTTATATATAATGAAAAGATGGGAAGTAAATTTATTTTGTGTATGTTAATAATACTTACATTGACAATAATAAGTATCATTGTAATATAAGTATAATTGTAAGTATTATTGACATACACAAAATATATTTACTTCCTATCTTTTCATTATATATAGAAATTAATATAATTTATTTTTTAGATTCGTTTTTGAAAACGGGAGAAGACCTCCCGAAACGTTAACGTTCAAAAGTAATGTTCTTGATACTTCGTTCGCCTCGTGAATGCTTGTTTTGATTTGGGATTTGGTACGTGTGTACACACTGAGTAGTACTTTTTAAATAAAAATAATCTACTTTTAATTACAAACAAGAAGGTGTTTGATTTAAAACAGTGAATAATGACTAATTTAAGGAGAAGAAGTTTGAAGGAGAAAGCTGAATTAAAAACTAATGGTCGTCCCACGCCCGTGTTGAATTTGAGTCATGTTCAAAAAGAATGTAAAAATAGGGCAAGTTTTACGCAAAAATTTTACAGTTATCGATAGAATAGTATTTTGTAGCTATGTGGTTTTGAAGACACTAATTCTCTATTTTGTTTCGTGTGTTTATGTTTTGGTGGTGAACAACAATGAACTCGCGAAAGAGTGAGGGATCTAAAACATTTGTTAGACAAAATTAAAAAGCACGAGAAATCACCTAAACGTAAAAGCAAGCTAGTGTGTATCCAGTTGTTGGGTAAAGTTAACATTGTTTCATCATTAAATTCCGCATATGCGAAAATAAAAAGCTAGCATAATGACAATGTAAAAAAATCTCTTGATACTTTCAAAGATCATAAACATTTCGAAATTTTGTAATCAACATAACCTTCCTCTAGGAGAGCACAACGAAAAAAAAACGATTCGTTAAATAGGGGCGTGTTTGTAGGAGGAATAAAGGTGAGTACAAAAATTGATTTCATTTTAGAAAAACATGAATTACTCACAAAGTTTTAAGGGGCTTCCATTCAGAACGAATTACAGCAGTGTATGTTAGAAATTTGCCGTCAACATATTGTGAAAGAAATTGAAAAATCATCTTTTTTAGCAATAATGGCTGACAGTGATACTACTGATAATTCGGTTCAAACGCAAACGGTTTTAGTGTTCCGATACGAGTTACATGGTTTTATTTTTTTAACGATTTTGGTCGTTTTCAAATCCAACAGGACAAGATGCTGAGCAGCTTTCAGAATGCAGTTTGCAACATTTAGAACCTATTTTTAGAACTTTCCCAGATAGATTAATAGCTTAAACCGATGATGGAGCTGCTGTTATGCTTGGGAGGTGTGAATGTAAAAATAAAAAATGTGTATAAAAATGCATACTTTCTTTAAAGAAGAAATTCCGACATGTTTTGAGAATATCCAGCAAGGGGAAACAAAAATATATAATGCAGAAACTACATTGCAAGCCGCTGGGTTCCTTAAATGGTTGAACGACGATATTTTTTTTATTTTGTGTTTGTTTGGTTGATATTTTGTATGTTCAGTTAGAGTTAATTCGAACAGATCCTTTAAAAATTCAAATGGAAATAGAATATTTGTACAAATAATTAGATAAATCAGAAACTATTTACTGCTAAAACACCTACTTTTGACCAGGATAGTGTACATTTTAAGAAAAAATAAAAATTTAATTATAAAAATTCTCCGCTAGAGAAGGTTGTGATATAATAAATTTTCAAATTAATGAGCCTTTCAAATTAATGACAGAAAAATTTTGTGAAAGTTTTCCTATGATAGAAAAAGAAGATTTGAAGACTGAATTGAACATTTATTCAAGACACGAGATTTGTCAAAATGGAAACATTAAAAAAAAGTTTGTTTAAAGACATTAAATTTTATTTTGAATATGGGACTGGATACAGCTTTTAAAGAAATCACATTGATAATATTAGTGACTATACCGATGACCATAGCCAAAGTCGAAAGGTGTTTTTCGACTTTGAAGTTGATTAAAACCTATTTAAGAAATTTAATGGGGGAAGATAGACTAAAGACTAAATGCTTTAAATATGTTAGATATTGAAATCCCTGTGGTCGAAGTAATTCCGGAATTTAATGAAAAAGTTATTGAAAAATTTATTTTCGACAAAAACTCATAAAAGACACTCTGATATATGTATTTAACTTTTCGAATTGTTGATTTGTACTCACAATAAACTGTTTAAATGGTTTACTCGTCGGGAAACGGTAAGTACCTACTTATTTACTCCTTTATCTGCGCTACAAGAGACAACCCACCCTCCAATGTCCTTGTAAGTAGTAACAATACGACATTTTAATGTTTTTCTAGTTCACCTCCTGTATAGGGTTTCAACAGCACGAAAACTAAAAAGGAGGAAGGGGAAAGCAAAAAATCTTTAGCAGCACTATTTTCTTCTACGCCCTCAGACTTTAAAAACTCACGAGCCGTCACTGAGTGGAAGGCTTTTCGCTACGAGGTTCATCTTCAATCGAATTTTGGTCTTGATAGCGAAACCTGATAGCGCATCATTGCTTGAATGTGTAATCACTCATTTTACAACGCACTAGAAAAATTAGATTCGCGATGAATTGATACAGACCAGCAAGTTTATAGGGAGTTTATACTCATACTAAAAATATTTCAGATGCTGCCCTGCCATCTCCCAAAGGGGAAGCCTGCAATGTAGCCAGATCGAAGGCTGCACCACCAGTGCCTTTATTGTATTTATGCTCCTTCATATATATTTGAGAGCAAAAAATACAACCTTATGGCAAAATATTTTTATTGGATTAATTTTGAAATTTTTGTGCACGCCATGAGACCATTATATTATTTAACAAGCAAACATTTTATTTATATCCGATACTTTGGTTTAATAAAAAATCTGGCCATTCCGGATATTATGAGGTTAATGTATTTTTGTGACAAGATATTGCAGGAGCTTTCTAGACATTTTTCATTGATACTTTAGGTTGCCCGGGATCAGAATAATGCTAATGCTTAAGAGTTTGGTTGGGCGCTGAGAGAAGAGAAATTGATAATTGTTAGGACTTTAATTAGGTCTATCCATCTTTTTAAGATCTGCTGTGTAATTTAGAAACCTTTATCCGTCCTAGCAACATCAGTCTTTCAGCACTTCCATCCCTGCGTTCAATGTGGCTAAAGCATCTTATATTATGCATGAATACTTTGATATAGCTTTTGTGGGTTCATTGATTTCTTCAATATCGGATGCGTTTGTTCTTCTGGCACTTCATAGACCTACCTCCAACACCAAAGTTCAAAAGAATCAATACGCTTGAGGTTTTGTTTTTTTTGATGGTCCATTTTTCAACGGGATATGGTAATATTGGAAAAACTAAGGTTTTACTATCTGTTTCTTTGTGTCCTGTGATATCCCTATCCTTCCAAATCTTCTGCAAATTTCACGTTGTATTTTTTGCTATTGAATCTTTGCACTGCTTCTGATTTCATAATTGTTCCCCCATTCCAAGATAGACGAATTGGTTTACTACCGTAAGATACCCTATTTGTCAGATGTATCCCTTCGTTTATTTCTAATCCATAAAGACGACTTTCATCCTTTATTTTTCTAATAATTAAGGTCGTCTATCGGCCAATTTGGCAAGATGTATAGTGTAATCGTCATATTTTAAGTTAGTTATTTTAATGCCACCAACACTGACACCACCCGTCCAATCCTCGAGATCTCAACGCATGGTCTATTCACCATAAATATTGAATAGAATGTGCTATAGGATGTTTCCTTATTTGGATTATAATTTCATTCTATAATTCTTAGAGTGCGCTTTAAGAGGAAGTAAATAACAATAACGATAGGTATGAATTCCCGTCGCAAGTATGTGTCGATTAATAGCCATCCTCTGGGCATTAGCTTTAATTAGCTTTTTGTATATGTTCATGTCGATTTTGTAAGTTTAAGATACCATTAGTCATAACCTTGAGTAATTCTACCGCAGAACTTTACATTTATCTTCTTGTAGTTATCTTTTTGTACTTATTTCCTCGCATTTGTCTGCTTGTTGTCTTATTACAAACCATCGTATTCATTGCAGTGTAAATTATCATCTCCTGTGCCACAATGTGCAGTCGTCTGACTATTTTACGAACATTTTAATATGTGTTTTTGATTCCAACAACTCACTCTTTTTCTATTTCAGTTGGCGTAGTGCATAATGAACTTTTTAGGCCTTTTAATTGAACAACAAAATTATTACTTAGAACATTTCTAGCAATCGCATTCAAAATATAAAATACAATCGTTTTATGATCATGGTATGTTTTATGGTATGTTATAAATGATAGTAGTGAGAGTGGCATACTGAGTGCTGCACTTTATTGTCTCCATGTAAAAATATTTTTATTTTTCGACAACAAATAATATTTAAACATTTATATAAACTTTTAAACTCTTAAAAGCTAAAAAGAGGAAAACAGTACTGTAACAAACTCAAGAAAAAAAGAAATACACTTCCGTCAATTAGGATTTTCCATGATCAAAACATCGACAAAAAAAAAGAAAGAAAACAACGAAGCAAACTACTTAATCAGGCTAATCTATGCCCCTCGAAGTGTACGACTTGAAGTATCGCCGCCATTATAATTCATTGCGTTCTCTCATCTCGCAGCTCTAAAATTCCAGTCGCTATTCGTCTCCGTTCCTCATGAGCGTAAATTATTCCTCTTTAAACAATTTCGGCTGATTACTAACCGGGACACAATCAAAAGACAAAGGATACTAAAAAGAAACACCGTGCAACTGGCGAATTTGTATGTTAATTTAATTACGTAGACCCTCGTCACGTGCGACACTGGATAAAGTTTTGCAAGGTGACGGAGTAATAAAGCCGAAGTCGTTGAAATGCTAATTTACATGGCTAAATTGGATACATATTTTCATTAGATACTAAAAGAAAAACCACCGCTAGCCTGAGTTCGAAACTTTATTGTTTAATGTTCTAAGGCTAAGTGAAATATCTTGAAAGCTAAAATTGTTAACTGAAATTCCGAATAAACTATTCGGTTGATACAAAAGTTCGTTCTGTTTTTCACAGTAGGTGGCATTGCATCGCAAAACCGAAGTGCTATCTACTTCACACAATTTTGATGTTTGATAGAAGGAATTACACCTAGAGTTACACCATTACACTGAGTAGTAGTAGGAAAAAAATATTATTTATGTTCTTTAAATTCTGTTAAGCTTTCTTATTTCCAAAAAGACAATAATACTTCGCAGACGCAAAAGAAGATATGTACGTTGAGGGTGCTGTTGATGATTCCACGCGTAATAAGTAGTTCAGAAAGTTTCGTGCAAACAATGTTAATCCTTGCGATGCACCATGTTTCTGACGACTGGTCAACGCAAATATTGGCAGTAATTGCGTTATCGGCAAAATGCATAAAATCAACCAGCAAACACCCAACAAGGCATGAGCAATGAATGAGTTAATGGAGACAATCTGATAAACCTAATTCCTGGCGATTTGCGATTTTTAATTGAAGCGCAATTAAATCGATCTGATTTTAAAGCGATTGGTTCTAGAGGTTGTAAAGTCGATTTGGTAAAAGGTGTTTCGGTTAATAATATCGTTTTTTTTCGCAAAATTTGAGCGTTTATTTCCATAACAAAATATATTTCCTTAATAATGAAATAATTGGTCATCGTTAGCTATTTGTTTTTCCCATCTTTTTGTTGAAGAATGAATTCCGCGCCAACAAAATGCTTTTGGTTTTTTGATACCAACCATTATTCAAACCAAGTTTTGTCAAAGCCAAAAGTGTTGCTCTGAAAGTCCATGCTGCATCTATTGAAACGAATGGTAGTTTGAAGAAGCTAAGTCCGGTGAATAAACCTTCTTTTCAGGTATATTGCGCACTGGTTGTGATGTTGAATGCTAGCCTGGGTCTGTATATGATTTTTTGAGCTTTGGATTGTCGAAATAAATCCACTTTTCATCACATGTCACAACCCGATGCAAAAAACCTTTTCTTTTCTGTCTGCAAGCAAAATTTCACAAGTAGGTTTTCGCTTTTCAATGTCTCTTTCCTTCAATTCGTATGGAACCTACCTTCCTTCTTTTCTGGATCTTTTCCAATGCTCGAAAATGGTGGATTGGGCAATATTCAATGATTCTGCCAATTATTTCAACGTATGAGTTGAGTCTTCATCCAATAGTGCTTGCAAATCCGCATCTTCAAACTTTTTCCGCTGTCCTGAACGCTCCTTGTCTTTTATATCAAAATCAACTGTTTTAAAGCGTTTAAACCATCGTTTGCGGGTTTTTTGGGTTTGAGCATGTTTACCATAAGCTTCGACCAACAATCGATAACTTTTTGCAGCCGTTTCGTCAAATGAAGGAAGGTTTTTCAACTTCCCAGCAAAACGTTTTTTTCTGGTATATCAATGGACATATTCAAAGCCTTGAAAAACTATGTTTTTTGCACAATAATAATTAATAACAAACTGACTTTTGATGTCGAATATTTACCCTCCTAAACACCATAAACATTATTACTCTATACCAACAAATGTATTAGTAACGCCTTCTCTTAGGGAAATCAACATTATTAATCGAAATACCTGTTATCATAATGTAAAATGTAAGAGATCATGATGTAATACCACTTCAAAAACCTCAAAAGTCAGTTTACTGGCTTCTTGTGTTGAAGAAGGTAAACCTACGTATTTTGTCACCACATTGTCTTGGAGGAGAATCCATGGCTTGTCCTTCCACAATTCGAGTCGTTTTTTCCTTATTCTTTCACGAGTTCAGCAAAAACTGATTAATAGTTTGACCTGCAGGAAGTCAGTGAAAAACAATCATCAATGCTTTGAATTTTAATTTGGTCATTCGAGCTTTTTGGGCTCTCGGTGGATTTGGGCTTTTCTAGTATTGCTATCATATGATTTCACATAAAAATGTAAATAACTCTGTTTTTCTCATTTTATTGCATCTGTTGTAACGTTTTGATTAATTTTATGTTTCCATGCTCATGTCTCAGTCTTCTAAAATTTTAAAAATCCAAAACTCGTCGCCAGTAATGATACGTTCTAGAAAATGAGGATTATTTTCAATACGCCCCAAAAAAAAACCAAAACAGGTTTCCCTACCGTTCTTCTTTTGATCCTGAAAAAGGTTTTTCTCAAGCATTTTCGCGGAGATTTTCTTTATCCCTAATTAATTTCTCAAAATATGACAAATTGTATGACTTACATTAACACTTATTCGATAATCCTGAGCTTCAACCGAAAACCAGAACGCACAAGATTCCGGATTATGTGGACATCTTCATTACTTTTTGCAGTTGAAAATCTTCCTCTACGGGGTCCGTCTTCAATCAAGTATCTGCTTCTGTCTTAAATCGCCTGAACACCTGGGCGCCTGATAAGATGCTGTTTTCAAAGGTCTGTTAAAGTTTTGCCAAACTAGTACCGAAAACACATTATATATTTTTTCTTGACACCACTCCAAAGGGGTAGTCAACAGTGTTGCTAGATATAACATTTAAATAAATAAAAATTATCAGGTAGTCAGTAAATTTGAAAATATTAGATAATCATTGGGAATAACGGTATAAATAAATTTCAACCTTCCGAAAACTTATAAAACAAATTTTTGACTCCAATATAAAAATTTGTTAATCAAAAAATATTTTACTTTAAAAAGTGCAAAAATCCCATTTTAAATGAATGCGAAAAGTATCGTCATTTAGACAGAGTAATACGGCATCGGATTTTTTTTTCAACATACTTTTTAGACTATAAAGAAATGATTGATGGATTGGTAACCAAACTCGGAATGTAGAGAGGTTCTAGATATATATAGATATTATATTATTGGGCTATGTAAAACACGAAGAAAGGGCGAAGAGCTAATCCAACTGTATTCAACTGGTCACGTATTTTACACTCGGGGTACTGAGAACGGACGATGTCGTGGAATTAGATTCCTCAACAATCGAAAGCTGAAGGACAGTATAGTAAAATTTGAAAGTATATCTGACCGACTAGCCCAATGCGTCATTCAGCTCAATAAAAAGTATAGGCTTCAAATTGTCCAAGCTTATGTTCCAACTATAAGCCATAGAGATGAGGTAATTGAGGAATTTTATGATGATGAGGCCCAGCTTTTATACAAGGAGAAATGTAGGTATAAAATCCAGATGGGTGGTTTTAATGAGAGAATTGGAACAGCAAGAACTGATGAGAATACAACTGGCCCATATGGAACTGATGAGCGAGACAATAGAGGTGACAGATTGGTTGATTTTGCGGAAGGACAAGAACTTAGTATTATGAATTCGTTCTGTAAGAAAAATTTCAACAGAAAAGAGACTTAGAAAAGTCCATCTGGACTCACAAGTGAAATTCACTACACCCTGATCAACGATAAAACAATATTTACCAATTGTACTGTCCTTAACAATTTTAATGTTGGAAGTGACCACCAAATGGCACGAGCAAAAGTTGGGATTAACTGTCGAAGAGAGAACGAAAAAATGGTAAGGTCAAAGAAAGCCAAAGTGGATTCTGGGAAATTGCTGGAGAGGGCTAATTATTTTGAGATTGCTTTGTTGAACCGCTTTGCTGTTTTCCAAGATCCGGGGGATATAAAAATATCAGTTCAATATGAAGAAATCACAAACAATGTGCTTCAAACCGTTGCTTCAATAACACCAGAAGAAAAAGCTCTCATACAGACAAAAATTTTCAGCGAGACCATTGATTTAATGAAGAAACGCCGGACAATGAGTAATGCAGGGAGTCCTTGTGGCAGCATCGAGTACACTGAGCTCTGCAAAACTATAAGAAAAAGTATCAGAGAGGACATGCTCCGGTTCAACATGCAGCTAGTGTAAAAAACACTGGAAGAAAACAAAGGAATTAATAAGGCTAAGCAGAAACTGAGAAAGAAAAGAACGCAAATTTATGCCTTAATGCGTGTGAATGGCACAGTGCGCAGGGCGAGTACGCAAATGAATGTTAGAAGTCAGAAAATTTTATTCGCAGTTATATGAAGATCAGAACCAATCAGAGACAACAATACCCACGAAAGGACAAATGCCAGATATCCTAGTAGAGGAAGTAGTAAATACTATAGAATCGATTATAAACGGCAAGGCTCCAGGAAAGGACAGTGTAACTGTCGAAATGGTAAAAGCTGGTGGTCGGACGTTACATAAAACACTGGCAAGATTATATTCAAAATGCCTCAAATGATTATTTTACATAAAAAAGAGGCACAGGAAGATTTAATGAACTACCGTCCAATAAGCCTCCTATCAGTACTGTACAAAGTTTTCACTAAGATAATATCGAAAAGAATATCAAAAAAACTGAATTACGCACAACCAATAGAACAAGCAGGATTCAGAAGTGGATTGAATACAATGGATCACATCCAGGTTGTACAGCAGACCATAGAAAGACACAACGAATACACTCTGCCACTGTACTTGGCTTTTATCGACTACGAAAAAGCATTTGACTCCATCTCACAGGATGCCATAATGGATGCACTGTTTAGCCAGGGGGTTGATAAAGCATATGTAAATCAATTAGGATCGATATATGATGGAGCTACAGCGACAATTCACCTTTATGATCTTGAAGGGGGAATTAATGTAGAACGAGGTGTACGGCAGGGCGATGCAATATCGCCTATTCTTTTCTCGCCTGGTTTTGAAGAAGTATTCCTTAAACTGGATTGGGAACAGGATGGTGTAAAGATCAATGGTGTAAACTTAAACCATCTCAGATTTGCAGATGATATCGTTTTCCTTTCACAAGACCCAAACGAGCTGCAAAGACACATACAAGAACTGCAAAGGGCTAACGAACCATTTGGCTTAAAAATATACCTCAAAAAGAGTCACGTTATGTTTAATAAATTCGCTCAAGACAGAAGAATTTCAGTTTTAGGAAGGGATTTGGAGATCGTGGACCACTTTATATATCTTGGGCAGAGGATTTTAATGGAGGGGGATACCGCCCGGGAGGTGGAACACCGTGTAAAATGCGGCTGGCAAGTATTTGGCTGGCTCAACATAGTGTTTAAGAGCAGATTCCCACTTTGCCTGAAAAGAAAAGTCTTCAATCAGTGCGTCCTACCCATTATGACATACGGAAGTGAAACCTAGACACTCACATCGCAATCAATTTAAAAACTTCGAGTAGCACAGAGGGGAATGGAAATATGTATGCTTGACATTATAAAACGATACAGAAAGCCCTGCGTATGGATCAGGATACAAACGAAAGCCTATGACATCACTGGAAGAGTAAAGCAATCGATATGGAGATGGGCAGGCCGTATAGCGAGGCGATGGGATGACAGATGGACCAAGAAAATCCTGGAGTGGATACCGCTTGATCGCAAACGCCCGCGAAGAAAACTGAAAGCATGATGGACTGATGACATCGTTAAGTATATTGGACCCGAGTGGCAGAGGAGAGTCCAGGACTATGAAGGTTGGAATCATGCTAAAGAGGCCTTCATCCTGCAGTGGATCGATACGGGCTGATGATGATGATGATGATAATATATATATATATATATATATATATATATATATATATATATATATATATATATATATATATATATATATATATATATATATATATATTCCGGCGCCCTGATGAAACCTTTCTTTTGATGAAAATACGGGCGCATTTTTTTTTATTAGAATATCACGTGCCTCAAGACGATCTAACTTCATCTTTTGATAAAATTGTAGTTTTTTGTGTCTCTTAAAGTATACGAATTTGAGAAATATATGTAGGAACAATTTTGTAGAAAATTAAATTCTCTACAGAAAATGTCCATTCTATTTTCTTCATAAAATTCATATTTTTGCAGTTATTCTCAATAATAAATTCATTAACTCCATATAGTCAACATTTACAAACCTACAAACGCCATTTTTTCTGAAATATAAAAAAATTGTATTTTAAGTAGAATTTACAATTATTTATTTAATGATATCTAGTTAATAACGATTTAAATGTTGCCAGATCAAACCAAGCCATGAGCCAAATCGGAATGTAGTGTTCAAAATTAAAAAAAAAATATGCTGAAGATTTTTTCTGGGAGTATATCCATTGGTGCGTTTTTCTTTATGGAAAGGTATCTTGAGCACTGAAAAGTACTTGAGTTATCGCAACGTTTCGACGAGATAGCATTCGTCATTTTAAAGTGTTTGTATAATAAACAAAAGTGTTGTGAATTGTTGAAAAGTATTGTAAATCAAGTGTATTGCGTAATAAATAAATATAATTTTATTAAACTCCAAAGCGAACGAACTTGTTACCCCAATGATAAAGAATTTCCATAAAATCGTCATTCATTTATATTCAGAAATAAAAGGAAACAAAAATACATAACAAGAACACAAATACACCGGAAAAAGTATTATCCACATCGTGCAACGTTTTTAATATGTATCATTCTTATCAGGAACGGAAACCATTTAGAAGCAACAATACTTTACGTTCGACTACCCATATTGGTGTGATTTGTTTTCTCCTTCTGGTCCGTTTAAGTTTACAACAGGACGATAAATCATATTGTTTTGATATTCCTATCGTTTATTTTTAGCTGTTTGACTGATGACTTACAAACGATGGGGGCAAGATTACAGAGAATGCTGTGTAATGATTGTTTTGTTAGTTATTCCGCATACTTATTAATAACTATTCATGAAGATAAACGTTATTATTGCTGGATAAAAACGCTACGACCTTTTTCTAATTTAATTTGAAGTTGATCGAATTTTATATCACGTGGGATCGAATAAATATTACAATAATTTATCATAACGACATAAAAAAAGACGACAAGATTAAATTAATTTATGTACGAATTAATGCAATAACTTTTTTATAAAAATTAAAATATAAAAAAAAGATTTAATAATCAAAATAAACGTTATTGTCTTTGATGGATTTACAAACTTTTTAAAGAGGGAGGTGGGTATCTTCGAGTACATTTCGTTATACAGGGTGGCGCAGAGGAAATACATGTTTCTCACCTAGGCATAATATTGTATATTTTTTATATAATTTTTTTTATAATTATTGATAATTTATTTATTATATTTTTTTTGTATTTACAGCTAAATGAAGTAATAATATTGCACATTTAAATTAATGGTGGAAAATAATGTCAGCCAAGTGACGCCCTTCTTCGCGTTCACACATCTGCAACCTCTCTTGAAAGTTGAGCATCGCTCTCAAAATTATTTCTTCTGGTACTCTTGCGATTTCTTGACGAATAGGAACTTTCAGTACCTGTATTGTGCGGATGAAATTTTAATACGTCATGCGGAATGCGTTGTAGCGATCAACGGTATATACACAGAGATGAAGCTTGACGCCTAGTGGAACGCTGAGGGTTAGCAAAAACCGCCGGACTCACTGTTTTCATTCTGGTATCCGAACAGCACGGGGAAGGCCAAGTGGTTTCTTTTTAATGACAGATCCCGTAGTTCAAAATGCTTCAACCAATCGGAGTATCGTGTTTCGATATGCAATTGGCCCTCGACATTCAATATTAAACTGTTGACGGAAATGACGTTGCGCGGTAACTGCAGTATCACTGTTTCTTAAAAAACTGATTAACCACAAACACCCGATGCTCCAAGGTCCACGGTGTCTTAGCTAAAACTGCATTACCTGTGGTCACCTCTCTCCTTGCAAAATAATAGCCGTTTAAAAGACATGTGTTTCATTTAAGCCGCTCATAAATATTCACTGATAACTATTCAATATGGCATGAACGGCAACTTCACTAATAAAACAAAGCAAAAACTGTATCGGAGTGTTGAAAACAGGGCAGAGGATATGCTCTCTCTCCAATGTGTGGATGAGAGCTTGGCATATGTGCCAACGTACGCTCGTTCTTTTGATGTAGGACACAAAACCAATAACCCATTGGCAACTGGCTAACGAAAACACAAACCTCCGCCCCCGCCTTCAAAAACACCAACATCACCATCCACACATTGGCAAAGTGACGCTTGCGATATGGCATGGCTAGCATGTAGAGCGGATTAAGATATGCATTTCTCCGATACTCCTTCTAGGACTTCGTTAGGCTAACTCGAATTGGTTTGATATTGGACATCTTCTTACATAAGGCAGTTAACATAGCTATTTTTTGTTAAGAAAATATTTTAATTAGACGCCAAAGTACTTTCAAAAATTTAACCTAATTCTGTTTTTTTGAATAAAAAGTTTCCTTGAAACATGTATCCCACAAGATGTGAAATGTGTTCTTCGACTTTAGGACCAAGTTCATGTATCCTAAATGTAATCATTTTCATGGAACACGGGTCGAACCTCAATTTAGTTTTATTAACAATAACAAAATCTCAGAGTTTTGTTTATTTCGATTCATCGGAATTTAGTTTTTCGTGCATTAATGTCAAAGTTAAAATTATTAGCATTAATTTTTTATACCATATCACGTTTTAAACGATTCACGTCACTTAGGAAACTTACGATTAATTAAATTATTAAATAAACTGCGTCCATCATCTCCGAGTATTTCTAGTAGAATCCCCTTCAACAAGATGTAAAATGTGTTCTTCAACTTTAGGACCAAGTTCATGTATCCTAAATGTAATCATTTTCATGGAACACGGGTCGAACCTCAATTTAGTTTTATTAACAATAACAAAATCTCAGAGTTTTGTTTATTTCGATTCATCGGAATTTAGTTTTTCGTGCATTAATGTCAAAGTTAAAATTATTAGCATTAATTTTTTATACCATAACACGTTTTAAACGATTCACGTCACTTAGGAAACTTACGATTAATTAAATTATTAAATAAACTGTGTCCATCATCTCCGAGTACTTCTAGTAGAATCCCCTTCAACAAGATGTAAAATGTGTTCTTCAACTTTAGGACCAAGTTCTTGTATCCTAAATGTAATCATTTTCATGGAACACGGATCGAACCTCAATTTAGTTTTATTAACAATAACAAAATCTCAGAGTTTTGTTTATTTCGATTCATCGGAATTTAGTTTTTCGTGCATTAATGTCAAAGTTAAAATTATTAGCATTAATTTTTTATACCATAACACGTTTTAAACGATTCACGTCACTTAGGAAACTTACGATTAATTAAATTATTAAATAAACTGTGTCCATCATCTCCGAGTACTTCTAGTAGAATCCCCTTCAACAAGATGTAAAATGTGTTCTTCAACTTTAGGACCAAGTTCTTGTATCCTAAATGTAATCATTTTCATGGAACACGGGTCGAACCTCAATTTAGTTTTATTAACAATAACAAAATCTCAGAGTTTTGTTTATTTCGATTCATCGGAATTTAGTTTTTCGTGCATTAATGTCAAAGTTAAAATTATTGGCATTAATTTTTTATACCATAACACGTTTTAAACGATTCACGTCACTTAGGAAACTTACGATTAATTAAATTATTAAATAAACTGTGTCCATCATCTCCGAGTACTTCTAGTAGAATCCCCTTCAACAAGATGTAAAATGTGTTCTTCAACTTTAGGACCAAGTTCATGTATCCTAAATGTAATCATTTTCATGGAACACGGGTCGAACCTCAATTTAGTTTTATTAACAATAACAAAATCTCAGAGTTTTGTTTATTTCGATTCATCGGAATTTAGTTTTTCGTGCATTAATGTCAAAGTTAAAATTATTAGCATTAATTTTTTATACCATATCACGTTTTAAACGATTCACGTCACTTAGGAAACTTACGATTAATTAAATTATTAAATAAACTGCGTCCATCATCTCCGAGTATTTCTAGTAGAATCCCCTTCAACAAGATGTAAAATGTGTTCTTCAACTTTAGGACCAAGTTCATGTATCCTAAATGTAATCATTTTCATGGAACACGGGTCGAACCTCAATTTAGTTTTATTAACAATAACAAAATCTCAGAGTTTTGTTTATTTCGATTCATCGGAATTCAGTTTTTCGTGCATTAATGTCAAAGTTAAAATTATTAGCATTAATTTTTTATACCATAGCACGTTTTAAACGATTCACGTCACTTAGGAAACTTACGATTAATTAAATTATTAAATAAACTGTGTCCATCATCTCCGAGTACTTCTAGTAGAATCCCCTTCAACAAAATGTAAAATGTGTTCTTCAACTTTAGGACCAAATTCTCCCTGGTGCACACATTCTTGAAATTCTGATACCACACTACTGATATTCAAAAGTTTTTAAGAAACTTGTGGAATTATTTGCCGAGCTGGAACCTGAAGAAGTCTTTCTGGGTATCGTTGGTCACATATATGTCTAACCCCTTCAGAATTTTGGAAAACTTCTCCATAAATATGAAGCATATCATGAGATTCGCGTGTAGAATATAATTTTGGTTTTAAATTGAACTTAAATGCATGCACTGACATACACTGAAGTAATTTTTGTAGTTATTTATTATCATAGCCATATTACGACATAGCCAAATAGTTGTTGACTGATGTATAGTATGATTCTTACTTTTTAAAATAATGTTTTAACAATGTTCTTCAGTTTATTTGTAGTTTAATCGTTAAGTAATATCGAGTAATATTTGCCAAATATGGTTTTATATGCAAATATGCTTTTATCACCGCTTTTCGATTGGTGATTTAACAACTTTGAAAACTCCTCTAAGAAACGTCATTCTTTCAAAGAATGTGAAGAATCATACGTTAAATTTATGAAAATACTTTCCCTTACATCGTGTATATAGTTAATAATGAAATAAAAGGAACCTATACTATACAACGCAAACTTATATTCGTGCTATATGGAAATGTGAGACGAGTCCCAACTTCTAGCGCCATCTACTGAGAAAATTTTGCAGCACACTTGTAAATCGTGTGTTAAACAGTTATGTTAATCCTATAACTGTTTGTAAAAAATTATATTTATCCCCAACTTCTTTTCAAGTCATGAAAATGATAAAATAATGTTTCGATTTCTAAATTTTTAAATTTTTAGGCTAATATCGGTTATATTTTCTTATTAGTTTAGTTTGTTTATTTAATAAAATTTGTTTTTAAAGTAGTTTTGACTTATACGTAAAGGTTTATGATAACTACAGGTAATCATCCGGTAATTTTAACTTTATCGTGAAACATAAATAAGGGCATTACGTATAGAAAATAATGTCGTTTAAATGTTCCCCTGGTCTTCGTCTGGTGATATGTATTTTGTAGACCTAATTTTACTCTTACATACATATCGCGTGGTATATTTCAATGGCGGCCTGAATATTTCATTTATGGTCAAGAATTGTTTGCGAGTTATTTCTGTAAACGAAAGATTTGACATCGCTCCATAATAAAATCCATAAGATCTCATAATCTTGGTATCAGTTGACATTACCATTTTGCTAAATAATGTTTCCAGAAAACTTTGCTTGCCATAAATCGATTATCTGGCGAGATCTGTGACAAGCCAGGCGTCTTAATGAAGACAAGCGTCTTACTGAAAAAATCATTGTTTATATCCACATTTATCAGTTCAGACCAAAGGTATTCTGTTAGTACATTGCTATAGCTTTAGCCATTAACAGTAAAATAATATCCATCACCTTCTTCAAAAAAATAAGGTCGTATCACTCCGTCAGCACAAAAACTAAAATCAATTTGAACCAAAATCTTGAGGATGTTTTTCAGACCAATCTTGCAGTTATCTTTGTTCACAAACCCAGAAGCCAGAAGTGTGCTTCGTTTGAAAATAGTATTTTTTCCCCAAAGTTGGGGTCACCTTTCAACTTCCAATATCCACGCAATGTCGAATCGTGTATCTTTCCTTAGTGAACTGACACAATGTACTGAACACAGCAGTCTATAAGTGATATTTACATTTCAAAGAGTGTTGCCGCCATTTCAAAGTTCTGACCCGCTTATTGGAAAACTTTATATCCAGATTTAATGATCTTGATAATCCTGACAGAGTAAATAAAACGCGTCTCGAAGCACAATAATAACTAGTTATGTGCTTGTTAATATTATCCTTCACATTTCTCTTTTACATTGTTATGTCTAAGTAGAACTTTTTTTGATGAAAAAATATCATTGAGAATCCCGATAGAAAAACACGTACCGGCGTAATAACGGTGTTATGGATAACTCGACGTTATTCTCCAATTGTTATCTGAAACGGCAACGATTACTGATAAAATTTATATATAAAACGTTTGACAACATCGCTTCATATCGCCCGTGACGGCATGTCTAATTCCCGAAGGCGAAACATCACGCTGTCCGCGGCCGACTATGATTGACCTGGGATTTACATGGTCCCGAGACGGCGCTTTTGTTTGCTCCGGATAAATTGGCAATGTTTTCTTTTATAGAGTAAGTGCCGTAAGTAAATTTACTTTTTGATGGGGACAGGATGAAAAAATATGTTCGCTCTTTTCTCGAGGTTAATCTTGAAACACTTCGGCGAGCATGGGATTTGAGTAGAGTTTATTTTCGTTTGCGCTACACTGGTTAAACATTACAGCCTGTCAGTAAAGAAGTGTTTCTAAATTAACACCCAATAAGATATAACATTATGTTAATTTGAACATATTTTTCTTCTTTTTTACTTTAAGCTGAGGACTCTGTTTCACTGTGTTCTTTGCTTTTGTGAAAATGATATGAATGATGAATGATCAAGCTTTCTCATCCCATTTTTAATGGTCAACCATCTGTAACATGTGCGGCGATTAACGATTCTTATTTTTTTTAAGAAATGGCACTGAAAATAAAGATCGTTTCACAGTCTAATCTCTTGTCATTTTGTTACTACGACGTGCCTTTCAAAACGATTTTACTATTTAAACGATTTCGAGTAAGCGTCATATTTTTTCGTGTGGTAAACATGTCGAGTTTTGAACAAAATAAAGAGCATTTGCAGCACGTACTGCCTTTCTTGTTCTGTCGAAAGAAAAACGCGAGTAGGAGCAGTTGTATACTTGTCGAAACTTATCGTAACAATGTCCCAATGCAAAACGCTTGTCGGCGTTGGTTTAGATGCTTCAAAAATGGTGATTTCGACTTGAAAAGCAACCGAAAATAATTGAAGATGCCTAATTGCAAGCATTGTTAGCCGACGACAAATGGCAGGGAGTTAAATGTTGGTTGCCGAACCGTTTGTGGTCGTTTACATGTCACGAGACAGACCCAGAAGGTAGAAAAATGGGTACCACTTTCGCTGAACGATAGACAGACCGAAAAGCGAGAAACGGTGTGTGAAATTTTACTTCCTCAGCATGAAAGAGAGACTTTTTTACATCGGATAGTGATTGGAGATGAACAATGAATATATTTTGAGAACCCTATACGCAGAAAATCATGGGTTGATCCAGAACAATTGTGCTGTATATTTGATGTACCATGAGCTTCTGAAACCAAGTGAAACAGTTAATACCGTTCACTACCGTCAACACACTATCAATTAGAACTATGCATCGATCGAAAAGCGACCCTAGTGGGCCACAAGCACGACAACTCCCCATCACACACCGTGAAAGCGGTCAGAAATACCATTTCTACACTTTGCTGAGAAGTCTGGCTCCACCTGCGGTATTCACCAGACTTGGCCTCTTCCAAGTATCACTTGTTTTCATCGATCTCTTACGCACTTTTCATGAAAGACTTCAACAATTACGGAGATGTTGAAAAATGGCTTGATGATTGAAAAACTGTACGGTTTTTCTGGCTGGCTATCCACAAATTGGAAGATAGATGGCAAAAATGTGGTGCTAGAGATGGCGCGTACTTTGAATAAATCAGTTTTTACATTTCTCCCAAATTAAACGCATTTTTTTCTCTAAGAAAAATATAATGATTATTAACCGCCACACTCTCGTACTTTGTTCACTAATACGTTGTTCATTCTCTAAATGTGTTTACAATTGGTTCCAATGTCTGCTTCGTACTCGATCCCCACTTATGATATCCTGGATATTATATCATATACGCATTTGATAGACGCATTTGATTATTTAATAGAAATAATTTTCGTTGCTTCATTTTATCACAATATTTTCTATAACAAATGTACAACATGCGTTTCTCTTCATATTTTTTCTTGCAATCGCATCTGCTCCGATGGAGTTCTTTTAATTTATTTTTACTTTAGGTTCAAAATAATGTAGGACTGGTCAAATTATGTTTATTTTCGTTATTAGTGGTAAACTATGTATATAAATCAAAGAAAAATATTATTTATAAAAACTGAATAATAAAACAATAAACGTATGTCGTGGATTAAAAAAAAATAGTGATGTATTAATTTTTACTATGTTTTCGTGTTGCTTGTCCACATTTATTGGTCACGTGGGTTTCGGGATTAAATGGAACGTCTATCCCCCATTGGTCTTACGCTCTGTAATATTTTATCCATCATCAGATTATATACAAAATGAGCTAAAACCAGAGCAAATTATTCTTAAGATATTTAAATACCGTAACCGATCCTTGATTGGAATTTATTTTAAATAAAAGAATTTATATCTAAGACATGTCTTCACTGACACTATATACGAAAATTGTATGGCATTTGTTTCGGCACAAAGTGCCTTCGGATACGAAAATTTACAAGTATAGTTAAAAATATATTTCCATACTATATTTCGGTAACATTCTGTTTTGATAGTTCTAGTAAGATATTAATTCTAGTAGAATTATTAGAAAAAATGCAAACCGATTTTCAAATTTCAAAATTGTGGTGCTTTGAGAATTTTTTAAACCCATTTTCCACTACGTCAGCGAACAATCTTCAAATACAATCATCATTCTCATTTTTATAAACCAAAGTTAAAAAAAGTAGACCTCTTTTTCTTAATGCATGTTTTCCTTGCGTTTTCTCTGCTCTCAGAGCTTGTCGACGCATAAATTTTCATTTGAGTCGTAGTAATAATTAATGCGTTTTTTCACATTTCTAATGTTACGAATGTCTGGTACATGAGTGACAATTCTTTCTTTTATTTAGCATGTGCCATAAGTAAATTTTTTTTGAGATGGGGATAAAATGAAAAAATATGTTCGCTATCTTTTTGAGGTTAATCTTGAAAACACTTGAGTTAGAGTGTACGTGTGTTGGAGTGTACTTCAAGAAATACTAAATAACTTGTTTTAAAAATTAACATCTTACTGACTAATTATTGTTCCTAATAAAGTTGCTTTTCAGCAATAATGAAAAAAATACTTTTGAACTTTGAATAGGTTTGAAAGTGTTTTTCTTATTTATTTAAATTAATGAATTTTAGTCTGATTTTTGCAAGATAATTCTAAACATAGAAAATAACTATCAAATGAATATAATAACAAATTATTTCTACAAAAGGATTTATCGGCATAAAAAAAACGTAATAATGCGACTGGAATATTAAATAGTGTTGCTCGTGGGGTAATTATAGATTAATATCGATTTTATATCTGGAAGAGTGTGTAATTATAATAGCAAATTCTTTATTTACTGCTTTTATGAGAAAAGCATACGAACCTTATTTCGGGATTAATGTTGGAGTCCACGACGAGGCATGGGCCTAGCTTTAGATTGCTGTTTTTTGCAATGAAGATTGGCAAAAGATATAGCAATCTACGGGTTCAAGGGTGCTCTGTAAATTTAATCTTATACATTCTGTCAAAAAAGTACCGGACATTGATTATTTGAAAAGCTCGCTTAAAGGTATTGTCAAAATTCTTTTTATTGATACGTTGGCACAACTGTTCTATATACTGACACGGAGTTTGAACGTTATCTGTCATTTAATTTGTTTACAGTGCTCGATTTTGTCAGTTCATCTCAAGTGTGTTTTGCCATTTTTTACATTGGATAAAAACATCGAACAAAGAATTTGTCTTAAATTTTGCATTGCAAATGGCTTACGGTGAATGGGCTTTATCAAAAACATGTGCAAAAGTACAGTGTATTCAAAACTGATCGAGATGTGGTGGAAGATTTGCCTCGCTCTGGTCGGCCATCAACGTCTTCAACTGAAGTTAACATCGCTAAAGTGAAGGAAATGGTAACTGAAAATAGTCATTTACGTTTGAGAGAGATAGCCGCTGATCTTTCTGTATCTCACGAATCAATTCGTAACATTTTAGGCGATTGTTTGGGCATGAAGCGCGTTGCGCCTGATTAGTGCCGAAATACCTGAATTTTCTTTAGAAACTCAATCGCGTAAAGGTCACTGAAGACATGCTAAAAAGAGTCAATGCCGATCCCACATCCATAAAACGCATTATAACTGGTGATGAAACGTGGGTATATGAGTTTGACATGCAAACCAGTCAACAAATTTAGGAATGACGCCTTCCAACTGAGCCGAAACCAAAAAAAACCAAATCAAAGTCGATCAAAAGTTAAGGTGATGTTGACTGTTTTCTTTGATTATCGCGGACTCGGAATTCTTGCCAGAAGGTCAGACGGTAAATAAAGAATATTATCTGAGTATTATGCGGTGTTTGAGGGAACAAATTCGTCGAAAAACGCCAGATTTTCGGAAAGAAAACTCTTGGATTTTGCATCACAACACACCATCCCACAAGGCTATCATTTTGAGCGAATTTCTGGGCAAAAACTCAACAAACGCCATCGAATAATCACCGTATTTACCAGATGTGGCCCCGGCCGACTTTATTCTCTTTCGAAAACTTAAAGTGGTACTTCGAGGCACCCGTTTTCAGTCGATAGAAGACATAAAAGAGAATTCGCGGTGTGAACTGAAGCCGATTCCGAAAAATGCGTTTATAAAATGTTTTGACAATTGGATTATTCGTTGGCATAAGTGTATTATTTCAGAAGGGGCCTACTTTGAAGGCGATACAATAAATTTGGACAAATACTATATACTGTTCAAGAATATACCCGATACATATTTTAATCTGCATGACTCGATAAAGTCGAGCACAGCCAACAGCCACAGCCACAGAAACTTATATTGTTAATGAGTAGTTACCTCTCATTATCTCATTATCATTGGGCAAAAATCTTGTTGGCCAGTGTAATCAGAAGGTAATCTAGAGCTTGATTTACCTTGATATATTTCATTATATTTATACATTTCACAAATGCCTTGGTGGAGTTAATGTTTACGTCACCTTAAAGCAGATTGCATCCTTTTAATCTGAATGCGTGAAGTTTTTTAAATCTCAAATTAAATCATTAAATTCAATATGTGAAATCAGATGTGGCTCTATTGATCATCCTTGTGCATTATGTAAAGGATTGTTTTCGACTCCTTGTAGAAATTCTATATGATTGCTTGAAAAATCAGCGGATAAAGATTCTTCTTCATTAAGAGTCTAGGATTCTGATAATTTTAGCACAGAAAGTGTATAATTATATTCCACGAATTATAAAGTTAGGCTCAATACCCATAAAAAAAAAGAAAATATCATTACATTGGTATATCAGCTCAAAAAGCTCAACCACACAATGAACATCATCCAATCGTTACATCGTCTTTTGACGATTCTGAAAATGATACTGTTAAACGATACTGCAATAATAACCACACAGATCAGGACTTCTTTATTATCAATCATCTGAACCTCATTTAGTCACTCAACCTGAGTTAAGTGACTTGGTTACAGATTTATCTATCAAAAGCACAAGTGACTATTTGCACTCGTATCTCAAGCACTGCAATCTTATAGCAAAAGGCAAAAAGGTTATCGTTTTTCGAAACCGTCACACTGATCTTGAATAGTTTTTTAGTGCTGATAGCGATTTCCTTTATTGTAACAACATCGATGCACTATTTGAAGCTCTCGGTATTAATCACAACCCACACGCTTGCAGATTATTCATAGATTCGTCCAAAATTACTCCAAACGCAGTGTTGTTACGCAACGGTAATACATATCTTTCCATTTTCGGGGATCGTGCTGTTTTCATGAAGGAAACATGACAATCTGAAGCTTTTACTTAAAAAGATAAAATATCAGAAATATTCTTATGAGATCTGCGTAAAATCATTACTTCACTCCAGGATCAGAAAACATATTTCATCCGCCGTTAGTGCAACAGCAAAACATTATTGTGCCGCCTTTCCACCTAAAATTAGGAATAGTGAAAAACTTTGCGAAATATCTTAAAGAAAAGTTATCTTAAAGAAAAATCTTCCCAAAAATTACAGATGCAAAGTTAAAAAAAAGGAATTTTTATAGGGCCTCGAATACGAGAATTGATAAAGAACGATATATTTACGACGGAATTAAATAAAATAGAGAATAAGAAATAGAAATTCATGGTGCATGTTTTTATCAATTTTTTAGGAAATGTGAGAGAGAGCTGAAAACTATAAAGCACCAGTTTAAAAATATGATTCAAGCCATGCACGCTATTGGTTGTAAAATGTCCCTAAACATACACATTTTGGACTCACATTTAGACCTTTTACCTCAAAATATGGGAGACGGTAGCGATGAGCATGGTGAGCGTTTATACTGGGATATATTGGGTATGGAACGACCCTATTAAGGAAGATGGCGTCCTGCTATGCTAGCAAATTATTGTTGAACATTAACAAGATAAACTGTAGATATTAATTATAAATATAATAGATAATATAAATTTTAAAATTATTCAAATTTATGAATCTAAATAAATGTTTGGCTGCGTTATAAATCTTATTATTGATAACTACAAAAACCCTGAGCTAATCAAAGCATGAAATTGCTACCACTGTAAATGTTTTTAAATGCTTTATGTTTTTTGAAATGCTTTTAGTTATTTCATGGGCTTACAAAAGTTGGTAATTTGTTGACCAGTGTTAACATTAACATTAATAGGAACTCCCCAGAAACAAAACACAATCGTAAAAGAACATCATCCTAAAGTGAGATTATTTTTAATAATAATAATATGTTTACCCCTATAATTTATTATAATGTAACAATACAAACATAAACATAACAAACAAAAAAAACCTAAATAACATAACAAAAAAAATATATATTGGCAATAGAAAATATCATAATTTTTGTGTAGCGATGTTATTTAATGCTCTTTTTGCAGTTTTTGCAATTGAAAATTGAATTCGAATTAATGGCCTAATCAATAATCTAGTTAATAGAAAAATTTATTATTTAAGTAAAAAGCATTCTACCTTGCATCAGATATTTTTCCATTTGATGTAATTAATGAAAATAAATTTGCAGACTGGAATACTTAATAAACTCACTTATTTCCAGTCTCAACTTTTAATAATCTTCTCTAACAACTCTAACTTATTCTTTGGACTCTCTGGGCTGTAATTTTAACCACGTTGCCAAGTTATCAATATCTACTGCAATAAAAATATATAGGACTAGTAAAACTATATAACTATATCATATTAATTCTGTGAAAGTTTGGAACATAAGTGTACTATGTATTAGATAAATAAATTAAAAATTAATGGTATTGAAAACACTTAATTGCAATGGCAATGTTTCGTTCATTATAATCAACATCATCTTTGGTTATGTTAACTGAACATTTACTAAACAATAATGTTTTGCCCGCACTAATTGGCAATAATTACAATTAATTGACAATATATTTGTACTACAGATATATTTTATAAAATGCAATATTCATACCGAAACATACACATTATACATACATATATATATATATATATATATATATATATATATATATATATATATATATATATATATATATATATATATAGAAATTATCTAAATAATAATTTCTAAAAGAATATTAAAAAAACGGAATGACGCACAAACAAGAGAACAAGCAGGATTCAGAAGTGGATTCAGTACAATGGATCACATCCAGGTTATACAGTGGTCATAGAAAGGCACAACGAATACACCATGCCACTGTGCTTAACTTTTATCGACTACAAAAAAGCATGCAAATGCAATGGGAATTAATGTAGAACGAGGTGTACGGCAGGGTGACGCAATATCGCCTATTCTTTTCTCGGCTGGCCTTGAAGAAGTATTCCGTAAACTGGATTGGAAACAGGATGATGTAAAGATCAATGGTGTAAACTTAAACCATCTTAGATTTGCAGATAATATCGTTCAGGCCAACCAGGGTTAAGGCCCAGAGGAGCTGCAAAGATGCATACAAGAACTGTAAAGGGCTGGCGAACCATTTGGTTTAAAAAAAAAGGAATCAGGTTATGTTTAATAACTTCGCCCAGGACAGAAAAATTTCAGTTTTAGGAAGGGATTTTGAGATTGTGGACAGCTTTATATATCTTGGGCAAAGGATTTCAATGGAGCGGAATACCGCCCAGGAGGCGGAACGGCGTGTTAAATGTGGCTAGCAGGCATTTGGCAGGCTTAACATTGTGTTTAAAAGCAGACTCCCACTTTGCCTGAAAAGAAAAGTCTTCGATCAGTGCGTTCTACTCGTTATGACATACCGAAGTGAAACCTGTTCACTCACATCGCAATCAATTCAAAAACCTTCTAGTAGTACAGAGGGGAATGGAAAGATATACGCTTGGTATTACAAGACGAGACAGAAAGTCCTGTGCATGGATCAGGGAACAAACGAAAGTCTGTGACATCATTGGAAGAGTAAAGCATTTGAAATGGAGATGGGCAGGCCATATAGCGAGGCGATGGAATGACTGATGGACCAAGGCAATCCTGGAGTGGATACCGCTTGATCGCAAACGTTCGAGAAGAAGACTGAAAGCTCGATGGATTGATGACATCGTTAAGTATATTGGACCAGAGTGGCAGAGCAAAGCCTATATATATATATATATATATATATATATATATATATATATATATATATATATATATATATATATATATATATATATATCATAGTATAGTAAACAGAGAAGCAAAAAATTTATTTAAATTTCAGAAGGACTAGCTTTATAAAGGCAATACATGTGATGGCCTCTGCTTATGATCTGGGGATTGTAACAAAAAATACTGCTAAATGAGGATGAATGACTATTAATGAAAATTAATACTCATTCAGTAATTAATGAAATATACCCGAATTTCAGAACACATAAGAACTGACAGATCACCTTTCAAAGACTTGAGTAATTCGAAAATTTGGGTTCATCCGTAAATATAGAAAACATGTCTGCTGAGATCAGAAAGCGCATACTATTAGCGGACAGATGCTACTAAGGAATACAACAAATTATGAGATCCAAAATGTTATCGCACTCTTTAAAAAGGAAATTTATGAAACATAAATCCGGCCTGAACTGAAATATGGGAATGTAGCATGGACCCTATCCAAAAATGACAAAAATGTTCCTAGTGTCTTTGAGATGAGCAGATCAGTTCTTAGGAATGGACGATACTAACAAAACCAAGAATACCCAAAATGCAATGCGGGTAGGTTCCGAATAAGGATGGTGTCAGAGATGATGCTCGTATTATCGAAGTGAATAACTCGAATGGAGCTGGCCGATAGTTGGCCGGATAGCTGGAGAAACAGGCCAAGACCCGGAGGGAGAGGGGTTATAGAGCGATAGAACAAGAAGAAGTATTCTTGTACGTTATTGTAAAAGAAATTATTTTTATCATATTGTGAGATGAGGACATGGACATGAGGATTTGAGAATTAGAGTTACGAACGAGTACAAAGTTCTGGTCATTCAAGAAGTATCCAAGGAGAGGGCCAAAGACATATCAGACTTCCTACTGTAAAAAATCGGTATAAAAAGCACGAATGATTTGATGTTTTCGGGGTAATGGGCGAAATATAGGCTAAATATTAGAACGAAATAGAATTATTATACCAGAAAATATAGTATGAAATTACGGTATGCTTGGGAATCGGGTCATACCTAGTAACCATTAGAGGGCATTTAAAAGTAGCCCATTATATAAGCGAAGTTTTGCAGCATGTCTACACGCCCATTCAAATTAACTTTGCCAGCAAAATAATACCAGATCGTATGAAGCTCGTCAAACAGTGTAACTTTTGGAAGAGTGTGAGAGGGCGACACCCAACTGGCAGGTGAAATGCTCGGGCCTATCAGAGATTGAACATGTATTAGATAGAGCAACGAACTTGAACTGGATTCATGCATATTATGCATATAGGATGCCTTGCTGAAAAAATACCTTCTATACGGTCTTTGGCTTTCTACTAGCTCTGACTTGATGATTCAGGTATGGCTTTTACTTGACCGATTTCTTTTGCTGTGGATCCTATCGGTTTACAAGGTTATATTTTGTCTGTACTATTAATTTTCCTAGTACATATTCTGTTCTAAACGTAAATTTTGAAGAATCTCTCAGTTGCCTTAATAAAAGTACTGAATGTTTAATGCACATATCAGTCAAGAATATATACGAAGCATCGCGTCCCAGCACACTACCTAATGCATCCATATTCAGTAAATAAAATGTTTTGATGGTCTAAAATTCTATCCAATAGAAGAAAAAAATTACCAATGAAATTTATAACTAATAAGTTTTCGTACAAGCAGTCGGCTCTCCAGCAGACGACCGCATGCCATTGATCACACGCCAGACCATAGAATTTTTAAAAGATTAAAAAGTTTAGGACCAACAAAGGCTCGATAGCCCGAGGGCGGTAGAGACTATTAACTGTATTTATTTGTAGTATCTGCTGTAATATGCATTTGCCAGAGTTGGTATAATAGTGAATAATAACACTAAAAAATAGTGTTTGACGAAGTTTATATAGTCTGAGGCTTTACCTTTTAACATATGCGTTGAGGATTAGGCAGATGGGGCTCCCAAACTAGTCCTTAGATATGGCCAATTATTCGGAGCAATACTGTGATGTATATCTAGTATATCATTATAAAATACTGGCGAAAACCTACTGTACTCTTTTACGTGGCCTTGTAGTCTAACTGCGTCATGAGGGGATAGCTAGCATTTATGTTAGCAATAAAGACATTACGGTGGCATTGAAGTTGCTTTGCTCCTTTTTACCCATGATGTTGAAAAATTAAACCACTATGTTTCATAAAAAATAGAGACAACCTCAAGACTTTAAATGAAGTAGAAACTTTAAGAGAAGCAGATTCATTGTCATAAGAGGCAGGTATTGCTCCTGGGTTTTCAGGCGAGGTATGGTTCACCAAACAACATTATTGTTTGTTTTATAGTTGTAGATTTACTATTATGTTATTTTATACGATCAAATAAAAATGACGGACAAAATATTGATGCCGAAAATTGAATATTAAACGATAGTCAACAAAAACCCCTGCAGTGGTTTTTACTTAAATGAAATACTTGTGGATAGTTTTGAGAGTAAGGACAGTACGGAGGAAGAAATGAAGACATTAGATAAGAACGGAAAATAACATTATTAAAAAACAAAATTGCCGAAAAGAAACAGAAATGGACTGGTCATTTGATGTAAATAAAAGAAACAAAACTAGAAAGACTAGAGAAGAATAGAAAATGGTGTGGAAAACAAGACACATTGAGCGGAACTGAAGAGGACGATCTAGAAAGACATGGATAAACAGCGTAACTAAAATATTAATGGGCAGAGAAAAATCGTGAAAAAAGCCATGTAGAATTGGTAGATAATTGGTAAAAACAGAAAAAAGTGGCGTAAAATTGTTTTTACGCAATGTTTTACGCAGTTGCACGCAATGGAAATATTTGCTAAGTGGTCCATCGACACCAATGGGTAAAAGAGGACTACATATTATGATGAAGGTGATACATTGTTTTAAATAATTACACGTTTCGGTAAGCATTTTTTTTAGTTACTTAGTACTTAGAACTTCATTTATATTGTTTATTTCATCACGATTCTATAGCCAATATTAAAAAACAATATCCACAGCCCGACTAGCTCCACTTATATACTTTCAAGTATACAATTTACAAGACCCATTTGAATAATAATTTATAAGTTGTTGTTAAAACCGACAACGTCGCCAGTTTCTTGTATAATTGCTGGCACTACACTAATTATATACTTTGCTTTAATTTCGAACTTGTTGAAAAGTTTAAATTACTTTATATGCCGGACCGAAGGCTCCCTCTGCAATAACTAAGAACGGCCAACTTTACGCTGGAAACATGTTACGGGCCCGCTTCTATTTTTCCTGACGGAGAAATTATTTAATCCAGTTGTCAGAAGTTTAAAACTAGGAAAAACCAGTCATTTACAGTCACGGTTTTGTCCTTTTTTTTGCTTCTGTTTTTAACAGAATCCTAAACCAATACAAGCTTTTTTTTCACACGAAAATTTATGCATAATTTACTTCTTATTAATATAATTGAAACGTCAATTTTAAGTGATTAATATCAACTTTGTAGCCAGGTTGCTTTAAGTGACTGTCCTGGGTGTTGTTCCTTTAAAAGTAGTGAACAAGTTTACTTAACAATACAACATCAACGTGTTATAGCAGGACTATCACGAACTGCCAAGAAGGGAGTTATTCAGGGTTGTTAAGAGGAAGCAGTTCGCCAAACCATGCGAATATGGATGCATTTCGATCCATGGATCTTGGACTTTCATAGCAACAGCGCGAAACGTGTTAGGAGTAGCATAATAGCGGTGAAAAGGCACTTTCATTTGGGCCAGATGTGGAATACCTGAATAATACCGATTAATTGACTCAATGATGAAACTCCCTACTGATAGTTGTGCCTATTACCTTACTCTTCTGTATGCTCAATAGGCAACTTTTTTGTATGTCCGTTGGGGTTAAGCCCTTCCAAAACTAAGTACTCTATAACATTTGAAACTTCAATGTATTCCTAGCTCGTGTTAACCCTAGAACACTAATATTAAAATACAAACCTAGTTTACTTGTTACGCTTAAAGTTTTCGTATATTTGTTTAAAGAAAGAAAGATTATTTTTGAATCAATCAAACAGTTATAGTGTTCTTTTTAAGTTTCAAATCTGATTAAGTTCAAAATTAAAAATATGGAGACATAAATAGTAACCCTTTTTGACAGCCTGCCCGAGGGTTATCTGAAAAGTTTCCTACCTCAACATAAAGATGGTGTTACTCCTCAAAAATATTCTGTTAATATAATTGCGCATACGTTGAAAGATAACCTTGAAAATATCTGCCATATTAGATGCTCAGTTGTTTAAGATTCGTTTTTTAAGTTTTTTTAATGTTAGTGTTTCTGTAAAGTTAAACAACATCTGATAATTTAATTCAGTTGAACTTTTCAAGGTTATCTTTCCACACATGCGCAATTATATTACAAAAATATTTTTGACGAGTAACGCCATCTGCATGTTGGAGCTGGACACTTTAAACTACCTTTATAGTAGTTGTTATTCTTTTCTTTTAAGGACAAAATAAGGAATATTGTCTGTGGCCCTTCTTATTAATTGATAATGCCATTGTTTCTTGGTTTCTTTGTGGTTCTAGTTACGTTAGTTTTAGTGTTTAGTATAATACATTTAATTAGTGTTAGTTTACACCACCAGTTTTTAAAAGAGCTTCGGGTTAAGGGAGGAACGCCAACTCAGAGACACGCTCTCCTCGAAATCTAATCATCTCTTTCTCTCAGTATATATGTTAAATATACATAAGTTAATATTCTAGAGCTAATACTTCCCTTGTACTAGGTACATTCCAGTGGCGGCTCGTGAGGGAGAGCGTTGTGGCGCTGATCCTTTAGCATTTATCACAGTAAACAATTTTTTAGAGCAAAACACCATACTTTATTTCCCTTCAGATTCTTACCTTTAACTCATTTTCCTGGTTCACCTCCTCTATACGGTTTCAATAGCACGAAAAGTAAAAAAGAGGACGGAGAAAGCAAAAAAAAATCTGCAGTAGCACTATGATCTTCTACGCCCTCCCACTTTAAAAACCCACGAGCCACCACTGGTACTTATATCGGGTGGGGCAATTGTAACGCTACCATTTTATTTATTTATAACTTTTAAGGAAGAATGAGCGATGCTTATGAGTCAAAATAATGATGAATTTTTTTGCCTTTCTAAAACCTAAAATAAAAATATTAATAAACTAAAACTTTCAAGGTTATCTTTCCACACATGCGCAATTATATTACAAAAATATTTTTGACGAGTAACGCCATCTGCATGTTGGAGCTGGAAACTTTAAACTACCTTTATCGTAGTTGTTATTCTTTTCTTTTAAGGACAAAATAGGGAATATCGTCTGTGGCCCTTGTTATTAATTGATAATGCCGTTGTTTCTTGGTTTCTTTGTGGTTCTAGTTACGTTAGTTTAGTGTTTAGTATAATACATTTAATTAGTGTTAGTTTACGCCACCAGTTTTTAAAAGAGCTTCGGGTTAAGGAAGGAACGCTCAACTCAGAGACACGCTCTCCTCGAAATCTAATCATCTCTTTCTCCCAGTATATATATATATATATATATATATATATATATATATATTAAATATACATAAGTTTATATTCTAGAGCTAATACTTCTCTTGTACTAGGTACATTCCAGTGGCGGCTCGTGAGGGAGAGCGTTGGGGCGCTGGTCCTCTAGCATTTATCACAGTAAACAATTTTTCAGAGCAAAACACCATACTTTATTTCCCTTCAGATTCTTACCTTTAACTAATTTTCCTGGTTCATCTCCTCTATACGGTTACAATAGCACGAAAAGTAAAAAAGAGGACGGAGAAAGCAAAAAAAAATCTGCAGCAGCACTATTTTCTTCTACGCCCTCCCACTTTTAAAACCCAAGCCACCACCGGTACTTATATCAGGTGGGGTCAGTGTCACGCTACCATTTTATTTATTTATAACTTTTAAGGAAGAATGAGCGATGCTTATGAGTCAAAATAATGATGATTTTTTTTGCCTTTCTAAAACCTAAAATAAAAATATTAATAAACTAAAACTTAAAATAGTTACAGATATTCGCAATTTTTGTTTATAATACAAAAACGAACTTACTAGTAATAAAACTATTTATTAATAAATTATTATTATCTAGTCTTAAAAAGTAACGAACTGACTTATGTTATTACTGACGACGTTATTATTAACACGTGGTTCGACAAAAAAAGATTTTACAACAGCGCATTTGTGTTAACATGTATATATATATATATATATATATATATATATATATATATATATATATATATATATATATATATATATATATATATATATATCTCTATATATATATATATGTATATATATATATATATATATATATATATATATATATATATATATATATATATATATATATATATATGTATATATATATATATATATATATATATATATATATATATATATATATATATATATATTTTTTTGCCTTTCTAAAACCTAAAATAAAAATATTAATAAACTAAAACTTAAAATAGTTACAGATATTCGCAATTTTTGTTTATAATACAAAAACGAACTTACTAGTAATAAAACTATTTATTAATAAATTATTATTATCTAGTCTTAAAAAGTAACGAACTGACTTATGTTATTACTGACGACGTTATTATTAACACGTGGTTCGACAAAAAAAGATTTTACAACAGCGCATTTGTGTTAACATGTATATATATATATATATATATATATATATATATATATATATATATCTCTATATATATATATATATGTATATATATATATATATATATATATATATATATATATATATATATATATATATATATATATATATATATATATATATATATATATATATATATATATGTATATATATATATATATATATATATATATATATATATATATATATATATATATATATATATATATATATATATATATGATCATTTTGATCCTACACAGATATAGAAAAAAACTAATATATAAAACTATATAAAAAGAAATATAAAGAAGATAGAAAATTTATATTCAAAAAATATGCATTCTAGACACAAGAGTAAATTATGTACAAAAAATTACATTTTTAATCTCAAATTCATAAATATTATACATAGTAATTTCCCTTTTTAGCTATAAATCTCTCTTTTTTTTCAGGTGGTTGTGCGACGTTGCCAGACAATTAGTCGAGTATTTGGTTATTAATAATCGAAAGTTGAAATTTTTGAGCATAGTTCAATTACGCATCCTTTGTCACAATTGCCGAATTTTTAGCCTTAGATCTTAACTCTTAAGCCTTAGACTTAAACTCGTTTTTTCCATAGATTCGCTCGTACTTCCTTAAAAGAAACAAGTCAGAATATTTTTTTCTATAACATGTTTATTACCCTTTTAAATTTTGTGTTAATTAATTTTTACAGCGATGTTTCGTTTTTAACATATTTTCCATAACTTTTCTCAACATATTTGAGGTTAATGTTGTCTTTAATTTGCTGTAGAGTTTGGAGTTTACTTATGTAAAACTTTTTTTTCAAAAATCCCCATAAAAATTATCCGGAGTCGTCAAATTAGAAGATCTAATGGCATTTCAGTGTTCTAATCGCGCATCATTGGCTGTAGGCAATAGGTTTTCAACAATTTGAATCTTATAGCAAAACATTTGTAAGTCAGTTCACAAAATATCGGCGTAAACTGCTTAGACAAATTTCCATTTGTGCACTAGGTCTTCGAATCGATCTTTCTGGAGACTCCTCCATACTTTACTTTTTACAATATTTTCAGTACTTTGCACTATTCTTGGACATCCGATGAGGGTCCTATCACCAGATCTTCTGAATACCCGAAATTGCCGTTTCTTTTGTTTCTTCACACGCATGTTTGCACTATATAATCAAATCCAAACTGTCAAAAATATCATAAAAATAACATAAATATCATAAAATAACAAAATGGTAGCATGACGTCCATCCTGTATTGCGTTTACGAATTCTAACCAGAATATAAACATAACTGTTTATATTCGAGAGCTAGAATCTCTACCGCAAATTTGGCGTCTTCTTTTCGTAACCATAATGTCCGATTTTGTAATTCACAAGAAAATTACCGAAAAATCTTAAAAGAATGTTAGCATCGACATGGGACAGTTTTTATAAAATTTTAAATTCTTCAAAGCCACCAAATAAGTTTTGATTAAGCTGGTTTTTTTCTGCTTCAGTTGTCCGAAGCGAATATTTTCCTTGCTGATTCGAAAATGCAATTCGGAGCGACGAAAGCCGCAAATTTCAAGAAGTGCACCGATGTTAAATGGACGACGGGAAATAACGGTTGTTGATCAGGGCCGCAGGGCCGAGTTTCGCTAACTAATCTAATCAAAACGGTAGGTTGAACTCGATCAATCGATAGATTAATGAATTAAAGCGGGCTGCAACGAGGCTCTCGATCGAAAACAGTCGAAATTATGCGTCAAATTAATTAACTTCGCCAATAGCAAATTAATTACTAGATGGACTTATTGGAGATGGCTGAATTGTCTAAATTTTTATGAAAATAAACGATATCATCACAACCTGAATATGTCAGATTGTAACAAATTTTGGTCCACATCTTAAAAACAAGAAAATTGAAGTACAAGAAAATTGAAAAAAATAAAAAAAGTAATTTATAATTTTGGTGTGCACCATAACCGTACTGTATACTTAAAAGAACACACTAACATCAGTGTTTACAATGCCGTCATAATTCCCACTCTTCTGTATGGAGCTGAATCCTGGGTCCTGTATCGGAAACAAATAAAACAACTGAATAAATTTCATTAAGGCTGCTTCCGGAAAATGTTGATAATAAAGTGTTATCAGACCAATGTGGACGTACTTGTAATAGCCAACAGTTTGAGCCTAGAATCCCAGATAAAAAATCTCAGCTGAGATGGTTGGATCATTGCCAAATGATACAGGAGAGTTGCCGAAGCAGATCCTCTATGGCGAATTAAAGAACAAGACACCAAATATCGCTGGTCCAAAAAGGAGATGCAAAGACGTCATAAAATCATCTCTAAAAAACTCCATTTCAAGCGTGTCTGATTTGAAAAAAGACGGCAAACTATAGACCTAAATGGCGTGAGGAGACATATAAAGCTGTGCAACTCCATGAGAAAAATATTCGCCAAAAGCAAACGACAGGCGCGAAAAGCCAAACAGGTTGGACCTGTTGGCAGACTAATTTTAATGCCCAGCATGCTGAAGACCATGCAGATCTAAGCTGTGTTATTTGAGTCCCTATAAAACTTATACTCGTATCGAATTGACAATCATCAGATTATGTTATCATAAAAAAAAAACAGGAAATTCCACTTACATTTATAATACTTAGCGAGACATGTACATAATTAGATGAGCTTTATCTCCTTATGGGTGGCATTCGAAAAACTTTTGTATTGTATATCTTAAAATATAACAAACATGCCCAACATCTAAGAACTAAAGTTTTCGAAAAATACATGCTTCCTGTTCTTACATACGGCTTCCAAACTTAGATATTCAATTTAGATATACAAACGCGAATATTGAAAGTGAAGGCATAAATGTCAATGAAAAAGTAAATGTAAAACGTCAGACTGGCAAGCAGAAAAAATATGAATGGATATATAACAAAAGTGAAGGACGTCTCCGCACAAATAGACTGATAAGTCCCAGCCTATCTATTACTGAAAAAAAGCTTCTTCAAGCTCCCTCCATCTTCTCTTTCTTAGGCATTCCAAACCCATCGTATCTCCCGCTACTTGTTTTATGCCTTATATTCATATTTTCTGCAGTTTCTCTGCTTTGTGTGGTTGGTCTTGATGTCCATAAAATAACATTCAATGTAACTAATGTTTAAACACAATTTCGGACAAATGTCCGCCGCGGCTACTACAAAGCGCATTCTGTCAATCCAATTTCCGATCACTTTTTGAAGCCATTGTGGTCTCATGTTCGCAATTGTCTCAGTTATATTGGCTTCCAATACATGAATAGCTGCTGGTTTATCAACATAAATCATGTAACTTAAGTCCAAAGAAAATAATCTAAAGGCGTTAAATCATATGACCTTGGTGGCCAATTAACGGATCCGTTCTTTGAAATAATCTTCTCACCGAATTGTTCTCTCAATAGATCGATTGTTGGGTTGGCTGTATGAGATTGACCAAACCAAATCTTCTCCTGATCAATATCATTCCAATTCGGAATTAAATAATCATTGATTATCGATCTATAACGATCCCCATCAAAGAATTGATAAATTTGGATTTTTATCAACACTGTCAGCAACAGTGGAGATATTTTCTTCGAAACGGACAGGTTTTTCTTCTGTTTTTATTTTAATATCGAGCAGAGTGAAATGCATTGTGAATTTGCCGATAATTCGGCGAATACATCACCCGTTTGGGCGATTATGTACCCCATAAAGAATCTATAAATTTGGCGCACAGAACCCTAATTTTGATAATACATTTCCACAATTTGCAAGGGTTGCTCTGATGTTAAATTTTCCATGATGATTATCAGATATTTGATGCACCATGATGATTGTCATGATGACAGTTGCCATGATGATTTGGCAGCGACCCCTGTCGGAAGTTCGAATACACTAAAAAATCACATTTAACATCTGCAACTCATCGCCACTTTATTTTCCACATCTTCTCGTTTATGTCCGTTACTTTTGTGTTTTGTCTAATTTGTTCATGTGGATTTTCTTCGCGGAGACAACGGAAACCATGGCCATTTCTATAAAACTGGAGCTTAAGGATACGTTACGTAGATACTTATATCTCATATTTATATTTACCGTACGTATTTTTCAATGAGTCCTTATATTGGTTGTTTACCTTTTTACTAGATATACGACAAGGTAAATGCTCAAAAAATGTTGTTATCATATTATGAAGTATTTTTCGTATGCTACTAAGCTAAAGAGTATCTTTATGATTCTATGAGATGTAACTCTTGAAATATGTTGGCTTTTACTTTATGGAAATTAACCACAAATGTTTAGTGAAAGACTTTTTTTGTCTAATTTCCACTTTAATAACAAAATAAAAATTAGACAAAAATGCCTTTTGACTGAATTGACAGAGAAATAAGGGACTTGACATAGACGAAAAGATGCAGAAACATATAAAGCGTATCCCAATTTGGAAATTCCATGTTTCATAAAGCAAATAATTTTATAAAACTAACATGCTTGTTTATTTTATCAAAAAGTAGAAACGTTCCAGCTATGTTTAAAAAAGTAATATTCTCCAAAAATCCACCCCAACCGTATCCAGATGGCCATTCTTTGCCTACAATTGTTAATAATAAATTATTGATTGATTTGTCCGTTATTTTGTAATAGTTCATTTTTAAACCGAATAATACTATTTTTTTACTTTGTTATCTATCACTTTTCTTTTTTAACTTTGTACCAGTATAGTTTCGTAAAACAATGTGACATTATCAAACACTACTTTAAAACTAAGCTGTTAATTACAACTGTTTATCCTATGTACCTGATTTTACACTTTTATTGTAGTTAATTTTTTTACAATAATTTAAATGGTGGGGAATTTCGGACATCTGTTGGATCGTTTAACAACTGTCTAGACGGGTCTTTATTATATTTATAAATTTCAATCGCTTCTAAAATATTTAATTTTTTGCATTTTGTCGCTCTGTAAATTTTTTAAATTTGAAATCTCGGGAAATATATAGTCTAGACCATACTTGTAATGTAAGAAACACTATTAAATTGACTATTAAACTATTAAAAGGATGGTCAACCCCCAGTCAACCAGTTCAATATTTTTTAATGCCAAAGATAAATCTTAACAAAATAAAAAATCTGGAGTTTATATGTTAAGTTGCAACGAGTGCAGTGGCTGCTATGTGAAACAAACGGGTTGAAATTTTCAGACCAGATTCAAAGAGCACAAATCTGCGTACCTACATATTAAAGAAACAAAATTTTAATTTTACGGGCCATTTCCTAGATACCAGACATATATTTCCCGAGATTAAAAATACAAACATTTTACATAGAGCGCCAAAAAGCAAAATAATAAACATTTTAGAAGTGATTGAAATTTATAGATATAATAATGACCCGTCCAGACAATTATTAAATAATCAGACAGATCTCCGAAATTCCTCACTATTTAAAATATTGTAAAAAATTAACGCCAATAAAAGTGTAAATTTAGGTACATAGGCTAAACAACTGTCATACCTTAATTTAAAAGTAGTGTTTGATAATGTAACATTGTTTTACGAAACTATAGCCACACAAAGTTAAAAAATAAACGTTATAATAAAGCAAAATAACGTGTTTTATTCGGTTTGTTAATAACAATTTGGCACAATTGCGGTTCGATTTCATCAATATCTTGACGCATGTTTTGATCCAAGTCATTAATCGTCTGCGAATTGTTAGAATAGACATTATCCTTGAAGAAGCCTCACAGGAAAAAAGTCTTAGAGGGTAAGATCGTATGATCTTACAAGCCACTGATTATCAATTTCGAAAATGACACGGTCAGGAAAACGCACCGGTAACAAATAAAAAAAAAGTTTTCCTCCCCGTATGACACGTGGCGCCATCTTATTGAAAGAGCATGCTGTTAAGGTTCATATAATCCAAACTATAACAAGTTTCTTAACATAATGCGGTAGCGTTCGCCATTAATATTGATATTTTCATCTTAGTCATTTTTATAAAAAAAATGCCCTATAACAAAAGAACGAAAACAAAGAAAAAAAACAAACAAAGAACAAAAGAAACTTAAACTTACCCTTACATTAAGAAAAGGAAAAGTTGACTGAACAGAATAGGCCCTTTATCTCGGTTCGTTACTTTCTTGCATTTTTCTATTTGAATGCTTTGAATCTCCTGATGATGCTAACATGGTTAGCGAAACGTGCGCTAAGAACTTTAAAATAATGTTTTGGGGTTTAGAGGTAAATCTCTTTGAGTTTAGTGTTTCACACCGAAGGTTCCAATAGAAAAATTCTAGGAACCACTTAAAAAAATTGATCCATATTAACACAAGGCAATTGTAGACTAAAATTAGGACATCAACCATTAAATCAAACAAAACGAATCTGTTCTAATTCAAACTGACTGCCTTCAAGCAAAAAAAAGCTCGTTTCTCAAACAATATCCATAATTCTCGTTCTACATTCTAACCTTTTTCCGGCATTATAAATTTTCTTTTATTATAAATTAGAAGCAAATCAGGACAAAACCAAACAAGTCAAGTGGAAACGAACGCCTAACACAACACGAAGCGATAGCTATCAGTCGGATTTCCCATTTCCAAATTAAATTGGGAACCGAAGGACTCTAGAAATCCAATTGAAAAGAGATCGATAGGTCTAAAATTGACATGATTGAATCTATCATGTTTGTTTTCGTTTTGAATAGAACCACCGAAACATATAAAATCTGTTTCTTAACATTCGTTTTAGAGAATCTTAGTATGATACTAAAGTTAATCTTATTTTCTCCTTTGGATGAATATTTTGTTGTTTTTATTTGTAAATCTTATGCTTAACATTATTAGTCAGGATTATGGTCAAAAATAACATTGTCTTTTTGACTTAGTCACCATGTTACATTAGGCTCTGCCTTTCGAAACCAATAAGTTACTATTTTGCGCTCAATAAGAATTTAGGACAAAACATTTTTGTGATTTAGCTATTCAGTATGCATGTACAGCATGGATAAATGATATTAATGACGGCAAAACTATGCTTAGTGTTACTTTATGTTGTCGTTTTTCGCGCAAAGCTTGATTCAAATCGATCATTTGTGGTCAGTACTGAACGCTACCGACATAGAATACATATTGCTATGTCTTCGATAGATTTAAATTCAATATGATTCCCGATTCTTAAGAATACAATTAAAACATTTAAGTATTTCAATACACAATAACAATCACACAGTAAACCTATATACCACCTATATATATTTTTTCGATAGTATGTCACTGTCATTAAAAACTAATTGTCAATGTAAGTATCTTTGACATACACAAAATATATTTACTTCCTATCTTTTCAGAATGTATAGAAATTAATATAATTTATTTTTAGATTCGTTTTGAAAACGGGAGGAGAATACTTCCCGAAACGTTAAAAGTTTGTTGATTTTTTTAGAACATTTTTATATTTTTAAAATTTTGCTATCGGCGAATATCATCGCTCTCTAGTGAATGAAAGATTATACTAGATGGACTGGTTGGTATTGATGAATCAATGCTGCTGGAGAGAGTATGTCATGTAATGTCATGTAAATATAATCAGATCATGTTGTGCAACAGCAAATATGGTATTCTCCCAGTATCTGAATTTTATATCCGCCTGAGCTTAAATGCTCAACATGCGAAAGACCACGGTAACTACATTGACAGGTGGGTTAATTAAGCCTCTATAAAACCCATAATTCTTCAATAATCGCTCAGCAAAATTAACAGCCATGACTGAAGTCATACTCGTATCGAGTTGATATCCATCACTATGATCAAAAAAAAGAGATTTACCATTAAAAACCAAATCAATTTTTAACACGCTAACTATCTCCTGCTGATTCGCTAACCATTTCCTGATGATGTTAACATGGTTAGTGAAACGCGAATCCAGAAGTTTAAAAACAGTGATTTGAAGTTAAGTTGAAGAATTGATCCGCGATTAAAAAGTAACATGACTTTAAATAAACCACAAATTATTCATTTATATAAGTTGATTTTGTCCTATTTAAAAAAACACCAACGATTTTTTCATTTTAAAACTAAAGTGGGTTAAAATCAAAGTGGTCAGCAAACTTGAGTTGCATCTATGGGCTGGGCTCAAAACTGCCAGAACCGTCAATAGAATAAGGACAAGTCCCATGATTGATAGCATGTGTACGAGTATTTCTTTGATTTCTTAGATATTGCGGTTGTCATAAATCAAGGTGTCTTTTCAAATGGACTCACGCATATGATGCTTAACGCATAAGTAGTATCCTTTATTAACTGTTTAACCAAGAACAGTTGGACGGAACTTTTTGTAGACAGTATCACAGTAATTGAATGAAACAGTTAACATGACTTTGATTTTTGACTGACTTTGCCATGTTTTTCTCGCTTAACTCTCCTAATTGTTGAGCTGTTTCTGAGTCATAAGCTTATTGGCTTAATTTTATATCTTCATACCATTAGATGTTAGGCTTATGATCATAGGCATTGTGGAGAGTCATAAGCATTGATCCATATATCATCACCATTAACTATGCATTTCAGAATGTTATAATCCAAAGAAAAATTTCCTCAATTTTTCCACACATACAAACGTTTTCGGGAAACGTGTATTCAGAACAATACTAGAAAACATTAGAGACAAGCTTAAATGTTCTTCAAAATCCATTGAATTAATTTAAATAATATTCCAGTAATATCTACAATGCCTCTATTAGTTAATCGGCGATTACTCATTACAAGATTCTTGATTTCGGTGATGTTTTCTTCATTGGTTACGTGGAAGGTCGTCCTGAATGAGATTTATTTTCAACTGCTTCTCTACTCACTTGAAAACATTTTTTTGTACAGTTTCGCCACTGTAACACTTATTTATAATTTTTAATGTAAAAACACAATTTTTTTGAAGGAAGTACAAGCTATACTTATGAGTCAATCAAACTAATGATGAATTTTTTTTCATCTAAATCCTTTTTTCGTCTTCCTAAAACTTCAAATAGTACAGAAATTTACAATTTTTATTTTTAATATTAAAACAAACTTGACAACATCGCATTTGTGTTAATAATATATATATATATATATATATATATATATATATATATATATATATATATATGTGTGTGTGTATATAAGCTGAGAAACAAAATAACGCAAATATATGCTTTAAAGCGTGAGGATGGCACAGTGTGCAGGACGCGTACCCAAATGTTAGAGATTGTCAGAAGGTTTTATTCCCAGTTATATGAAGATCAGAGCCAGTCAGGGACAGCAATACCCACGGAAGAACAATATATAATACCAGATATCCTAGTGGAGGAAGTAACAAATGCTATAGAATTGATGAAGAACGGCAAGGCTCCAGGAAAGGATAGTGTAACTGTCGAAATGCTAAAAGCTGGTGGTCGGACGTTACATAAAACACTGGCAAAATTATACTCAAAATGCCTCAAAGAACAAAAAGTACCTGACTTATGGAAAAATGCAGAAGTGATCCTTTTACATAAAAAAGGAGCACAGGAAGATTTAAAGAACTACCGTCCAATAAGCCTCCTATCAGTGATGTACAAAGTTTTCACTAAGATAATTTCTAAAAGAATATTAAAAAAACTGAATGACGCACAACCAAGAGAACAAGCAGGATTCAGTACAATGGATCACATCCAGGTTGTACAGCAGGTCATAGAAAGGCACAACGAATACAACATGCCACTGTGCTTGGCTTTTATCGACTACGAAAAAGCATTTGATTCCATTTCAAAGCATGCGATAATGGATGCACTGCTTAGCCAAGGTGTAGAGAGAACCTATGTAAACCTATTAGAATCGATATATGATGGAGCTACAGCCACAATTCACCTTGATGATCTTGAAGTGGGAATTAACATAGAACGAGGTGTACGGCAGGGTGACGCAATATCGCCTATTCTTTTCTCGGCTGGCCTTGAAGAAGTATTCCGTAAACTGGATTGGGAACAGGATGGTGTAAAGATCAATGGTGCAAACTTAAACCATTTTAGATTTGCAGATGATATTCTCATTTCACAAGACCCAGAGGAGCTGCAAAGACGCATACAAGAACTGCAAAGGGCTGGTCTAACCATTTGGCTTGAAAATAAACCTGAAAAAGAGTCAGGTTATGTTCAATAACTTCGCTCAGGACAGAAGAATTTCAGTTCTAGGAAGGGATTTAGAGATTGTGGACAGCTTTATATATCTTGGGCAGAGGATTTCCATAGAGGGGAATACCGCCCGGGAGGTGGAACGGCGTGTTAAATGTGGCTGGCAGGCATTTGGTAGGCTCAACATAGTCTTTAAGAGCAGACTCCCACTTTGCCTGAAAAGAAAAGTATTCGATCAGTGCGTTCTACCCGTTATGATATACGGAAGTGAAACCTGGACACTCACATCGCAATCAATTCAAAAACTTCGGGTGGCACAGAGGGGAATGGAAAGATGTATGCTTGGCATTACAAGACGAGACAGAAAGTCCTGCGCATGGATCAGGGAACAAACAAAAGTCTGTGACATCATTGGAAGAGTAAAACAGTTGAAATGGAGATGGGCAGGCCATATAGCGAGGCGATGGGACGACAGATGGACCAAGGCAATCCTGGAGTGGATACCGCTTGATCGCAAACGTCCGCGAAGAAGACCGAAAGCACGATGGATTGATGACATCGTTAAGTATATTGGACCCGAGTGGCAGAGGAAAGCCCAGGACTGTGAAGGTTGGAAGCATGCTGAAGAGGCCTTCATCCTGCAGTGGATCGATACGGGCTGATGATGATGATGATGATGATATGTATATATATATATATATATATATATATATATATATATATATATATATATATATATATATATATATATATATTAGTGTATATTGTGTATATGTATAAGAATTTTGTCGCTACAAGATAGAAAATAGTATATTAAAAAATATGACTTTCTAGACACAAAAGTAAATTCTGTAAGAAAAATAACTTTTTTAACTACAAATTCAGAAATGTCATAGATAGTAATCTCTTTTTAACTCTTGACTTCAATTATATTTAAATAATTATATCGGTAACTCGATGTTATTCATATATAATAACACTGCAAATATTAAACTTTATCATGTGATGTTTTTTATTCTCTAAAGTTGGAAGAATAATAAGGAAGAAGTAGAAAAGTCCCTGGTGGAAATCATTCTACCATAAGAAACTGTCTATAAGAACGGTTGAAAATATCATTTTTCATATAATTTTTCCATAAAACTATACTTATCTAGACATATCCTTTCTCACAATTACCGAATATCAAGTCTCTGATTTGGAAACTCGTTTTTCCCATAGATTCGCTCATACTTCCTTAAAGAAAATTTAATACAAAATCTTTGCTCAATAAATTTATCCGTTGCCGACAAAAATGTTTTTATCCATTACAGAAGGCGCTATGATTTCTAAGTTGTCAAGCAAGATTATATGAAACTTTTGTCCAATATCAAGGACAGTTATACCAACTTAAAAAAGAAATGGTTGTATAGATACGTAAGTTTTGCAAATTTTAAAACCAATAACCACCGTACTTTTTTAGAAATATTGTGTATTGTATACATTACAGTATGTTGTACTGCATTGCAGTGAGAGGAAATTACTTTCAACAAGACAAACTGAGTTTGTCCGAATAAATAAATACTATGTGCTTTATTTAAAAAGTTTCCTTACTTTTTGATCATAGTACTAACTAACTACAGTAACTAACTACAGTTAGCCCCGTCTAATGATTTAATCTATTTATGCCATTAAAACATAGGTTTAAAACTTTCAAGCTAATTCTGCATTAAGAACAAAGCCTCCGGGAAAAGAAGGAACTGTACATAAGATTGTAAATATAGAGTGAGAGAGAGAGAGAGAGTTAAACTTGATGTGCTACGTGATCGCAGGCGTTCTGCACATCGGCGTGAAACTGCTTCGACTGAACATTTTTGAAACATTTGCGTCATCAATTCTCCACTCTTTTGGTGGAAAATGAAAACATTTTTCACAGTTTGTTTGTGATGAAGTACATTTTAGTCTTTCCGGTTTTAGCAATACAAATTTTCTATATTGATCTGATCAAAATCATAGCCAACTGCACGACACTCTTACACAACACAAAAGTAATAGTGTGATTTGCAATATCATCTGAGAAATATTAATATAGAGTTTTTTTAATATGCCAATTCTATATTTACACGACTGAAACGCTTTTGACACAACGACACGTGGTTTGATAATGATGATATGGTTTCACCTAGATGGGATGACTGTTCACACCCCTTAGAAATCAATTAATTCCATTAAATACTTGTTTTGCAATAATGTTATTTCCAGATATAGGGATATTCTTTGACCCACAAGACCACCAGATTTAACCAGGTGAATTTAATTTGAGCAGTTATTGAAAAGAAAGCTCTACGTTGACCTCGTGTGAAATATTATGGAGCTGAACCTCAGAATTCAAGAAGATATATCTCAAATTCTAGCGACATTGCGGCGCTGTATAATGAATAGTGTTGTTGAGGTTGAAAGAGTATTTAGTAAAAGACAGAGGTCACTTTTCACCTTAAAAAAATATTTTATTTTTCCAGAATAAAATATTTATTAGAATATTTCTATTTTTTTATAATGCCCCTCGATTAGTCATTGTGATTTATATTCGCCCATTTGTTTGCCACATTCTGTATATAACAAAAAGACGTAATCATTTTTTTTCAGTACTGTTTTAAGATCAACAATATAACGATTTTGATTTATAGCTTCAACCTCTAAATCGAACGAGCTACTCGCATAACAATATATCAGCACAGGATCGATGGGTTTAAATTCACAGGTTGTTCGCGTATAGTGCACCTTTCTGTGAAACTTAATACTGCGAGAAGGATGTACGCTACTCGATCATACTATTAAAGTCATTGTGTATAGGATAGAACATCCTGCTAATACTTTTCGAAGAGCTTATTTAAAATGCAACAGAGCTTTCGCCAATATACTTTGGCTTGAATATAGTAAACTATTAGTTTAGGTATTATGCGGGTGAGAAAGTTTAGACCAACCAGGTAAATTTATTTTAGTTTTACATATATTGAATCAATAGTATTCATCTAAGTTCTCAACTTAGTTTCCACCATTTGTTATAGATATCTCTGAAATGTGGATGTAGGAAATATGTTTTAGTTTAAATTATAATTGTGTAGTTTAGGCTGTAACGTTTGACATATTTATATATTGGGTTGTCCCATAACTTCCCGTCGTTTTTATATTAAAAAGTTTTATTGAAAAAAGCAACAATTATAACCAAAAATTAATCAGTCAAGTGTTCTCTGTTTTTATTCTCGACCTCCTTCCTTCTCTTGCTCAATTTATTGATGCCGTTTTACTCATCTCCTAATAATGCCTACTTAATTAGCGAAACATTCCTCCAAAACTTATTATTAAGTTTTGTACGATTTAAACAAATATAAGTTGTTTTTTTAAACTTACTAGAAATAAAATTTAAATAACAGTTGGTTCTCTATTTTATCTTATTTTTGTTAATGTCAATTTGGATTAGTTTTTAACGTTATGATGTAGAGAAAACATATGTTATTAAATATTAAATCTTTTAGTATTCCTCAATATATTTGCTATAATATATTGTGTCGTTCGAACTTCGATTGAATCACCCCAGGTACACGTATCGCTTTTGTTCTATCACGAAATTTCTTCGAAAACTCAGCGAAATCTTTTGATTTATTCAGTCCGCCGTAACAAACTGAAATCGATCCAGTGAAATTTTCAGTGGCTTTTGTCGTTTCGGATTAACAGGATGTTTTATAACAAAAATCGCAACAGGCTACAAATCAAAACTTTTCCGAAAGTAGTTTTGTCGTAAAAAGCGAAACGATTTCAGTGAAACGTAAACTTTTTTTTGGGTCAGGAATATTGTTGTGCACGTTTTTTGCTTTAGCTCTGTTATGCAATAACTCTTATTTATCAGTTTTGTTAAATGTTGTTCTGGGCCAAACATACACTAGAATGAAATATTATAAAAATCATCTTGAATCTTGTTGGATTACCATACCAATATTCCATAACTACAGCAAGAAGTTTTTTTTCATACGTTATTATTTTCTATACAAAACAGATTTAATCAGTGATAAATTTGGGAATCAGACTTTTCTAAAAAGTGTATTCTTTGACAAACTGTACCCGATCTGGCGTAATTGAAAGATTTAATTTAATTTAAGCTTCCGCTGACGATTACTAGGGGTGAGCTACTTCCCGAAATGACCACTTTTGAACACATTTAGTTCCTATATCATAATTTCTGAAATTATAGCTGTCTGTGGTTTTTATACGAAAATTAATTTTTTCTTTCATCTCAAAAGACGTCTCACGTCTGACCCTTCCACACCCATCATAATCACTTTATACCAAATCAAGACTCATCGTTTAAGAAACAGTGCTTGATTCCATTTACTGCTAGCTTGGCACCATTCTGAGCTACGCGTCTCGTTGTGAGCTACAAGAGGAAACATCTAACAAAGACCAGGACAATGCTTCTCCATTGCATGTAAATATTGATATTGAACACTCGAGACAGACACTTTTTTTTACGTATTTCCTTTGTGACAGTTTTGTAATCGCATACAGCTAAATAAATATGCAAAAAGTATATCAGTGTTAGTGTCCTGTATATCTTAGCGTATTTTTATTAGAGATTAGAGTATAGTTTAAGTCAACTAGGTGTACTGGGTTTTGTACTTTTTTACTTCCCATTGTATTATCGGAGCTCCAAATGACAAATGATTCTAGTAATTGGTCACGTAGGTTGCAATACTAATTCACTTAGATTTCAGGGTTGTGTCCAGATATAAAATTTTAGTCATTTTAAAGGGGCAGCAACAAATGATAAAGGGTCTTTCAAATTGAGCGGATTTTTTAAAACACAAAATTTGCTTTGATATCAACAAATGTTTTATTGATAATTGAAGCATAGTGTATGAGATCTTGCAGCTCCATAGACGTCCACTCTTTTGTCTAAATCTTGAATGACATTTTGGAATATCTTTCACTTTATCTCACCAAAGACTCGAATAATTTCAGCCTTTAGCTCAGAAAGGACTTTTCACGAAACCTGCAAGAAAATAGTAAAACGTTGTCAAATTACATGATCTTGGTGGCCAGTTAACATCACTGTTTCTTGCAATAGCTCGTTCAGGAAATGTTTCTCTCAATAAATCAATGGCTTCATTAGTAGAGTGAGGTGTAGCACCATCCTGTTAAAAACACATATTCTCTAGATCAATATTATCCCATTCAGCTTACAAAAATCTAGTCACTCCATTCACAGTCACAGCGTCACCAGCCGTATGAAGTTTGAAGGAAATATGGCCCAATTACAGCTTCTGACCTGTATTATGGTCAGGAGCTGTAATTGTCGCAATGGAGCAAAAAGTCACCAAACAGTGACTCGTTTAGGATGTAAATGTTTATCATTAATCAATCGTGGATTTTCCTCACCCCAAATGCAATTTTGTTTATTGACATAGTCACCAATTTCAAATGTGCTTGATTTGAAAATATGAATTGTTTCTTGATTCTATGGATTTGTTATTTGGTCCAATTGGCGAACGCACGGCGTTCTGAACGATCTAGTGGTTACAGTTGCTGTGTTATTTGAACCTTATATGCCTTAAGAGCTAAATCGTTTCAAACGATTCAAACGAGTCCAAATTGTTGTGAACGTCGAATAATGGACTTTTCTGGTGCTTCAGCAACATACCAAATGAATGTGTACTTGTAAGCGGCCACTACGACTATATATTGCTCTTCTTTTATCTAAACCGAACCAGTTTCTTGAAATTTTTGAACAATTGGATTGATGGACTGGTGGATGGTTGGTGATTTCATATGAAGGATTGTGCAAACCGTAAATATCAATTCACTTTCTAAAAACATTGTTCACTGAACGCCCATTTTCATAAAATAATTCCAGAATTTTAACACGTTGCTGTATTATTTTTTATAAATGTCATACATTACACCTCGGAAATGAGACTAGACCTAGGCAAATTCACAACGCCATCTGTGTTTTATTCAAGAATAAAAAAGACGTTCAATTTGAAAGGCCCTTTATATCTTGGGTTATTCAAGCATTTTAGGTATAGATGCAACAATGTTGTTTTAAGTAGGTATGACTGTTCTTGGCATCTGACAGAAGTTTCATGTCATTTCTCTAGTTATGTTTAAAATTAGAGCGTTTTTTGTTATTGTTAAAAGAGTTAGAAGTACCAAGTACTAAGATTTGTAGCAAAACCAAGATTTGTAGCAAAACAATTCTAGGTTTTTTGCATTACTATAACGCACTATCGTACACCGCAATAATTTTTTGTTAATTTTTGTTAAATGTTAAATAAACACCGTTTACAAACACCATATTTGCCATATTTGACACCGTGTTTTTTTTCTGTTCCCTCGATTGGGGAATGGTCGATGCCATTTTGAGTCCCAAGAAGTCATTCAAGGGTGTTCACTGGGCGCTTTGAAGGAAATATCAGAAATCGAGTATATAACCTACGCGGTTATAAAAAAATATCTTTATTTCTCTGCATATTCTCGTTTTAACTCAATGCAATTTTCCCAGCGATGTTCAATAGTTTCAAATCTCTGATTATAGTGAGAATCGTCGAGCTCCTCAAAAATCATCAAGCTATATTTTCAAGTTTAAAAACAGATAATAATCCGACGGGGCTCAATTTGGCGAATAGGATGCGTGAGGAAGCCATTTGGATTTTAACTCATTGATTTTGGCCATCGCATTAACCGATGAATGAACTGGTGCATTATCTTGATGAAACAAAACTTTCTTTTTCGCCAAATGCAGTCGTTTTTTCTTGATTTTGTCACTCAAACGGTACAGTTTGCATAATACTCGGGATTGATTTTTTTTTTCTTTTCTGAAGATAATCAATGACACTTATTCCACGCGCATCCCAGAAAACTGGTGCCATGATCTTGACTGCAGACGGAACTCTTTTCGCCTTCTTGGGGCCTGATTCTCCCCTTTCAGTCCATTGTTTTGACTGTTCCTTCCTCTCAGGTTTCACGTAATGGACTCATGTCTCATCAATGGTTGGGAACCAATGGAAAAACTCAGTTGAGTAATCGCGGCACCCATCTTGCGCACAACTTTTTTATGTCCAAATTTTCAATGAATATGAGATGTACAGCACTTTTTGAAATCCCTACCATATCTGTTAACTCGCGCACTTTCAGTTGACGGTCATCCAATACCATTTTATAGATTTTCTTTCCTCATCTAACCCTCATCTAACCCTAGAACACTAATACATCATAGATTTTGCGACACTCGCGCTACTTCAGTTATTTTCGGACTTTTTCGTAAATCATAATAGGTACACCTGCCTAGTATCGTGGTATTTAGTTGTAATCTTGGGCATGTGAAATTTGCAAACACATTTATTTTATATGGTTATATTATGATTATAAGTATTATTTATTGCGAGGTTCCAATTATTTCACGAACGTACATTTTAATTCATTAGTTCATAATATTTAAAACCAATAACAGGTACATACACTGTTGGTTATTTAACCTTATTATAAACTTACAATAATGTTTGTTTTCGAGAAAATGTCTTCCAAGAGGGATGAATACCGTCCATTGAGAGAAAAATATGTACAACGAGAAATCGAAAGAAATATTGAACGGTGATGATAGCGAACCTGAACCTTTTCAAGATAGCGGCAGTAACTTTGGCGGCAGATGGCAGAGAGTGCTCTTGATTTTGACGAAAATGATGTAGCCATATCCAGTTTTTTCAATCCAGGTTAATATGTAGCTGTACACTTTTGTAAGACAAACTGGAAGAAGACACGAGTCAATTGTACTTCCAAATAAACTCAGTCTAAAGGAAAACAAAGGGCATGAATGGTTCTGCAGAGATACCTACAAGAACAAGAAAAACAGAAGGAGCAGACGAAGCTGTTGTAAACGAAGGAGCAGACTCCCCTAGAGTAGAATTTAGCTTCACTTTGATATCGGTTGAACTGAGACCTATTAAATGAAAGTTTTGTATAATATGGCCATGTCCATTTTTTTTCATATTTACAAATTAGCTGAGCGTTCACTATTAATGTCTACCAAACAAATACTAAGTAAAGTAGCCTCATCAAACTTCAAACTTAAGCTTAATAAGGTTGGCACTTTCTACCATAGTCATTCTTTTCAAACAACAACCACCATTTATACTTCAAGTCGGGTACTTCTGGAACTAAGGGTGTGTATACTTTTTTATGTATAAAATATGATATGATTTGATTGACATATTGTTTTTTATTTTAATTGAGAGTTCAATTACTTAATCTTTTTTGATAAAAATTCTGTACTTCCCTTAAATTTAGTACCCTTTTAGTATTAGTATGTATACTTTTTGTATAACTGTATATCAATAAACACAACGGAAACCTGAAACAGAACCTAAAACAGAAACAATCTTTTAAACTACTGATATACAAATAGTATGCAGGCTAGCAGCTAAAACTTTAATCGATTGGGATCGTAGCGACTATATTGGATAAGCCTGTTGGATAAGCCTGCATGACAAACTACAAAATTGTGAAGGTTTCGCTAGGACGAGAAATTACCGGAAGAACTTGGAGCGACAGTCTCCCATTTGACTAAATAAAACGAAAAAAAAAATACAATAAAGTATCCATAAAGAGAAAAGAAAGAAAATATTTTATATAATTCAAAATTTAAGGTCAGAACTGCGTATATAAAGCCTATGTGTAAACAAGTATTTTATTCCAGGAAAACTAAATAGTGGAATAAATTCTAATGATATTAAATAACTGAAAATTCAATACCGGCAAACCTGGTCGGTGAAATTTATGATGATCGCCGCAAAAACTTCATTTGTTCCACAGCGCAAATCGGTATTTTGCCAATATTTTCAGGGAAACCGGCATACATATTAGCCGGAGATCGGTGTATCGTTCTGTTGTGGCTTTAATAAATTTTAACTATTGTAAAGCCTCACGACGCGCTGGCAATGGGCCATTTTAGCACCGCAAGAGTTTAAGGCCGCACTAAAATTTATGTTTCGGTCCACTTGGCCAGCTAATGAACGATTTTAATAAGCTTCACCACAAAAATTACTTATAATAGCATAGAATGAAAATGTTAGATCTACTAGAAGTTGCCTTCAGAATTTTTGTAATACTTCAGACGGAATCTCCAAATTAAATTTGCAACAGTTAGCTGATACAAACAGTAAACTTTTAGAAATTTTCAATTTTGATAATAGTCAAAAAACATTTATGATTTTAAAAAATATTCCCTGATCTCTATTATTACACTTCCTTTGTTAGTAACTACAGATAATGCAATTTAGATACGAGTTGCGTAAGTATTGAATTACTATACAAGTATTGAATTACAGCAATTGAAATTACAATGTCCCCTTCAAAATAGTTGTGTTGGGAAGCTACACAGCCCTGGAGACGGTTTGTCAATTCTTTATAGCAGTGCTGGAACTCGGGCACTGGAATAATCTTCAGCTGGTCCCGCATATATTCCCTAAGAACTCCCTCAGATTTTCACTTTTTCCCTTTTATTTTTCGTCATTCGACTTTTAGTTACCTAGACTTCCATATCTGTTAACCTGAAAATGTGTACTTAAGTTAATATGGCATAGAAAAGCATTGTTTATGTTATAAAATTTTGTCAAAAACCAATTATTTTACATTAAAAATTATTGATTGATGTATACGTTACTTAGTGATAGTTCATTTATTAAAAAGGAATAAAACAATTTTATACTTTGTTATCTATCACTTTTATTTTCATTTTTTTTTAAAGTTTTTTAAGTGTTTAATTTTTTCTAAGCTTTATGTTTTTTTAAGTTTTAAAGTAGTGCTTGAGAATGTAAAATCTTTTTACGGTACTATAGTCACACAAATTTTAAAAATAAAAATGATACATAACAAAGTATAATATTGTTTTATTTTTTTTTTACATTAAAAACCGACCGCTGTGGTCTGGTGGGTTAGTCGCCTGCCTAGCAATCCAAAGGTAGCTGGTTCGATTCCAGTGCTCGGATGGGAGGGTGTTTTTCTTTAATTCTTCTGTCCGTCTTACTTCCTACCCTATACACACTCCGACAAATATCTACACCTAAATGTCTGTGATTATTTCTAGGCAAGAGTGTAAAATCCGACAACAAATTACCCCTCAGTCACGCCCGTTAAAGGCTGGGTAAGGCCGGGTGCCTTCTGAGAAATGTTCTACGTTGGTCACTCGCCAGTCGGTAGGCTTCCTGATAGACTTATGGGTGCCTACATAACCAAGGGTTTATAGCCTGAGGGGGGTGCTGTCCTGGGTTTGGCCGTAGCTGATGACCGTAGTTCGGAACCCACTTTAAGCTGTAGGTCCAGTCGCTAAATAGCGTAAGATGCTGATGCGCCTCTAACCGTAAACCCTTTCCTTTCCTTTTACATTAAAAATTGTTTATCACTATTTTTTTTGAAAAAAAATATCTGTTAAAAATAGCTTAAACCGTAATCAAATTAATTATATTGAGTGACACATTTAAAATGTATTTATTCATCTAATAATTGTTTTCTTGCCTGCATTTGTCTTAAAAATATGATTATTTCAATCTATATCCCGGTGTAGTTTCAAAGTTTTCAAGAGAGTAAAAACCAATTGATCACAAACAACCTCAGCTTAGGGTTTGGTAGCAATGGTTTGACCTCGTACAAATCGGTACTATTTGGTAGTTGTCTCTGTGACCTCATGAGGATCTCTTATTCTCAGCAACAACAATTCTCTATGTAAATATATCTGTAAGAATGAGATTAGAAGCATACAAAGAACATTTTCAGAGCTCTTTATTAGCACATTATGCTTCCGTATATGCATCTCGCCAATCATGTATCTCTCATTAAGTTACTGCCTTTTCAATATTTTCAATATCTCAAAATCCTCCAAATCAATTTCCAGTATCTCAATCTCCTTTGAAGTTAATTTTCAATTTTGGGACAATGAAAAGGTTATAGAAACTTAGGTCTGACCATAATGATGTTTTTACTTACCAAAAACGATTTAATTGAAATCGCTGTGTGACAATGCAGCTCAAATGCCAAAAATGCTAGTGTACCGTTTGATCTTCAGGTCCAAATTACTTTGGGCTAATACCCTGGCTATCAAAAAGCAAATGAGCATATTTTTGCTTTGCTCATTGTGGTTTTTTTTAGCCGTGGCCAGGTTGGTGTGTAACATTCCTGGCTCTGGCGCCTCGCTTTCAAGTCGTATTCAGAAATCCAAGACTTGTCACCAATAATCGTTTGTTCACGTTCCAGAAAATAAGTGTCAATTTCAATCCGTCCGAAACTGCCAAGAAAAATTTCCCTCCTGCTGTCCTATTCTTCTTGCGAATTTTTTTTTTAAACCATTTTGGTGCAGATTTTCTTCAGCCCCAATTAATTTGGCAATATCTGACGAATAGTTTTGTGAGTCAAATTCAGCTCTTTCCCAATTATTCTGATTATCAACCGATCATGAAAGAAAAGTAATGAAAGTGGCCGCACTTGCGGTTTTTTCCCGCGACTCATTTTCAAACCGTGAAATATCGCTCGCGGGTAAAAACCGCGCCACAATTTGTAACCAATAGAACTTAGTTAGCAATTTGTGTTGACGTCTTCTTTTTCTATTTCTTAGTATTAGAGCAACAATATATACTGCTCTCTTGAAATCCATCTTCAAACTGAAAATCGCGGGCAGTTTCGCGGTTTTTAATCACTGTGTGGGCGAATCGAGCGGTTTTGCGGTTATAGCGGTTAACCGCTCGTTGGAAAAACCGTAGTGCGGCCTAAGTTTAAGTGAAATAAAGAAAATCAAAAAGGAATTATTGAAATTCATTACACACTTAAAACATTCTTTGTTGTGTGATATGGAGCGGAGGAGTCACTGGTGCTTTTTCGAAGAGGAGATTGACTACGTAATAGCCAAGTTTTGTTGCCGAAATGGGAACTTATGAACGGGAATTTCAACAGGATAGCGTTGGACCGTACAGAGATGCTGAAACAATTGATTTGATAGAGACCAAATTTCCATTTCATGTTCTCTGCTTAAATGACATTGAAAATTGGAAATCCAGACGCAGAAATTTAACACCGTAAAACTACTTTCTTTGGCGTAGTGTAGAAAGGAGGAATTGTACAGAAATGTGAAAATTTTAATAGATGGTTGAGCATTTATGAAACAGTAAATGAAACAGTAATCAAAAATAAGTAAATCTTTATAGCATTCAATATTAAATAATAAATTCTTTGTTTGGAGATCTCAACAGTTGGGGCAAATATCAGAGTGCAATTTTAATTATTTATGACTTAAAAAAATACAGAAAGTTTTTTTCTATAATATTTTTATTTCGTCTTTATAGTTTATATTAATTAATTTTTAAAAATTATGTCGATTAAATGTGAGCCATTCGCAGTACTGGAACTTCTTGCCCCCTTTTTAACACATCTTCCATAACTTTAGTTAACATGTTTGGCGTTAATGCGGAAATTTTACAACGAGTGTTGTTCTTATATTGTCAACAGGTCTTGAACAATTTCAATTTTATTGAGAAAGATGTGCAAGTGTGGAGAAATTTTCTTGTGCAACACGTCGTTGAATCGACGTTTCTGAAGAACCTCCGTTGCGGGGCATGTCCCTAACTGTTCCGACTTATTAAAATAGCTTAAATAAACGATAAAGTGTTATTTTACGAGGTGCTGCACAAGTAGGATTTTTACCTGAATTCACGTATTGTATATATGTATATATATATATATATATATATATATATATATATATATATATATATATATATATATATATATATATATATATATATATATATATTCCTTTCGTCAGACCAAGTTGTTCCAGTCTTCCTACATTTTTCCACCTGGCTGCCTGAAACAGCCTCTATCCTGAATTTCACTTTGTGTAATAATTGCTGATCTTAGGTCCTCTTTAATTGCAGCAATCCATTTAATTATTTCTACTTTAGCTCTACTTCTATTTTCATAAAATTCGACTATTTGTCTAGTTAGGCTACTCGGATTCATTCGTTTTATGTGTCCGTAAAACTTAAGTCTTCTTTTTCTCATATCGCTATGTATATCTGTGTATTGTTTGATTTATTGGTTTTCTCGAAGTCGGTATGTTGTGCTATTTATTTGTTTGGGGCCTAAGATTTTTCGTATAATTTTTCTTTCCTTCTTTTCAATGTCCTCGATGTCTCTCTTTCTGTTCAAAATGAGCGTTTCTGCTCCATATAGACATTCTGGCTTAATAACTGTGTTGTAATGTCTCAGTTTTGTGTTTTTGGATATGCATTTTTTGTTGTAAAGATTTTGTGTAATTCTCAATGCCGTTTCCATTTTTTGACATGTACCTTTATTGGCCGCTTTTTCCAATCAATTTTCCATGATTATTTCACCCAAATATTTGAATTGATAGACTTGTCTGATGTTACTATATTTTATTTTTTGCAATGATATACTTAGTCTGTTGCAGGTCATGTATTGTATCTTTGCAAAGGAAATTTGGAATCCTACCGTTTCTGCTGTTTCTTTTAGGATTTCAATCTGTTTTTGTGCCGTTAATATATTTTGAGCTAAAATTGCTAGATCATCAGCAAACGCCAGACAATCAATTTTGATGTTGGTTCTCCCCAGTTTAATGGGCTGGTCAATATTCAAGGCCGACTTTTTTTCACGCCACTCCTGTATTACTTTTTCTAGAACACAGTTAAATAGGAGTGGCGAGAGTCCATCCCCTTGTCTCACTCCAGTTTTAACTTTGAAGGGCTCTGAGATGTTACCCATGAATTTAACTTTTGACGTTGTATTAGCTAGTGTTGCTTTAATAATTGCGAGGCGTTTTCAGTTCTAGTCCTTGTTCTTTCAAGATTTGGAATAAAGATTCGCGGACAATAGAATCATATGTTTTTTTGAAATCTACAAATGTACAGACGAGATTTTTATTGTGCAGTTTTTGATGTCTTAGGACCAACTTTAGATTCAGGATCTGTTCAGGGCAGGATCTGCCCGGTCGAAAACCTGCTTGATGTTCACCAATTTTAGGTTCTAACTGTCCCTATGCTCTGTCTAGTAGACATGTAGATAGAATCTTGTAACAAACTGGGAGAAGAGATATCCCTCTGTAGTTGTTTACATCCATTCTATCTCCTTCCTTGTGTAGTGGATGGATTAGAGTATCTTTCCAATCTTCCGGAATCCGTTCGGTTCACCAAACTTCTTGTAGAATTTTGGTTATTTCTTTGATTGTACCTGGAGCAGCGGATTTCAAAAGTTCAGCAGTGGTTTGCCTAATTATTTCATATTCATTCGGTGGTAATGAATCTGGGTTTGTTTGTTTAGGGTTTAGTGTTGGTAATTTCTTTAAGGGTTGAGGACAGTTAAGTAGTTAAAAAACAAGTTATGGGGTTTTGAAGAAAATGACTCGTTTTTTTCAAATAGGCATAACTTTTTCAAAAATTAACTTATTGAGACGTTTTTTTTAAATTCTAGTTTTTAAATGCACTTTTTAGAAAAAAATACGAAACAACATTCAAAAATAAAGTTCTATGAAATTTTTCAGTTTTTTGAAAAAGCCGACATTTTTAATTCTTTTTCTCTCAAAAAAAACTTTAAATTTTTCTGTAAATATTCCCGTGCAAAGGGGAGTGGGCCGATTTTTCCTTCTATTTTTTTTATTTATTTGAATTATAGTATATAATTATTAATATATGTTAGTCTAAACTTTTATGGTTTTATATTAAATTATGAAATTTTATGGTTTATACAATTAACTATCAATTTTCTTGGTACTAATTCAACAAATAATTTATTTTGTTTTTCTTTGACATTTAAATATTTTACATATTCTATATTCATCTGAATTAGAAAAATTTCGGACAACCATGTTCTGTGCCTGGAATTACATTATAAAATTGCCGAGTTCCCGCAATTGGTTTCGTTTTTCCGGGAAAAAAGTTTTTTTTTAACTGAAAAATTTCGTATTCATTTCTGAATTTTTTTCGTATTTTCTTCTAAAAAGTGCATTTATAAACAAGAATAAAAAAAAATATCTCAATAAGTCCATTTTTGAAAAAGTTATGGCTGTTTAAAAAAAAAGAATTCCTTCAAAAACCCATAACTTTTTTTGGAATAGATACAAAAATTTGAAAAAATTCTGAGAAACGAGAAAAGAGAGAAAGATAAGAAAGTGAAAAAAGTCTGAAAAATTCAAAAAAAAATTGAATGAAAAGTCGGCCCACTTCCCTTTGCACGGGAATATTTACAGAAAAAGTTCTTTTGAGAGAAAAATAAAAAAAATTAAAAATGTCGGAATTCGAAAAAATGACGGTTATTTTCAAAAAAATTAAAAATTTCATAAAATTTGATTTCTGATTTTTTCTTCGTATTTTTTTCTAAAAAGTGCATTTAAAAACAAAAATTTAAAAATAAAAACGTCTCAATAGGTAAATTTTTGAAAAGTTATGGCAATTTGAAAAAAAGAGCCATTTTTTCTAAAAAAATATAACTTTTTTGGGTTGGTTAAAAAAAATTTGAAGAAATTCTGAGAAACGTCTTTCGGGGGGTAGAAAAGGACACAAAAGTTTCAGCGTAAGAGTAAGGGGTCAGCTTCAAAAGTGGTCAAATTGGCATCGAATGCCCCATATATCTATGGACGCAGTCCAAAGAAATCTAACACTGTATATATATATATATATATATATATATATATATATATATATATATATATATATATATATATATATATATATATATACAGTAGATGTGGTGATAGTAGAGATCAAAATAAGAGGACTTAGTCAATAAATGTGTTGGCAAATGTTAGTTGTGGTATACAGGGTGTTGAAAGTGCAACTAAATTTTGGAAAATTTGATATAATTTAAAAACGGTTGAAGATATCAGGTTCAAAATCAGGGTAGTTGGATTTTCAAGGGTGACAAATAGCCTAATTCCTAGAGGGCGCTTGCTACCTACTTTGTGAGGAATTAACTAGCTCATATTTTTTTACCCTATAAAGCTGGAAATATTTTGACTTCAAAATAGAGAAGAGTCATAATTTCTAGGTAAAAAAGGTACCCTTGGTCAATATCGATATCTCACTCGTACAAGTGAATTACTTTTAAAATTTTGTTCACACCACGACGGTGCTAGTAAATAATTAAGCACACTTCCACTTACACTTTTGCCAGTTCTACCTCGTGATTAGTGTATACGAACTTTCGATAAGGGTCGCTATCAAAGGAACTGTGAATTTGCGGGCCTCTAATGTTTGAATTATTCAGCATAGTCTGGCAAATCGTTATACAACGTTCAACATCAGAGTAACGCCAACAAATTGTCGAAATGTATTATCAATATCAGTGTTCTGTCCGCCAAATTTATAGCGCACTGGATTTCATGGTGAACTTTATGGTGCACATAATCGCCCAACCGAACGATTTATTCGCTATATTATCGACAAATTTCGATCAATTCAATTAGTTTGGCATCATTCCAAGCGGCGCGTGGCTCACCAGAGCCTCGTACTTGTACATAACACTGATCCTCTATCTACATAATGATAGAAGAAGGCACACCACAAACAAATCCGTATAACTGTAGCCTGCGTTCGCATTAAGCTGGGTCCTGGGAACAATTTGGTTGAATTATCTGGTGGACAACAGATGGTTCGTGTGCGTGCTGTGCGGTGACAATATTTCCGTGTAACTTTGTGTCAGGGCGTCTATATTGCCGCGCAGATACACCACATATAACACATACAGGCCACACAATGCAAATTTTTATTGATGTTGACCCAGCTTTACAATTGTTTCTTGTGTCGCCGGAAAAATGTTAAGTGTAATAATAGAGCAACGAATTTTTGCGGAATTTCACTTGAAACTTATTATTTATTGAAACAAGTGTATGGCAATGACTATTTATCGCATGTTTTTGAGTGGTTTAAGCATTTTCAAGATGGCCGAGAAGAAGTTGAAGCTCACCCACGCCCGGGTTGCCCTTCTACGTCAAAAAAGGATGACAATATCGAAAAAATCAATAATCTGGCTTGATATGCCTGTCGGTTAAGTATTCGTGCGAAAAAAGAATAAGGAAAAAACGACCCCAATTGTGGAAAGACAGGTCATGGGTTCTTCACCAAGACAATGCGCTGGCTCATTCCGCATTGTCTGTGAAGAGATTTCTGGCCAAGTACAGCATCGCAGTGTATGCGACTTCTATCTGTTTCCTAAGGTGAATCATCCATTAAAAGGAGCAGGATTTGGGTCCGCTGAAGCTGTAAATGAGAAAGCGGAACGAGTTCTGAAGGGGCTGATAGAAGAAAACTTCCAGCACTGTTTCGAACAATGGAAGATTCGCATGAAGTATTTATAGGAATAGAGGAGGAGTGTATATTAAAGGTGATAATAAGTAAATATGTTTGAAATCAAAATAAAATGTTTTACAGCATCAGTCTCGTTATATCACGATACAAATATCATATGATAAAAAATATTTGTTTTAACCGTATACTTAGCCATATGTTCCCAATCATTTACAGAAACATAAAGGTAAACAACGAGAAAGTGTATGAGTTGTGTTCAATACACAGTAAGTATATTTTCAGGTTGTGTATTTATTATATAATAAATGGTTATGGAATAGATTTAGTAAATTGCAACGTCAGGAGGATTTCACTTGGATCGATTTTTGTAGTTTTATTGCGGGTGAGTCCCAATTTTGCGGTTAGCATTCCGAGGCTGAATACGATTCCATTCCCTTGTCAAGTTTAACCGGGAATTATTCCGCATTCCGTTATTTCATCAAATCATTTCTGGATATCCCTCAACGATTCTGTTTTGTCGTTTTCTCTTTTTCTTTGCACCGGGAAAATATTTTTTGGCCGGTTTAATGCCACAGAGAAATGCGCCGAGGTATTTCAGATATTCGCCGATTTCAAGGTAATTCCGACCATATTACGTCGCTTTCCGATTTCTTTCCGCGTTTGTTCCATATAGTTCTTTGGATCTTCATAATATTTTCTGTATTTTTTTCTCATGTCATTCAGAAATATACCGACGAATTGTATTACACACTGCTCAAACGAAAAAGTGTCGGGATTGTCGGGAACATCTAACTAATATTATGGAGAAAAATGGTTTCTTTGAATTAGAACTTACTTATGATTAAACTAACGGGTCTTTCAAATTGAGGGGTTTTTTCAATTTTTTTTAATATAACACAGATGGTGTTGTGAATTTGCCTAGGTCTAGCTTCATTTCAGAAGTTTATTGTACGACATTTATAAAAATGGCGTTGTATACAGCAAAACAACGCGTTAAAATTGTTAAATTATTTTATAAAATTGGGCGTTCAGTGAAAAATGTTTTTAGAAAATTACATGATATTTACGATTTGCACAATCGTCCATCTGAAACCAAATTGTTTAAAAATTTCAAGAAACCGGTTCAGAGCATGTTGATTTGGTACGTGAAAGTGTTACTGAAGACCCAGAAATTTCCATTAGTCGACGTTCACAACATTTTGAACTCAGTGAATCCACATGACGTATTTTACGAAATAATTTAGCTCTCAAGGCTTATAACGATCAAATAACGCAGAAACTAAAACCACTAGATCATTCAAAATGTCGTACATTTGTCAATTGAATCAAGAAACAAATATTTTTGCTTATTAACATTTTTTGCGCAAAATATATCAATAAACAAAATTACCGCATTTGGGGTGAGGAAAATCCACCATTGATTCATGAGAAACCTTTACATCCTAAACGAGTTACTATTTGGTGTGCATTATGGACAGGAGTTGTAATTGGCCCGTATTCTTTTCATAATATTGCTGCTGAAGTTATAACTCTAAATGGTGTTCGATATCGTGAAATGATAAATGGTTTTTTGTGGGAGGACTTCCGGATCAATAATATTGATCCAATAAAATACCTCCATGATATAAATATCTTAAGATTTGTGAGAAGATTGGGCAACAGTAGGGCTTTAATTGCATGTGAAAGCATTCAAATATCAAAATATAAAAAAAAACATGAATCGGGATGATGATTGATGCATTGTCGTAAATCTCTTTGAGTTTAAACATTTTGTTGTCTTAAAACTAATATTCTGAAAGTTACTTTCAAACCAATCTTAAAAATGAAAATATATATTTTCCCATTATTTTTTTTCTGCGTCAAAAAAAAAAAAAAAAAAAAAAAATTAATGGGAATTTAATTATATTTTAGGAACGTCAGATTGAATTTTGGAATTATTTATTAATCAAATATAATTAGAATTAATCAATTAGATAATAGATTAATAGATAGATTAATCCAAATAGATTAATCAATAATAACTAGAAATTAAATATGTATTGTCTAACAATCAAAACTTACCTGATTAAAGGTTTTCTAAGATTGAATATCTATAAATTAATAGGGAAAATATATATAATCTTATTGATTAGCTACTGATTTGTACAAATAGGATTTTTTTTACGTTCAGATAATGTTTATTATTCTCTATATAATTATAGTTAATTTTAGTTTTGTGATATACCTTTGATCACAATTTTAACAACTAATTTTATAAATCCTCAATTTTTCATGTTGGTCTACTTTATCCTTTGGTTTAACAAGGAGTCCTCTTAACTAATACCATACATGGTTTGTAGACCACATTTATGTCTACTTTCTAGTCCTCGTACTAATTATGCATCAAAGGATATTAACCTGAATTTGTTTTTATTTTGTTCCCTTTGAAATTGAATCTTTCACTAATTTGAACTTTTGAAATCCGCTGTTCCAGGTACAACCAAGCAAATAACCAAAATTCTAGAATAAGTTTGGCGAAGCGAACACATTCCGGAAGATTAAAAAGATGCTCTAATCCATCCACTACACAAGAAAGGAGATAGAATGGATGTAAACAATTATAGAGGGATATCTCTTCTCCCAGTTTTTGTCTATCTCAATGTCTACTAGATAGAGCACAGGGACAGTTAGAACCTAAAATTGGTGAATATCAAGCAGGTTTTCGAGCGGGCAGATTCTTCCCTGAACAGATCTTTTATCTAAAGTTGATCCTAAGGCATCAAAAACTGTACAATAAACATCTCGTCTGTACATTTGTGGATTTCAAAAAAGCATATAATTCTATTGACCGTGAATCTTTATCCTAAATCTTGAAAGAACAAGGACTAGATCTGAAAACGCTGGCAATTATTAAAGCAGCATTAACTTACACAAAGTCAAAAGTTAAATTCATGGGTTACATCTCAGAGCCCTTTGAAATTAAAACTGAAGTAAGACAAGGAGATGGACTCTCGCCACTCTTATTTAACTGTGTTCTAGAAAAAGTAATACAGGAGTGCATGAAAAAAAGTCGGCTTGAATATTCACCAGTCCATTAAACTGGGGAGAACCAACATCAAAATTGATTGTCTGGCGTTTGATGATGATCTAGCAATTTTATCTCACGATATATTAACGGCACAAAAACAGAATAAAATCCTAAAAAAAAACAGCAGAAAATGTAGGACTCCAAATTTCTTTTGAAGACACAATATATGACTTGCAACAGACTAAGAACACCATTTCTAAAAACAAAATATGGTAATATCAGACGAGTCTCTCAATTCAAATATTTGGGTGAAATAATTATTTAAAATGGGTTGGAAAAAGCGGCCAATAAGGGTAGATGTCAAAAAATGGAAACGACATTGAGATTTACACAAAATCTTTACAACAAAAAATGCATATCTAAAAACACAAAACTGAGACATTACAACACAGTTATTAAGCCAGAATGTCTATATGACAAATAGACAAATAGTCGAAATTTATGAAAATTGGAGTAGAGCTAGAGTAGAAATAACTAAATGGATTGCTGCAATTAAAGAGGACCTAAGATCACAATTATTACACAAAGTGAAATTCAGGATAGAGGCTGTTTCAGACACAAAGTTGACGTTTGGAAGGTTGGCCAGAGAGAAAAATGTAGGAAGACTGGAACAGCTTGGTCTGACGAAAGGAAAAAAGCTCATAGCGAAAGAATGAAGTTAGTATGGCCGCAAAGGAAGGCTAACAACAACCATCGCCTCTAATTGTACTTCGCAAGGTCCACCCGTGAATAATGCCCGTACGTGAATAATGATAATAAATAAATATATATATATATATATATATATATATATATATATATATATATATATATATATCTATATATATATATATATATATATATATATATATATATATATATATATATATATATATATATATATATATGTCCTGTAGATTTCAAACTTAGCAGGGGTATTCTTTATAAGGCACTATAAATATCTACTAAAAATGTAATTTTCGAAAATCCATGAACAAACGGGTGAATTGGGGGCAGGTATGGGGTGCAAGGGATTAAAACACTCTAATTTTTAGACTATACGTAATATAGGCTTGACACTTGGCAAAAATATTTCTTTTACTTCACAGATATTCACTAAGGACGGTTTATATAAAACTCTCGTTCCAAGAGGGTTTGCAGCGACATAAAATGTACAAATAAACCCGTTTTTAACTGTCAATCTTACCGACATTCAATAAAGATGGGTCATACGAAAATTTGCTTCCAAGAGGGGTGGCGAAACCTGCTTTCTACCTATAAGTTCTACAGACTTGAAACTTCGCAGGAATTATCGTTATATTTCATGAAAATTGATCAAGAACTGTTAATGCAAATATTATTTCGGATGAATATGCGAATAATATAGATGGTCGACATATGTGACAATTAGTTCAAATTCAGCTGTCAAAATAACTTTCCCAACGTCATGCCATCTTTACTAATACTATTATAAAATTTTATTTGTGGATTATTTCTATATTTAATTAAGGCTAAATAATGCCTTAATTGATGATATATCTGGTTAAATTATTGTTTCCAAATATGTTTTTCATGTTTGAAGTTTTGGTAAATTTTTGTTAGATTTTTGTTAACCTTAGTAATATTATAAATGTGAAAGTATGTGTTTGGATGTTTGTTCTTCAATCACGTTCGAAACATGGAAAAATTCTAATAAAATTTGTCGTAGAAGTCGATTATGTAGTGGAATGGGCTATATGATACTTTTTATAACTCTATGAAGTTCCGGCCAAGTTTTACATAGATACGTATGTACATATGACATTTTTTTTACTTTGTTACATTTTATAATTTTTTTACCTTAGATTTTTTTTAAGCTAACAGAATTAATTTCCGAACTGATACGATAATGTATGTAGTATATATAATGACATAATTAAATGATAAATTATCGTTTTATTTGTTTGCATTTGATACCATTAAAAGTAAACCCCAAAACTGTTAACAAAAAATTTGAAAAATATGGCAAAGTGAAAAAATATGTCAATTAAAAACTAAACAAAAAATAACATATTTTTATAAAAAAAATCCTGTTTATACTATAACGCAAATATACTATAATAATATATAAAAAGGTATATGTTAAAATATAAATTTAGGCTATGTATAGGAATAATGGATATTATATAATATTGCTGAAACCCCCCAAAAAAATATAAAACGGTCATATTAATAATGAATAAAGACCGGATTATATGCAACCAAATACCTTAAGAATATGCGCATATATATGCACATATTTTTTTTAATTTATGCAGGATATATGCAAAAAATCCGTAAATATGCAGTGAATATGCAACTAAATTTTGATTTCCTAAATTACATTTTCATTTAATTAGGTGATTGAGTATTGAATAAAGATAAATTCAAGTTACAATATAATATACTTTATTAATTCAGTTAACACCTAATACAATGTTTTGTATGAAACTTATACTAAATATTAATATTAACTCGAAAAATTATAAAACGCACTAGTTATAATGTGTGCATCAAGGTTCTGAACTAGAAAATTGTGGCGTCTATCACTAAGGAAATGTTTATACAAAGAAAACGATCTTTCTACATCTACTGATGTTATAGGGCAAAATTTTAATTTCGGAACTAAGACAGGCTTAGCTTTAGCTAATAGCTAAATTATTTACAGTTTTCCCGGACATTATGTCTACGACCTGCCTTAAAATCTTGAAACCTGTGTTTTTTTCTATCAAATTTTCTAATTTTGCCACTACTGTTTTCCCTACCTCACCTCGTATATTTTTGCAATTTTGTACACATGTCTCTATTATATCCATCGACTCTAGTAAACTTATACACGATTCCTCTAGTTGCAAAATAGTTGCATTAACTGTTGTTCCACTACAGTACTTTGAAATATTTCTTTCGATTTTTGGATGTACTGTGAATCATCACCTGACATTTGTGAGATTAAGTCCTTCAATTTTTGAAAATTATCTGCATAAAATAATGCCGCACGAATCCAGGTGCCCCATCTGGTAACGACAGGCTCAGGTGGTAATGGTACTCCGGGCAAATTCTCTTTGTAAAACTGCACTCTCAATGGGGCCTTTATGAATATCTTTTTGACATTTGCTATTAGGTCATTGACCAACGGAAAAGAAACTCTAATAGTTTCCGTAACCCTATTTAATCTGTGAGCTAGATAAGTTACATGAATCAAATTTTCATAAAATATTTTTAAATTCTTTCCTTCCTTTATCACATACGGCGCAGCATCGGACAACAGGACAAGAATTTTATCTGTAGGAACTGAGTTTGGCAAAAAGAAATGTGTTAAGGTTTCTTGAATAAAACGTGTAATTGTAAGATTGTTTGTTTTTTCCACTTCTTTTACGGCTATAAGGTAAGCTTTTCCAGGTTCTTCTTCTGTGAGTTTTCCGATCATTAAATTAACTATGTAACGACCACACGAATCAGTTGTTTCGTCGATAACAATATACATATAGTTACCTCCAATTTCTTTTTTTATTTCATCTATCACGGTACCAAATACCTTTCCAACGACGTTTTTTCTTAATGTTGATTCATCTGTAGCATTAAATTTTGTATATTTTTACAGAAAGGCCTTAACTTGCGGGTTGGTTAACTTGTTTAAAGGAATATTAGCGGCCAAGAACGTTTTACATAGATCTACGTTAAATTCTGACTGGTCATGGTTTCCGTTTTTAAAAATCTCAAATGACTGCTTCAGCGTTGACTGTATGGGCCCAGACTTCTTCATGTTTCTAACCTTAGCTACGTGAGACGGCGTCTTAATATGTTGATCTATTTAAAATTTCTTTGAGCAGAAAACAATTTTTGAACAAGATTTGCAAAAAACCTGGTCGCCGTCCAAAGCAAGTTCTGGGTAAGGCTTAATCCAAGAAGTACATAGTATTTTCGACATAATCACTGCTTTCACTTTCACTTTGTTTGCACTTACTAACTGCACAATAATAACTGCGACTACAACAAACGACAACCTGAATAGGCGTCACTAGGCGTCGGTAGTCAAAGTCACTAGGCGTCGGTACTTCGAGCAACGAATTTAGACTGGCACCAGTCTGTAAACTTTGCAAACAGTAACAAATATGAGAAAATAAATAAAAATAGAAGTTTTTGTACTTATTTTATTTTATTGCCCCATTAGGGAAAACCCAATCTGCAGACCGGGACCGCCCAGACACGGCACCGTGCGACCATAAAACGTAAGAAAAGAATACAGAAATCCCAAAACATGCTTAGATATGCAATAGTTCCTAAAATATGCATTTTTCCTTTAAAATCACAAAATATGCAGAATTTGCATATATATGTAAAATGCATAAAATCCGGTCTTTAATAATGAAAATGTTGGGTTGATTAAAGCAATAATACAGAAATTATGTTTATATGTCATTGCGTAAGCAAGAAACATTCAATTTTATAAACACAGAATTTGTTACTAATTTGACTACAGTGCCAACTATCAGATCCTAATAAAGCTATGAACCATCATCTCCACAAAACAAATATATTGTGAGAATATGGCCTCAATCGGTCAAGTTGTTCAGAGGTTACACACACAGGATCACTAACAGAAGCATCAACGATTATATTGTAAAGATAGTACCATTCCCTTTTCGCGAATTCTACGAAACCTACAAGCCTACAAATTTAAATTTGGCAGGAATGTTCCTTATGTATCGTAAATGTTTGCTATGGAGAAGATTTTATAAAAAAAAACAACTCCTAAGCGGGGTTGCGGGGGCTTAAAAAATAAAAAGACGGCCGTTTTTGAAATGTAAGTCCTACATTCTTGAAATTTGACAGGAATTTTCCTCAAGAGGGTGTGACGAACTAAACATTTTTAAAAATCATTTTTTTGTGTATTTTCAAGTGTTAACCGAGTAAGAAAAATTCTCAGTTATAATTAGCAAACTGTCTCCTACAACTTTGTTTCATGACATTTTATCGTAACTTCGCGAATAAAGAAGTGGGGGGGAGTTTTACCTATTTAGATAAAAAGTCGTCTAATGTTCGTTTGCCTAAACCGATTTTCCTCAATTTGGATTAATTTAAAAGGCAATTGCTGGGACAATCAGATAATCTGGGAGATAAATTATTTAGTTTATAAATGAAACCGCGAGGTGGCGTTACATTCAACAATAGCTTTTTTGAAGTTTTGTTCAGTTTTTTCAAATGGAATGGTACAGCTTTTATTAAATGGTTAGAAAGGTAATTTAAAGAGGAATCATCCAGTGAAAATCCGAAATCGACATCTCTGACATGTCAAAAGATATTTCGATTTTTCTGAAAAAATCAGTTAGTTTTAATTTTTACCGTAATATTAAGTTAAAAATTGGTTCTAATATGGTACAGCTTTTATTACATGGCTAGAAAGGTAATTTAAAGAAGAATCATCCAGTAAAAACCCTAAATCGATATATCTGACATGTCAAGAGATATTTCGATTTTTCGTAAAGTGTGAAGAAAGGCAAACATTAGGTTAATATTTTTTTAACATAATGCAGGTAGTAGTGAAATAATAACTGATTATTTTCAGAAAATCGCGATCCATCCTTAATGGGACACCTGGTATATATATATATATATATATATATATATATATATATATATATATATATATATATATATATATATATATATATATGTATATATATGTATGTATATATATAAATATATATGATTATTAAAATATTATATATTTATATATATACATACATATATATACATATATATATATATATATATATATATATATATATATATATATATATATATATATATATATATATATATATATATATATATGTGTATGTATATATATAAATATATATGATTATAAAATATTACTATTTATTCAAAACCATAAGTTATCCTCAATCCGTGGCAAAAATAAACAGAAAATGCCCCTCAAAATAAATTAGAAAAAGTTACTTCCTCACACCCACCGTTCATTGTTACCCCAATGATAAATTAGTTTCGAGCATTCGCAATCTGACATGGTGGAATTAGTCCTTTGTGATAAAATGCTAGTTTTTGCCGCCCATTGTTTATTTCCGTCCCTGATTGTACGACGTCGAAAAAGTTTTTCCATTTTAGAAAGTTTTTTTTTCTGATACGGGTTCCAACGTAGTGCAGAAACCGTTCAATTGTTATTCACATTATATAAAATTATATTTTTATTCACTGATTTTCAACTTCTAATAAATAGACTTGATTTTAGTAGACAATATATTTGATTTTAGTTATATAGAAAACAAGGGATGATATTGTATTTTTTCGAATATATCATTCTGGGTAATTAATGAGAATTTAATTATAATTTAGGACATGCAGCTTCAGGTTTGAAATTATCTATAAATGAATAGTAATTATAAAACGAGTAAATCAACTAGATTCTCTTAAAAATGGCTTCAAAGTGGCAGCCGACACGTCGAGATTTTACAAATCTAAAACGTATGTATATATATATATATATATATATATATATATATATATATATATATATATATATATATATATATATATATATATATATATATATATATATATATATATATATATATATATATATATATATATATATATATATGTAAAGAGTCCCGCAGTAGAGCTGGAGACTGGACATAACCTAAATTTGAAAAAGTCAATATTGCTGAAACAGAAATTTACCCATAGATGGCCCTAGCTGTCAATCTAGTTACAATTAAACCGCGTCATTGGCGCGATTTCCTTCTTGGCTGACAAAGATTTTCAACTCACGAAGATACAAGTTTCATATAACAGCATAGTTCGTAACATAGTATGTCAAATTTTGTGACAAAACTACGATTTGCGGACAGTATTGATTTTCTGTTACAATTTGAAGAAAACTTCTGAAAATGCAGAATGTCATCGAATGCGATGTTTCCAAGTCATGGGAAAGATCCAGAAGATGGGAAAATGGGTCCCACATAAACCGAGTGAAAGCCAGCAGGAAAACTGAAAATCCTGTATTTTATAGTAGAGCTCAAAAGAGCAATAAATTTTGTATCTAATAGTATTAAGTGATGATATACCTCAAAGAGCGGAATCTTGTGAAATTTTATTAGTTTATTTCAAGGAAGATCCACATTTTTACAAAAAATATTCTGGACTGATGAGTCCAAAATTTCGAGAGAAAGAGTTTTTAACAGACGAAATTGTCACTTCTAGGACAGTAAAAATGTTCATTTTACCATCGATTCCGCATTCCAAGAGAAATTTAGGTTTAGTGTTTTTTGTTAAAGGGTCAGCGTTTCAAAGATATGCTATAAAAATAGTTTTTTAGATAGTATTATGTTTCTAATTTTAATTTTATGTTATTGTTTACTGAAATAAAATTAACCGTTATCTTTATATTAATTGCATTATTTTGGTTTATTGCTTATAAGTCGAAAACCGCTAAAAATAGGTATATCATCACATAGTACTTTTAGATACAGAATTTATTGCTCTTTTAAGCTCCACTATAAGATACAGGGTGTTCCATTTAAAATTCCTACATAACATGAATTTTTAAGTTATATTAAATGCTCACTATTTTGTATACACCCTGTATGCGATAAATTAATTATCATGTCATATTATCATAAAGCAACCTATTAAGGAATCGCATTATTCCGAAATTGCTCAAGATAGATATAGCATATGTTATAAAAAAAATTCAAAATACCCCATAGAATGCAAACATGTAATATTATATAGAGTATTCTATTAAAAAAAAACAAAGTAGGTATCAGCTACGAGTAGATATGGCAATACCGCAGCACAGAAGATTTTTTAAATGGAGAGCTTATGTTTATTCACATAAGTGTCTGAAATTTCAAATCTTTACTTTAAGTAGTTCTCCCTAGACGTCTAATGTACCACTCATCGTGGATCACCCTATATATATATATATATATATATATATATATATATATATATATATATATATATATATATTATTATTATTTATTATTCACGTATGAGCCCTGATCGACCACGCGAAGTACAATTAGAGGCGTTTGTTGTTGTTAGGCTTGCTTTGCACACATACTGATTTCATTCTTTCGCTATGAGCTTTTTTTCTCTCGTCAGACCAAGTTGTTCCAGTCTTCCTACATTTTTCTCTCTGCCCAACCTTCCAAACCTTAACCTTGTGTCTGAAACAGCCTCTATCCTGAATTTCAGTTTGTGTAATATTTGCTTACCTTAGGTCCTCTTTAATTGCAGCGATCCATTTAATTATTTCTACTTTAGCTCTACTCCTATTTTCATAAAATAGTTAGCCTAGTCGGATTCATCCGTTTTGAATGTCCGTAAAACTTAAGCCTTCTTTTTCTCATATCCCTGTGTATTGTTTCATTTCTTGGTTTTCTCGAAGTGGGTATGTTGTATTATTTATTGGTTTGGGGCTTATTGTTAAGATTTTTGTCATGATTTTTCTTTCCTTCTTTTCAATCTCCTCTATGTCTCTCTTTGTGTTGTAATGTCTCAGTTTTGTGTTTTTAGATATGCATTTTTTGTTGTAAATATTTTGTGTAAGTCTCAATACCGTTTCCATTTTTTGACATCTACCCTTATTGGCCGCTTTTTCCAACCCATCTTCCATGATTATTTCACCCAAATATTTGAATTGAGAGACTCGTCTGATGTTACCATATTTTATTTTTAGAAATGGTGTTCTTAGTCTGTTGCAGGTCATGTATTGTATCTTTTCAAAGGTAATTCGGTAAGGTGGTAATTCATACCTTTTCTGCTGTTTTTTTTTAGTATTTCAATTTGTTTGTGTGCCGTTAATATATCTTGAGCCAAAATTCCTAGATCATCAGCAAACGCCAGACAATCAATTTTGATGTTGGTTCTCTCCAGTTTAATGGGCTGGTCAATATTCAGGGCCGACTTTTTTTCACGCCACTCATGTATTACTTTTTCTAGAACACAGTTAAATAAGAGTAGCGAGAGTCCATCCCCTTATCTCACTCCAGTTTTAATTTCGAAGGGCTCTGAGATGTCACTCATGAATTTAACTTTTGACCTTGTGTTAGTTAATGTTTTTTTATAATTGCCAGCGTTTTCAGATCTAGTCCTTGTTCTTTCAAGATTTGGAAATATTCGCTGTCTATAGAATCATATACTTTTTGAAATCTACAAATGTACAGGCGAGATTTTTATTGTACAGTTTTTGATGTCTTATGATCAACTTTAGATTCAGTATCAGTTCAGGGCAGGATCTGCCCGGTTGAAAACCTGCTTGATATTCACCAATTTTAGGTTCTAACTGTCCCTCTACTCTGTCTAGTAGACATTGAGATATCCCTCAGTAGTTGTTTACATCCGTTATATCTCCTTTCTTGTGTAGTGGATGGATTAGAGCATCTTTCCAATCTTCCGGAATCCGTTAGGTTCGCCAAACTTTTTGTAGAATTTTGGTTATTTCCTTGATTGTATCTGGAGCAGTGGATTTCAAATGTTCAGCAGTGATTTCATCTTCATCAGCAGCTTTGTTATTTTTAAGTCGCTTGATTTGCCTAATTATTTCATCTTCATTCGGTGGTAATGAATCTGGGTTTGTTTGTTTAGTGTTTAGTGTTGGTAATTTGTTTAAGGGCTCAGGACAGTTTAGTAGTTGTTCAAAATTATCTAATTAGCTTCGATGTTTCTTTTCTTACTTCCAAAAAGATGTTATAGTTTATTGCTGTTTTTTGACTGTTCCAAGCTTTGAATGCTTTCCTTTGGCTTAATGCTGCTTGTTCGCAAATTTCATCCCACCATGGATGTTTTCTACGTTTTCGTAAAGGGACCAACTTTAAGGCTATTTTAATAATTATTTTGTTTCAATTTTTCCCAGGTCTGTGCTGGTTGTTTATCAAGCTCTTCTCTTAAGGTTGGTTTTATTTTCGTAGGGTCGAACTTTGGTATTAACAGTCTCTTTTGAATAAGTTTTCGAGGTTTTAAGCTAAGTTTGATTCTAGTCAAGTAGTGATCCGGGTCTATGTTAGCTCCTTTCCTGACTTGAACATTCAAAATCTCTTTATAATTGGGGTACGAAATGGCAACATGGTCAATTTGAAATTCACCCATGTACGTATTTAGATACCTCCAGGTTTTTTGTTTTATTATTTTGTTCTTAAAATGGGTTGACATTATTTTTAGATTAAACTGCGAACATAGTTCAACCAATCTTCTACTATTATGGTTAGTCCATTTATGAGCGGAAAACACTGCCGACTGTTTTCCTGTACTTTCTTTCTTTCCCTAGTTGGGCGTTGAAATCACCCAATAGGATTTTTACATGGTTAGAGGGAATTTTAGAGTTAGTCTTTTCCAGAATTTCCCAGGACTTATTTACTTTTTAGGATTCGATATATTTTCTTCATTAACTGGGTGGTGTGCATTGATTAATGTAGAGTTTTTGTTAGCACACTTGAGGGATAGTGTCATAAGTCCATTATGTAGTGGCTGGACATTAGTTATAGAACCAAGAATGTTTCTTGAGATAGCGAAAGCGACACTGAGATGTAAAGTATTTTTGAGTATTCTTTTGGCCGTTTTACTTTTAAGAAGTCTGTAGTTGCCGAATTCCAAGGTGTTATCATCTGTCAATCTGGTTTCTTGCAAAGCTAAAATTTGGATTTTTTGCTGATTCAATGTTCGCCCCAGTCCGTATAGTTTTCCTGAGCGCAGGAATTGATATTTACCGTTCCAAAGAAAGTTTTTGTTTTCGGTTTCAGACGTTGACGAGAGGTCTCCGACTCCCTCTGAAAGATTTTCCGTTTAAGCTCGGACGACCCAGAATCCGAAAATCCGGTTGTACTGGCAAAGCTGGCAGATGATTGTCTACCTCCTGGGGTAATTTTGTAATTACTAGAACGGTTCATCTTGTACATTGAATTAAAGATTTGAACCATGACGGTTCAGAGGTTAAGACTGGAGGGGTTAGTTTCAGAATTTAAATATCAGCCGCACCTCTGGTGAACAGGCGCTAACCGCTTGATACAAGTCAGACGCTAAGTGGATTTAGTTTTTTTTGCCTTGGTTCGGGGCTGCTTATTTTGAGATATTCGCAGCTGTCCATTAATATCTAATTGAACTTTTACTATCCACCACCCGTGACCCGTTCAGTACCTTAAGCAAGATATACTGGATATATATATATATATATATATATATATATATATATATATATATATATATATATATATATTACATTTATTATATATTTTTTATCTTACTTTAACGTTTAACATAGTGTTCGCATTTAAAAAAGGCACTCTGTATTGAAGCAATTGTAATAGAAGTTTAAAATATAGTGGACATTTAGATATAAACCACACTTCATATATTTAACACGAATTATATTTAAATACAATTATCTAAACTTTTTCAAGGTTTTGCTCCTTTCAGATAGTCTTTTTTCTAGTTTAATTTGCTTTACTTTGCATTAATCTATATATCTATATATAAATATCAATCTATTTGACTGAAGATAGGTTAGGTCTAAATATCGATAAAATCTAAATGTCAGTAAAGACATAGAAAATGTCACAATTCTAAATTATCCACCTTAGAGCATGGATATGCTGCAAGGCAAGAAAGTCATATCCAAAGATGGCAGTAGTCATCCTATCAAAAACGTTTTAAGAAACCGACGAATCTTGATATATTTCTTCAGTGCTTCATACGTCAACAGGCCAGAATTGATTCAGAAATTGAAAACCCTATACCAAGAAAACTTAAAAAGAGGTACACCGTTGTATTTTAAGTATTTATTAGGAATCCTTATAAGCAAAAGTATCCCTCTTAGGTAGTGGAATGGAGATTTTATATGTGTCTTCAGATACAGACGAAAAAAATTTCAAATACGACTTTAACATCAGGCAAGGGCCATGGTTAGCAGTACCATTTCGAGATCCTTTAGCTGATGAACTGAGATTCAAGTATAATATAAGCAGTCTTCCAACATTGATTGTGGTTAATAAAGAAGGTGATATAATAACAAGAAATGGGCGTCAAGAATTGGAGACATTGGGAATTAATGTCATAGTTACATGGACTGAATATATACAACAATAAGTTTTAAATATAGTTTGTTAATATAATTTTGAATTAATCTTTATTATAATTTCTATAATTACTTGCATATTATAGAATTAATAGTTCAACATATAGAAATCAGTCCTATAATTTAAGTGCTTCTAATTACATGATTATAAATTCATAATTTTTAATATTAACATTTAACTAATCTAGTGATAAAATAAGAATACTGGTACCAATTTTGGACTGAGAAGAGTGTTTAGTAACTGAGAATTAAAAAGATACACACTAAAATCAGCAAATACAATACCGTAGTGATTCTCACTCTTCTGTATGGAGTTGGTTCCTTGGTTCTGCATCGGAACGAAATAAAACAACTCGAGCTATTTCATCAAGCATGCCTGCCTTTCAGACCAATGTGAGGGTACTTGAAAGAGCCAACAGTTTGAGCATAGAATTCCAGATCAAAAAGCCCACCTGAGATGGTTGGATATTGCCAAATGATGGAGGATAGTAAAATTAAGGAACAAGAAACGAAATCTGGGAGGTTCACATATAAGATACAAAGACCTCATAATATCGTCTATAAAGCACTCCATATCAAATATGTCTGAATAGGACAACAGACAGACCCGTAAGAAGACATAACGAGCTGGGTAGCTGATAAGTTCTGTAGCCTCTTGACTTTAAAGGCGCAGCAAGCAGAAGCCCATGCAGATCTTAGTTGGGTTATTTGAACCATAATATATAATATAATATATATATAAATATATATATATATATATATATATATATATATATACATATATATATATATATATATATATATATATATATATATATATATATATATATATATATATATATATATATAAATATATATATATATATATATATATATATATATATATATTATAAATTATGGTTATATAAACCATAATTATCCAACAATGGGTCAGCAAAATTAATAGCCATGGTTGAGGTCATAATCGTGTCTAGATGACAGCCATCGTCACTTTCACGAAGCCCATCAGCTTCTGAAAATTGTAAATAATGCAAATAAAAAGCAGACCAAGTTGGAGCGGTGCATAGTGTTTCAGGAACCCGGGGCCAGTACGGGTTCGATGGTAACCCACAGTATAGAATTTTGTTTAATTTATATATATATATATATATATATATATATATATATATATATATATATATATATATATATATATATATAAATATATATATATATATATATATATATATATATATATATATATATATATATTATAAATTATGGTTATATAAACCATAATTATCCAACAATGGGTCAGCAAAATTAATAGCCATGGTTGAGGTCATAATCGTGTCTAGATGACAGCCATCGTCACTTTCACGAAGCCCATCAGCTTCTGAAAATTGTAAATAATGCAAATAAAAAGCAGACCAAGTTGGAGCGGTGCATAGTGTTTCAGGAACCCGGGGCCAGTACGGGTTCGATGGTAACCCACAGTATAGAATTTTGTTTAATTTATTTTATGTTTGTTGGCAAGAATCTGTAAAAGCGTTCCTTAGTCACTCCAATGATGAGACTAGGTAAGACCGGATGCCTTCTCAGAAGCCTTCTGCATCACCAATTCCAACAAATTTTATTTTTTACTACATGTTACTAAAATGTACTAAATCCTAAAACTATAAGTACCCCAGGTACAAAAACAAAAAAATAACCAATTTAAAATGTGTTTAAGAAAGAAATAAGGCCCAGTAAAATTGAGATATTGAAGATACTCTCTTGTATCAAGTGTTTTGTGCAACTAATCTAAACTGGTCCAACACTAAACTCAAACACGCAAAACGTCTTAAATATATGCAAAGGCATTAGAATGTGAATAAAAAATATATTATATGAGATGTCATATAGCGACAAAAACTTTCACTTTTTCGTATTGTGTTCTGTAGCATCATCTCTTTTTAAAATCCAACAATAGTCCTCCAACATAGATAGGTTCCAACGTCCCTGGTATCTTGCTTCCATCATTCTGATGTCCTTATGAAACCTCTCTCCTTATTCGTCGCTTACTGCACCCAAATTTTCCGGAAAAAAATCCAAATGAGAGTGTAAAACATGCATTTTTAAGGACATGCAACACCCTAGATTTTCATAGGCTTTCAAGAGTTCCTCTATGAAGTTTTTATAGTTTACTATAATGTGGTGTAACTTGTGATATTTCTATTTTTTATGTTGGATCTGTACGTATTTTAGTGTAATTCAATCAAACCGATTATAGTTTAAATTTTGTTATTATATTCTGTAGTGTCCTGAATAACTGAGACGTTACCTTGTCTGATGGAAATATTTTAATAGATGTGTGTTTTTTTAATTAATCTATAGCTAACCTTTCCTCATGGTATAAATTTCATTTAATTTTAAATTGTTTTTTTAAAATAAGTTTTAATCTGATCCTGTTTTCATTTGCACTTTCCAAAGGCAATTTTGTAATTTACTTTCTATCTTTTCATAATTTATAGAAATTAATATACTTTATTTTTAGATTCGTTTTGAAAACGGGAGGAGAATACTTCCCGAAATGTCAACGTTAAAAGTTGGTACATTTTTTTAGAACATTTGTATACTTTTAAAATTTTGTTCGATAGACTAATTTATTACAAAAAAGAATCACTAAGAAATTTATTTCCGTTTGGTTTTTTGTTTTTACCCAGTGACTCTTTATTTACATAAGAATAGATATTTTTGAGATATTTTTTTAGTTTTTTAGTGGCGAAAAATCTAAATAAAGAAAAAAATATTTTTCATCTTTTTTGTTGTCCAGAAATCTATTCACTATACTTACAAAACATTTCCAAGCTACCAATTCCTTTTCATTTAATTTTCCTTGCAAACGAAAATCACCTAGAAGCTTCTTTATTAATTGAGTCCGTCATTTAGTTTTGTTTTGCTTAGTTTTGTTTATCACTTAATTGAGGAAATATTTCTTTTAGGAATACCACATGGACAGCCACAGTGTTAACATACTTGTTCATTAGTTCAAGCTTAATATGGAGAGGCGGAAGAAGCACCTTTTGTCTTGATCTTCAACTTGGCACTTATATATAAAACATAGACTTTTTTGACTTCCTTCGATATAGATATAGCTTGTGTCTTTAAAATCGTCGGCATATATAACAAAACTTATCCGTTGGATGTTTTTAAAGTCGAAAACTAGAACTTGCCATTTTATATAAAATCAACTTAATCACTTGACTGTACTGTAAACGAGACAGAAACAAACTAAAGTATAGAAAAAAACAAAACTGGCCTTAAAAGTTCGTAGAATACTGTGGAAATATCATCTCTATATTCTTGTGGTAATTCGTCCATTGTCCAGTGAAAGTCAGATACAATTAATTTCAATGAGCCCATGACATAAAGGAGAAGCAGCTACTTGAAAATGGGACGTGCTAGGCCATTTCTGTGAAAATGTGTTTTATTATCTACCTAAATGAAACGCAAAAAGAGCATTCTCATCAATGTTACAAAAGTCATGTCGCCCTGTGTATTTATATTAGTAAATGGTCTAATGCTAATGGTTGAATATGTTTTGAACAACACGTGCGTGATTTGTTCCCTGAAATCTGGTTATTACTGGTTAAGATTTTTTAGTTCGCCCAACATACCTTTGATCATGATTTTTTATGTTGGTCTACTTTATCCTGTGGATTACATAAGACTTCTCCTAACTTATTGCATAGTGTGTAAACAACTTTAATGCCCACTTTTTTTAGAATTTTGCCTAGTTCTCTAATTTTTTTTTTCGTTCTATTTTCTTTAGTTGTTTTTGTCTTTTTCCTTTTAAAAAGTCGAAAATTCTTTCAATACGTTCCTAAATTTGTGTTTTCTAATTAATCTATCTACAATGTTTTATTATAAATATTCACTTCGGTCACCTCCCTAGTTAATTTCAATTCTACTTTTAAAACTATCTTGGTTCAAAGGAAAATTAATTAATCTATCTACCATAACATTTTAAATTTGTTATTTTCTAACAGAGGCTATGATATGAATCGTTAGGTATGTATCTCAAAGTAATGGTGTTTTTTTTCCAAAAGATTTCAAAATTTGACTTATTTTTCATTATTTCTGCTTACTATTTCATTATATTATTATATATTAAGCAAATTAGATTATATTTTAAGCAAATACTTATTTGTGAGTCCACGATAAAAAAAACCGATGGCATTTCCATATAAATTATTCCCTTTTTCCCATCCAATATTCTCGTTTTATTTAAAAACCCATAAGCACAAATGCAGAAGTGTTCGGCAATTTCTAAACAGGCCGTGTGTACTGAAAAAAATCGGGAGTGTATGCAGCCCCCGCTTTGGGAGTGGAAGTAATCACTAGATACATCACGTCATTTGCTTAATGGCTTCCTGGATGTTAATCTGGTATCATCGCCCGTTTGCCGAAGTTACGTTACGCTGGAAATCTGACAGTGGTGGAGAACAACAAAAAATACTTTTTCTACCTTCAGTTAAGCAAGCCGTATCGATTTTCCTTCTAATATACAATAATAAAAATAATAATGATAATAATCTTTATTTCAGAAGTATATTAAAAATGCATAAAACGATATAGTGTCAAAAATTTTACATTGATATTATGTACAGTTCTGATATTCCATATAATCATCAATACTGGGTTCTATACTAGGGTTCTAAATGTAATAAAAAAATTAAACAAGCATTTTTTTAGTTGGCTAATGTCCCTGATAATCTTAACATAGTGTGGTAGGTAATTATATATTTTTATACAGTTCTAATATGCTCCCTGCTGTGTGAGTGTTAACTTATGTAATGGGTAATTATAATTTAGGTTTCTCGTTATATATGTTTTCTGGGGTTTATTGTTCTTAAATAACTCTGGATTCTTCCAGAGAAACAGTATACATTCCTGGATAAAAATTTCCGAGCGAGTCAAGAGACCATAGTTTTTAAATTTTCGACTGCATGATTCCCATGGCTTTATATTCAACATATTGCGTAATGCCGTTTTTTGATATATAAAAAGCTTCTGCATCTCATAGCTATTCCCAAAAAAGATCACTGCATATCTAATAGGACTTTCAAAATTTGCAAAATTCACAGTTTTTAAGGTAACAATGTCCCAGTATTTCCTCAGTACAAAAATACTGTAAACATATTTGCACAGTTTTTTTTTTGTAAATGTTCAACATGGTAAGACCATAACATATTGCAATCTAGGATTACTCCCAGAAAATGTACATGTTGCGTTGCGTTTTTAAAGTAGTATTATTCAATATTAAATTATCAAAATCTTTAATTCTAGATTGTTTTGTCCTGAATTGTATTACATTTGTTTTCTCTTTATTCTGTATTAATTTGTTTTTTGCAAACCATTTATCAAAACAATTTAATTAATCAGCAGTTCTATCCATTAGTTCTTGCACTCTTGCACATCTACACTTCAACAATAATATTGGCCCTAGAAGACTTCCCTGGGGTATTTCAAGATCTATGGTGAGCTCATTTGACAAAGCGAAATAATAGCTCATTTGACAAAGCGAATAATATAATTGTATCCATTTACATGTTTGTCCTCTAATACCATAAAGATCGAATTTTTCATAAAGAATACTATAATTTAATATGTCATATGCTTTTGACAAATCAAGGAATGGTCCCAAAGGAAGTTCATTGTTCTCCAGTGATTCCGGTATTTCATTTGTGAAATCAAAGCAAGCTGTTTTTGTTGATCTTTTTTCTAAATATCCATGCTGGATTCTATTAAGTTGCTTTGTTGTAATCATGTAATTTTAGAGGTAATTACACAAAAATTTTTCAAAAATCTTAGAGAAGAAAGAAAGTAAGCTAATTGGATGATAAGTTTCATTTTTATATCTGTCGCCTTTTTTAAAATTTGGAAGAACTTTGTTGTGTATTGTAATAAAGTCAGCTTCAACTGATCAGGAAATATGCCATATTTAAAAAAATTATTTATTATATAGCACTGAGGTTTAGCTAGTAGGTCTATTGGACATATTATTAATTTCATCGAAATACCTATACTACACTTATTTCGCAGTTTTTTTATACAATTAATCAACTAATCAATATCCACCTGTTTTAGCTGTATCGATGGCCAATAACTTTGTATTTTTGTGCAAAATGCAATCTGCTGTAAGTCATTGAGTAGCGTAAATGCTGCATTTACAAAATATGTATTAAAATCATCTGCCATTTTTTCAGGTTTCCTTCAATTTCCAGTTTGTTATTTCGTAAAAAATAGTTTTAAATAAAATGTTTTTTGAACCAAATTCGATTTATTTTTCAAAATAAAACCTTCCCATATTTTCTACAGAACTAACTCATTGAATACTTTTTCCAATCTTTTCAGTGATTCAGTACAAGAAAATTTATTGACAAGAAAAAAATATTGAGGCAAATTCTTTAATCCATATTTGTATCCATTTTAAAAATCAGCACAATAGCTGTAAAGAATTTAATTGACAGTTGACTGCACTGCCATAACTCACTAGTAGATATATTCGTACATCATAAGTAGATACATTAGTACCAAGTCGCAGCAAAAAATTAGTGCATGACTTTTACTCAGTCATTTAAAGAAAAAATTCTTGACACATATTTGACAGATTGTATATCTATAAAGAAGAAGATTTTCTAAATAATACATATATATGGGGTCTACCAGTAAGAATGATGGAATTTCAAAATTAAATAAAACACACATTTTTTTGCTCAAAATCGGTTTCAATTGCTTTATTTAAGAGATTCAAACATGCAATTTATGATTTGAATATGATTTCAGCCAAATGGCCACCACGGCTTTTTTTGCAGATACGGATCCACTCGCGCCAACTTTCGATGACCCTGCAGCATATTTTGAACTGTATGGCGACTATGGTTTGACGAATGTTAGTTTCCCAGTCTCCAATAGTCGCGGGTTTATTGCTATAAATTCGCATGTCTCGAGAGAAAATAATCTAAAGGAGTTAAATCTTGTCTCGTAATAAGTCCATTTTTACTCGGGAAATATGCGATGGTGCGCCATTCTGCTGAATATAAATATCATTCGCATCGATTCCAACAAATTCCGGGGCAAAAATCTTCCAGCATTGGCTTGTAGTGCACGGTATTATTGGTAACGGTGCCTCTTTTCTCCTTTTTAAAGAAATAAGGATCGATGACTCCTCCATGCCAAAATTCACACCAAACTGTGATATTTTGCGGATACAAAGGATACTCATATATCACGTGTGGATTAAATTCGCATCAATACCGACAATTTTGTTTATTGACGAAGCAATTGAGCCAGAAATGAGCCTCATAGGAGAAGATGAATTTCGAGACGACAAATACGTCGATGGGTCTGAATTTCTCGTTGAGTATCACGAGGGAGACCGCGAATTTGTGTAATAACACTGGACAATTTCCGTTCTTCTAACTTGAAATGAACCATAATTTAATTGCAAACCATTTGGAAAACAACTGACAAGACATGTCAAAAATCAGTAAACAAGTATAGCCGTCATGAAGTGTCAAAGTTCCATCATCCCTAATAGTATACCCCATTTTTCAAAGTAAAACGTTCTCTTATTTTTTAAAACTTATCGACTATTACTAACTAATTGAATGCCTTCTCCAATATTTTCAGTGATTCAGTACAAGACAATTCATCGGCAACAAAAAATAATTGAGGCAAATTCTTTAATCCGTATGTGTATCAATTTTAAACATCAGAACCGCCGTAAAAAAATTTATTGATAGTGGACACCATACCATAACTCACAGATATACAGACATATTAATACATTAGAAGCAGATTATGAGTAACAACTTGCAGCAAAAAATGAGTGCATCCCTTTTACTCAATCATTTAAAGAAACAATTTTTGACACATATTTGACAGATATATATATATATATATATATATATATATATATATATATATATATATATATATATATATATATATATGCCCACAAGGTAGCGTAACGAAACCGTGGAGGGAAAATATTATAGAAATCTTTCACCCTTTCTCCACGCTTAACTTGCATTCGTCTAGAGCTCGACTGACGACGGCTGATGACGGCTGAAAACCGGTCCCGAGAGACACGTGACGTCGCATGGTTGACAGTTTGGCGAAGGCGATCGGTGGCACCACGTGGAGAAAGGGTGAAAGATTTCTGTAACATTTTCCCTCCACGGTTCCGTTACGCTACCTTGTGGGCATACCTGGTACTATACCCGAGGTTCCAGGCAGAATGTTACGAGCGGTCCTGACTGCTACGAGCATTCGCCGTATGATGGTGTGAGTTGTGTGCGATCACGACCCGTCATTAAAATGGCCAGTTGATCTGGTCTGGCCCCGATTGCCTCTCCGAACTGCTTTCCTTGCGTTCGTCTAGAGCTCGGCTGATGACGGCTGAAAGGCTAGAAACCGGTCCCGAGAGACACGTGACGTCGCATGGTTGACAGTTCGGCGAAGGCAATCGGTGGCATCACGTGGAGAAAGGGTGAAAGATTTCTGTAATATATATATATATATATATATATATATATATATATATATATATATATATATATATATATATATATATATATATATATATATATATATATGTATATATATATTTATATATGGACCAAGGCAATCCTGGAATGGATACCGCTTGATCACAAATGTCCGCGAAGAAGACCGAAAGCAGGATGGATTGATGACATCGTTAAGTATATTGGACCAGAGTGGCAGAGGAAAGATCAGGACAAAAGATCACGAAAGTTGAAAACATGTTGAAGAGGCCTTCATCCTGCAGTGGATCGACACGGGCTGATGATGATGATGATAATATATATATATATATATATATATATATATATATATATATATATATATATATATATATATATATATATATATATATACATACATATACATACATATACATATACATACTATATATAGTTGAAATAAGCTCTCCTATAGCAATATCTCATCTAAAATAGGTAACAAATGTATCGAAAGTTTTCTAATATCTCACTATTACTTTCAGTCACAGTAATCATAGCTTTTAGAGCTAAAAATAGATACGAATTCAGGTATGATAGTAATATATTCGACTTACAAGTTTTCGATTTAAAAATTGACAAATATTGTGCTTATGCACGTCCCCTAAAAATACAATCTTTCATCGTTGTTGTTGTGCTGGAGATGCTTGTCACAGTTTAGAAAAAAAAGCATATTTTAAAAAATAATAATATTTAATTTAAAATCATAATCTTTCAACTTTAAAGATTTAACATAAGAAATATATCATATTTATATTAACATAAATAAGTGAAGTTATTACTTCAGTGGTCTACAATTTTAAAATCAATTTTAAGGCAACACAAAGGTTTGCTAAAGCTATATGTATTTGGATAAATTTTCTTTTGTTTTACAATTTTGATCTGGAGTTTTTTTAATAAGAATAACTTTTCCCGTAATTGATTTTGAAAGAAATTTTCTGACACAATATCAATTTTTAGGCTGAGGAGAACCAGATTATTTTCACTGCTTAGACATTTTTTTTTAGTCAGTATTCATGCAGATTTTTTGATTTCGAATTCATTATGTACGATAAAAAAAAATCGTTCGAATGAAATATTCAAAATATCGGTGTTGAGAAAATGTTATAAACCAATTCGTATATTGTTTAAATGCAAATTATGGACAAATAATAAATATGTCTGACTGGAAAGTTGACATTTCCTGTAATTCAGTAACTAGGACGTCGCAATGCAGGCTCACTGTTGTTGTGAGTATTTGGATTGAAACTAGGCTTGCGTACTACGTTTCAATAGAGAAAAGTGTAAATTTCTATTAGAAATCGCTCTTCAATTATGTTAGTTCGACACTGGTATACAGGATGACTCTGGTACTCTATATCGGTCACTCGCCAGTCGGCGGGATTCTCAAGATAATTCAGGCTAGGCACAAAATGAATAGCCCAATAAATTCGAAGCTCACGTAGGTAGTAAGCCCAATCGCGAAATAATACCTAAAGTATATACTAGTCTAACTGAAATAACACAGGCCTACAAGAAAAAAAAAATAGTGCCTAGGATTTTAGAACTGATTCTAGCTATATTTGCGGCGCTTAATCTAAATATGAAATCAGTTTTCTTCTATCTGCTCTACTTTTTTAAATACCTCTACTCAGTTTTTTTTCAGTTCAATACATTAAAGTATGGGTATTCTAAAATTATTATACAAGGATTTGTTCCTGTGTATTTGCACTATTATCAGTCCGCCGTTGAGTTAGTTCCAGGAAAATCCACTGGATGACATAAATATTGCCTTTCCGGTAACTGAAGTGACCTTCAACGTATGAACTAGGGCTGAGGTTAGTTTGTGACTTCTCGCCGTGCAGGGTAGATATAAGTTGGCCTCGCGTGATATTTGTGTATAGGAAAGAGTTGTAATGAAGTTAACCTTAAACCTACTGTGTTGTTAATTATAATATTTGTGTTGTTCAATAAGTAGAAGTTGTGAAAATTATCCTGTTGTGTTTTGCTACATATGGGGAGAATACGCGTTAAATAACAACAACAAAAAACTATTTGTAAAACTAGTATAGAACATTTACGACAGTGGACTACCGAGAAAAGAAAAAAGTTAAAATTCGGCGTACCAATGGTTTAGAGAGAACCCAAAAAACAATTCGATGACTTATTTCTACCTAGTAAGTATTACTAGAATCAATCGAAATAACTGTAGCAAGTGGACTTATCTTAATTTAGTCTCTGCAAGATGCCCAGTCTCTCACTCAGAGGAAGTGCCCAACGTGACCAGCTACTATCTGAAGTGTTCAGTGACTAGTTGGTTTCATCGATGATTCTTTCCTCTATTTTTGCATATAATAATATTTGTATAATATAATAATAAAAATTCCGTGTTAAGTTTTTTTTTGACCCATGAATTTAACTTAAAATAATTTAGCGTATATTTTACCAAATTATTATATCTTAGAAATTTGAGCTGCTAGGCAAAAATTAATGCCATATTTCAATTCAGGTCATCAAATTCATATGGAATCAACTGCAAATACTCCAGCACTAAAACAAGTTGGCCTGTGTAATTAAACTCCTTCCAAAATCTAAGATATATTCACTAATTGCTTTTGATCAGCATCAGCATTGTGCAGATTTTCTCATTTCGAATTCGTTATGGACGACATAACAAATTAAATGAAATTAATGAAAATCGAATGAAATATTCAAAATAACTGTTTTGAGAATGTGTTGTAAGCCAATTCATATACTATTTAAAAGCAAATTATGGACAGTATAAATATTTTCTATGTTGACAGAGAACTCCACCTTCCAGATGTCTTTTTGTCTATGACATATTTATAATCATTATACTTCAAAATGGAGACTGAAAGGTTTACATTTCCTGTCATTCAGTAACCAGGATATCGGAATATAGCCTCACTTGTCGCTGTTAGCACTTGGATTGAAACCAGGCTTGCGTATTCCGTTTCAATAGAAAAAAGTGTAAAATTCGTTAAGAAATCGCCTCTCAGTTTTGGTAATTCGTGACTAGTAAAACCGGATGACTCAGAGATATTCTACATTTGTCATATGCCAGTTAGGCACAAACAGAATTTGTAACCCGATAAATTCGGAGTCCCACGTTAGACCGTAGATCCAGTCGCTAAATAATACCTGAAATATAGACGAGTTTATCTTAAAACAAAAATAACATAACGAACCTGATGACCTTTAGTCTGGTATGGTTTTTTTTTAACCAAAAATTACAATGACTTGCTACTGTCTGTCTTAGAACGTTTGCTTTTCAAATTTGATGCATTAAAGTATCCATAGAAACGATTGATATATGTTTATTGGTACGAAATATTGAAGAATAATTGATTAAATCACTCTGATTGATTGATTCTCACATCGCACATTGTAACAAATGAACCGAAATGTAAAATCCTTTGCACTTAATAAGTTAGTTTAATTTGGTTTGTAAGAACAGCGTTTTTACATTTCTGTTTTTTTTTCAGTGAATTTCTACTACCTAAGTTTAGCCTTAAATTATTTGTGCAATCCACTAAAAGTTTAAACCAGTATTATTAAAATATTTGCTTAAAAATCACGCACTCTCATTCAGATATACAAAAGAGATTTATAAAAATCGTATGAATATCATTATGGTTTATTACAAGGGTATGTAAGGTACTTGCTGTGACTTTCCGAATATTCAAAAGTAAGTTCCGCCACTGTACAAGCTCAATAATAAAGCCAGTGCCTTTTATCGAGAAGATCGCGGGTGCACCTGAATTTCGCATGATACAACGATAAGGCAATTCTCGGCCCCTCGGCTAATGATTTTATAATGATTTCTAGACCTATAAGGGAAGATTAAATAGGTGTTAATTTAGATAAATCAAGACGTCCGAACTACAATCTCTCATAAATATTGATCGACGATATAAAATTTAAATCAATTCGCCAAATGAATCGAAATCCAGTTCTCTCCTGATATTATAAAACATTAACAGATATTTATTATAAATTCAACTTTATTTACTATATATTATATAGTAAATGTAGTATATAGTTATTTATACGAGGGTAGTCGTAAATGTTCCAGCCTCAACATGAAGATGGCGTTACTATTTTAAAAGATTCAGGTAATAAAATAGTGCATGCGTCAAAAGACAACAAAGAAAATATCAGACATATTAGATGCTCAGTTGTTTGACAAGTAACGTCATCTTTATGTTGAGGCTTTGAGGGATTTTTCAGATTACAAGTGTTTACAAACAGACGGAGATTAAGACGTAAAATGTTTTTTTTTCTTGGGTATAGTGGTATATCTTGTTTTTTTTATACAGTGAAAACTCTTTATCCATGATTCCGTTATTTGCGTTTTCAATATTCGCGAATTGAAAAATTGCGACCACTTCTTGTATTCGCGGCTGAAAATATCTTTAATCACGGCTGAAAATGTCTTTATTCGTGGCTGAAAATTTCATGAATCAACTGTACGATTATCAAGAAATCAGAATACAAAATAAGGAATTCTACAGCTTCAATCTCACTATCAGCAAAAACCTTTCGTGATCCAGCAATTGAAAAAATGGATGCTGCGTTAACGTTTTGGATTGAACACTGTAGCCATAAGAGACTGCCTCTAATTGGTGCTATAATCCGTGAGAAACCTAAGCTTATTTACCCATATTTTAAAGAACCTGCTGATCAACATACGGATTAAGGATTGCAAGCATCGAAAGGTTGGTTTAATATCTATCAGCTATAATATAATAATAAAAATTCTGTGTTAAGTTTTTTTTGACCCATGGATTTAACCTAAAATAATTTAACGTATATTTTACCACATTATTATATCTTAGAAATTTGAGCTGCTAGGCAAAAATTAATGCCATATTTCAATTCAGGTCATCAAATTCGTATGGAATCAACTGCAAATACTCCGGCACTAAAACAACTGTTGGCCTGTGTAATTAAAAAAATCCAAAAATACATATAGCTTCCAAAATCTAAGATATATTCACTAATTGCTTTTGATTAGCATCAGCATTGTGCAGATTTTCTCATTTCGAATTCGTTATGGACGACATCAAAAATTAAATGAAATTAATGAAAATCGAATGAAATATTCAAAATATCTGTTTTGGGAATGTGTTGTAAGCCAATTCATATACTGTTTAAAAGCAAATTATAGACAGCATAAATATTTTCTATGTTGACAGAGAACTCCACCTTCCAGGTTTCTTTTTGCCCATGACATATTTAAAATCATTATACTTCAAAAACAAATACTAAATATGAAGACTAGAAGGTTTACATTTCCTGTAATTCAGTAACTAGGATATCGGACAAGTGAGGCTATATAGCCTCACTTGTCGCTGTAGATTGTAGGAGTGTTTACAAATAGACGGAGATTAAGACGTAAAATGTTTTTTTTTCTTGGGTATAGTGGTATATCTTGTTTTTTTTTTATACAGTGAAAACTCAGTATTCGCGAATTAAAAAATTGCGACCACTTCTTGTATTCGCGGCTGAAAATGTCTTTAATCACGGCTGAAAATGTCTTTATTCGTGGCTGAAAATTTCATGAATCAACTGTACGATTATCAAGAAATCAGAATACAAAATAAGGAATTGTACAGCTTCAATCTCACTCACATCAGCAAAAACCTTTCATGATCCAGCAATTGAAAATATGGATGCTGCGTTAACATTTTGGATTGAACACTGTAGCCATAAGAGAGTGCCTCTAATTGGTGCTATAATCCGTGAGAAACCTAAGCTTATTTACGCATATTTTAAAGACCCTGCTGATCAACATACGGATTAAGGATTGCAAGCATCGAAAGGTTGGTTTAATAAGTTTAAGACGCGACAATCACTGCATAATATCAAAATTCTTGGAAAAGCCCCATCTACAGACACTTCAATAGCAGCAACATATCCAGAAGAAGTGTTTAATGCAGGCGAGACTGTCCTGTTGTGGAAAAGAATGCCAAAAAAAATTTTATATCCAAAAGTGAAACGTGCGCCTCTAGTTTTACGGCAGCAAAAATACTGCTGCTCTGTTCTTATGTATTAAGAGATTGTTTAATTAGGCGTTTAAACAAAAAAGCGGGGGTTACAAGTGTAATTTTCTGTGACTGGTTCCAGGATTGTTTTGTTCAGAAACAGAAACTTATTTAAAGAAAAGTAATTTAGATTTCAAGGCAGTTCTAGGTTTGGACAATGCTTCAGGTCACCCAAATATAAAAGTGATATTTTTGCCTCTTAACACGACGGCCTTACTCCAACCTATGGACCAAAGAATAATCCAGGCATTTAAACTATATTACATTAGACAAATCTTTAAAATCATACTGGACACCATGGAATGTGATCCTGATATGATTATTATGCAGTCCTGGAAAAAAATTTACATAACAAAGTGCATTGTTAATATAAAAGAATTATTGCAAGAGCTGAAGTCATATGAAGCCATCGATAATGATAAAGAATCCGTGCAATTTCAAACATTAAGTGAAAACATTTCTCAAGTTTGCGAATGGCCTAAGACGAAATGGTTTCAAACAGATAGATCATTCAAGAACTGTTTGAATCGCTTGACGAAAATTTGACTAAAATCGGCTTGGAGGAAATGCATAATCCCCATTCCATTGAAGCGGACCCCTCAATGAGCACTGATAAGGTGACATAACCTTAATAAACCTGAGTGAATATTTACGAATGGCGAATGAGCTTTGTGATTTCTTCATAAAAATTTATCTGTCTACGAAAAGAAGCCTTGTATTTAAAAGGTAAATTGTTAATTCCACAGAAGAATATTAATCCGAATTGACAGACCTTTTAAAAGCGAAGTTTCGACTCGTTATATGAAAGGAAGCGTAAAGCAAAAGCGAAACAGATAAGCTTGAAGTATTTTTTTTCATTCGAAATAATTATCACGTCAGTCTTTTTCTTGTTTCAGAATTATACGCAAATGTTACCTTAATATAGGATCCATGCCTCTTAAAAAAAAAAAAAATAGTTGATGCTCGTTTCGATTATATGCAGAACGGTTGTATTAGATATATTGTGCGCTTGGAGTCAGTTTAATTTTTTTCTTATGTTTAAAAGTTGTGCCTGTGAGAAGATCCGGTTTTTCTTTTCGTTTGAAACATTTATCACGCCGATTTTTCTCTCGTTAGTGATACGTAACAAGTAAACAACCAAAACAAAAAAAATAACAAAATGTTGCATTACCACTGCCCAAGCCTTACAATAATTATAAATATTGTTAAGAAATATCTCATATAATCTCTGTATAATCGCCCGTTTCTATGACGTACCTGTTAGATATGTTTTACTGGGTCAAGGTTTTTTTCGTCACATATTAAATTTTAGTCATAATTATTGCAGCAATATTGATTTATATTTCAAAATATGATCCATTCCTCAAAAACATCATGCCTATTTCCCAGTAGATTTGACTTTTCGATAATAACTGCCTTTATCCATGAAATATAGATATGCAGTTATTGAAATTGAATGTAACTAGAAATTTAAATGGCAATAGGCTGTAATGTATGCTTTTTCAACGGTACAATATTTGAATGGAAATAACGATAATAAAGACTGAAAAACTAGTTTGAATGATTGTTGTATTCAAGGAATTTGTATATACTACAATGATCTGATATTAATCTTAAATGTGTATTTAATTTGGAAATATTTTCATTCTATCCTCAGTGTACTGCCAAATGATAATTAAAAACAAAACGCGTACTTAGTTTCTAGAATAAAATCTTTTTTTTCTTCCTTGAATAAGTCAAATATAAACCACGAAAATTAACCATAATCGTTTGAGGGTTCTTCTTTATCTATATCTCTCTCATTCTTTACTTTTATTGTTTAGTTTCTTCCCGCCGCTTCTTGGCTTTACCTTTTTTTATACCTGATTTGAATTGAGACGTTTTCTTACACTGGTACCTATTAAAAGTTCTCGTTACCCTGGTCTTTTTTTCCATTTATAATTTTTAGGTGTGTTATTTTTCTCAGGGCCTTTCTTTCGTTGAGGTGCAGTTTCTGTAATAGTTTTGCTCCATCAAGGTTTTTGTCGCAAAAATAATTTCAGATTTAATTATTGTATTACAGTGAGTTAGACTGACTGATATAAGTTTTTTTTGGGTAAATCAATTTTTCTGGTTCTCTGGGTAGTTATGCGTTCTTCTTTGTTCATATCCCTCTCATCCTTTGGCTTTTCCTGTTTAGTTTCTTCTCCTCTATATGGCCTTACGTTTTTCTTATATCTAATTTGTAGCTCAGCTTGTATTCCCGAAGCATTAGACGACACATAGGTTGTCAAGCATTAGTTTTATCTGGTATTATTTATCCATAATGATAATCAAAATTGACCGGGACTGGTAAAAAATACCTTCGCTAAAATACCTTTTTGCAATTTTAATACAAATCTTTATTATCGCCTTCAAAATAAGCTCCATTTGATTTGATACATACATGCCAACGCTTGATCCAACAATCCATGCACTTGAAGTACGTCTCGGCCGGAATGGGCTTCAGTTGAATTTGGATAAGAGAAGAAAGTCGCACGGAGCCATAGCCGGCGAAACGGTGCCTGAGTCATCATTTTCGTCATATGGTGGGTCAAAAAATCACGCATAATTAGAGCTGTATGAGATGGCGCGTTTCATACCCAGAATATGAAGCAAAATGAGTTTTGAGGGATGCCAAGATCTTCTGCAGTCTCTTTAATGACATGACGATTTTCAAGCACATTTTTTTTTTAGTTTCTCGATATTATCGTCGTTAACAGAAGTTGATGGCCAGCTGGCATGGGGCAAGTTTTCAATGATCTCACGGCCTTTACCAAATGCTCTATGCCGCTCAAATACTCTGGTTCTTAAGATAGCACAATCCCCATAGGCTATCTGCATATAACATAAATTCCATTGGAAACACAAATTTTCATACAAATTCTTCTCTGTTCAATTTTTTAATCAATAGTAAAAATCGCCAGAGTAACTAACATTTATCAGTCAATATCATTTATAATCATTATCATTGTTAATATGTTTTACCAAGAGCCAACCGCGCAATCAATCGAGACTAGAATAACTTTTCGTGACACAATCAAAGTTGACATATTTTTAGTTGACATATTTTTTGACTTTAACAAATGTTATAAATTATTTGACTTCAGATTTTTTTTCAGCTAACCATTTTAGGTTTTTACTTTTAATGGTATTAGATGCAAAAAAAATAAAACTTCGATTTGTTGTTTACGTATGTCATTATAAATATATATACATATATATATATATATATATATATATATATATATATATATATATATATATATATATATATATATATATATATACTACATACACCTGGCTGTGTATTCCTATGGAATAGAAACCAAACCATTGAATGTTTTTCTGATCTTTTTGTTGCCCTGCGGTAGATCACACTGCATCTACTTCCCATTGCCTTTATTATGTGCTGTGTGACTTAGTCCAGTCCACAACTCTTCTCTATACCTTTCTCTCTTTTATTTTCGAAGTCTACCATAATAACTCGAATCGTATTATGTCTGTTACAATCTGGTCCCTCCATCTCGTCTACAATATTCTTCTTAGTCTATTACCCACCGGTTACCAGTTTGTAACGGTCAGTATAGTACTTTCCTGTTGATTCCTGTAGATGCATCTATACCACCTAATTCACTGTGATTTTATGTGACGTACTATATTTTCATCATTGAGTAACTCTCTGATTTCAGGTTAATAATATAGTAGTGATTAAAGGCAGTGAAATTAATTTGAAAAACAAATTCAGAATCCACTAAAGTAAGCTAAGTGAAAATACAAAGTTCACAAAATACCCCAAAATAAAAATCGTCTACTGAAATCTCTAAGAAAGTAAGAAAATCCAATAGTGAAAAATACGACAATCAAAAAACGAACATGCATGGACATCTTACGACATATTTAAGTAAACTAACATTAACATTTTAGAAAATGAAAATATACTCCAAAATATAGACCAAAACCATAAAGGGAATGATCTAACACAATTACACATAATGCAATTACATAAAATTAATTTTTATACAATCAATTATAAAAAGTCATTCTTTTTATTTATTTATCTTAACAATACTTCGTGATATGGCATATGTTTATCGAGACGTGTATGTGTTCAAGATTTATCAAACTGCATTTTTAAACCAGACTTTGTGATTAAAAATACTACATAAACAGAAAATGTACAGTCGTTTTGATATTGCCCAGTTTTCGACAATAAAACAACAGTTTTGTTCTGCTAAAAGTTTAAGAGTTAGAGTATTGATTTTGATCAGAGAATATATTTGTAGTGGGATAGTATACAGAGGAAAATGGTAAGCGTTTATGATGAAACAAAAGTTAGTTGTATTTTTTTCCTTGCATAATTTATCACCTTGTCGTTTTGATATATTTTTATGTTGAAATTCAATCGATTTACTATAGATTTTGAAATGAAGAGATTTTTTCAATGAGCATGATATACACCTTGGGTGTTTTCTTTAGTTTAAACTGTGTGGTATGAATCAAACACGAAATCTGACAATACAGTGTATGTTGAATTTTCTTTGTATACTTCCTTTCTTAGTATTCTTATTTGTTGTTTTATTATCTTTATTATTATAGTTCTGTTTACAGTTCTGTCAATTTTTACTTCACTCTCCATTCTCATATATTTTTTCGAATTATTATATTTCTTAGACATCCTGCCATTCTGCTTTCTGTATTTGTTGTTTTATATTTATATTTTAGTTTCTGTTACTTGTCATTGTTGTTCCAACATAATAAATCTTAATCAGTTGTTTTATTATGTTTTCTGGTAGGTTCATTGGCTAGAAAATATTACTTTTGGATGCTCTGTAGAAGTTAATACTTTAGAAATTATAAAAAAGTTTATACTATATTATTAGCGTATTGCAGAATAAAAGTATGGTAAGAGAGATTGTTGAGGCTATAAATATCTCAGACGACGGTACGGAAAATTTAACTGGATCCACTCCAAAAAAAATTGCTTATGTGTTGAATTTGTTATGCGACAGATATATTTTCGACGCAACATTACCACACACAACCGATAAATAATTTTGTAGTGCGCGCTGAGCCGCCCCGCTCTGTCTGTGTGTGCAGTGCGATGTTGATAGGTTATGTTTGATTAGGTTATTCCAACAAGCGTGAAAAATTAAGTTGTTTATGTTTTTCAGTTTTCATACTTATTTTCGGTAGTTTATACATTTCTGTGTTGGTATAAATACTTCATTCGTTAACTCCATTTCTTGCGACTTTTACCGTTTTTTTTTCTATAATTTGTTCAATAGAAACTCAGCATACTTCTATTTAAACATAATAATATGCTGGGACATGCTTTGACTACAGTCAGTTACTCAATAAATAATACATTACTAAATAATAAATTTTAATATAGCCACGTCTCATAGATACATTTTTGAAACTAAAAATATTAATTTCACGTCCACACACAAATCATTGCGCCGCAAATTCTTTTGATGTTTGCGAGAAAACCGACAACAGAAGGTCCGTGTACGTGCTGTGCGGCGAAAATATTTGTGTGTGACCTTGTGTGTCAAAGTGTCTACATTGCCACTCACGCCAGCCACATACAACACATACAGCCCGCACAACGCAAATTTTTTATTGGTGTGGACCCAGCTCTTCATTTGCACATGAGGAAGCTAACAGCGATGAGTGCCATGTTTACTCACAGCGGATCAAAAATGGAATAGAGTGATTTCGCAGCGATGTGTAGACATCGGCTGGAAAATCATGGCCACTTGTTTTTGCGATTCGTAAAACATTATCTTCATCGATTATTTAGAACAGAGATTATTGGTGAAATTTCACAAAGAGCTGAGAAAAAATCAAAGCGATGAAAAATGTGCTGTTTCTCCAGGCATTCGTTCGCAATGCACCAACCGATGTAACAATTTGTTACATCGTTAACAGCGAAATTGCACTATAAATTAATGCCACATCTGCCCTATTCTCCAGACTTGACCTCCTCCAGCTTATTTCTGCAAAGATCACCGCCGAAATAGGGAACTGCTTCCCAGAATTCTACAAGTCGTACTTTCTGGAAGGCATACAAATGTTAGAAAATTGCCGGACGAATTTTTTCGAATTAAAAGCAGACTACATAGAAAAATCGATTTTTGATTCAAAAAAAAAAAAAAATTAAGTTTTACAAAAAGTGTCTAAAATTTCAGTCTACCCTTGTATGTTGTCTATATCGCAGTTTCAAATCGCTTTCTTGATTACCTAATATTTTCGGAGATATCTTCATAGCCACGAAAGTATCCTTTCTTAATTAATATTTATTCACATGACAATATAAATCAAAAATCTTTAGGGCAGCAATTTCTTTATGAGAGATAAATGATTCTTCCTCGAAATAATTTTCACACTGAATTGTTCCCTCACTAAATCGATTGTTGCGTTAACTGTATGACATGTGGAGCGTCCTGTTGGAACCATATCACCTCCAGATCAATACCATTCAAATTCTGAATTATTAAATTTAATTAAATTAATTATTTAGAAATATATTATTTATTGAGTAACTGATTGTAGTCCAAACATGTTCCAGTATATTATTATGTTTAAATATGCTGAATAATAAACATTCGCAAATGCTTTATAAGTTTGGTACGAAGAACACTGATTTTGATAACAAATTTAGAAAGCTTTGCTCTGACGTTAAACGTTCCATGATGATTTGTAGGTCTATACAAAATGGTTTTGACACTAGATGCGCGCAAACTCACAGTTCATTTTATAGCGACCCCTATGACACACAAAATAAATCACCCTTTACTTATAAGTTGTTCTTATAATTTATAATTTTTTATGTATTTTAGAAATATTCTAATGTTAATTTCGTGCCCATTCTGTTGGTTCTTATAACACTGTTGTTGCTGAAAACAAAAGCTGCTCCTTCATCATTAATATATCCTCATGAGGTTCATAGAAACTTACTAAATAACAACGATGCTAAAATAATATCACCAAGTTGCTGTATAGTACCGACTTGTACGAGGCCAAACCACTGCTACCAAACTCTGAGCTGTGGTTATTTGTGTTCAACTGGGATTTATTCTCCTGCAAACTATGAAACTACACCGGGATATAGATTGAAACATTCATATTTTAAAGACGAATGCAGGTAAGAAAACAATTATTAGGAATATAAATAAATTTTAAACGGTTTGACCGATAAAATTAATTTGATTACGGTTTAAACTATTTTTAGCGACATTATTTCAAAAAAATTAATATTTTTTATGCGATAAAAAAATTTTAACGCAAAATAATGGCAAAATTTTATAACATAAAGAATGCGCCAATTTTACTAACAATTTAACTGAAGAAGTACACATACGATGATAGATATGGCTATTAAATAACGAGACTGAAGCTGCTACAGAAGTACGCATGCGCCAAAAGCCAGCAACCAACAGCGGTTTAGCGGGAAGCCTTCTCTTTCAAATACTGTGCACCTCGCTTCTGTAAACAAATCCATATAACCGTAGCCTTCGTTCGCATTAGAGTTGTTCTTTGTTGCGCCGGTAAAATGTTACGTGTAACAATAGAGCAACGAACTGTTGTGAAATTTTACTTGAAACTTCGAAAAGCCACTATTAAAACTTATAATTTATTGAAAGAAGTGTATGACAAAGTGTTTATCGCGTACACTGTGTACACTGTGAAAGAGAAAGCGGTACGTGTTCTAAAGGAGCTGACAAAAGAAAATTTCCAGCACTGTTTGGAACAATGGAAGATTTGCATGGAGCGTTGAAGGGATAGAGGAGGGGTGTATATAGGTGATAATAAATAAATATGTTAGAAATCAAAATAAAATGTTTTAGAGCATAAGTCTCCTTATTTAATAGTCATACCTCGTATTCAGGTTGAGCGATATGGAAGTCCCATCTAGGTATCTAAAAGTCGAATGACGAAGAGTAAAAGTAAAAAAACGAAAATCTGAAGGAGTTCTTAGGGAATACATGCAGTAAGCTGTTGGGCCTGTTGGTAAAAACCCCATTTCTTTCGACTGTAATAACCAACTTAAATTAGAATAAACTGTAAAAATCCCACTAAGCGCACAATAGCACCTTTTTGGAAAACTTAATATCTACTGATATGTTAATGAGTTAGTGGTTCATTAGATTCTATTGTTCTTCATCATCGGTTGATTATATGGTATTGTTTTTTTCATTCACTCTCAATATGTGAAACTGTCCCAATACGTGAAATTGCCCCAAAAATATCAAAAGCGATTTTGTAACATCGTTTTCTGTTATCCTTTCATTAATTACTTCCCCCCAAACCTGAAGAAATGGCTCTCTGGACAAAAATTCCCATCAAATGATGGGACCAAAGCTAAGACAACTCCCATTTTCTAATGTTGAACATATGCATTATACTGGATATAATAAGCTGGAAGGTCCTTAGCTCTAATATATTGGTTTATCAAATGCCTACGTTGAAAAACAAGAAAAGTTCTCAAAAATGTATTTTTTTCATCATGCCAAAAAAAACAAAGCTAAGAGTTGGTAATCCAAAAGGGGTGCTGACCGGATTTTTCGGTAGCTGATAACCGTGGTTCGGCCCCCACATTAAGCTGTAGGTCCAGACAATTCCACTAAGAAAATACTCTTAATTGGCATCCGGTTCAAATTTTTTTGTTGTACTAAGGAAGTCATCATTTTCAACGTACAAAATCACCAGATGTCAGCAATATCTGAAGAAAAATATATGTTAACTCAATGACAAGCTTATTTTGACATGTTGTTATTACTATTAGCTTCTTTAGCAGAGTGAAACATAATAAACAAAAGAAAATTAACTTATAAGGCTGGTAAAATATCTAATGTACCATTAAAGAACTCCCATATTTGCCAGACTTAGTGTACTGTGGTTTCCGGCTTCACATCAAATTAAAGTTGGCAAAGATTGAAAAAGATACATTATCATGCAATTTAAGTAACAAATTTTTAAAAATATTTTTATGTCCGACATTTTAAGTTGTTTTTTACCCGAAAACAGAACTTTTGGAATATAAAAAAAGAAGATAATTCACAAAAACTTATTTGGGCCTTTGAGTATAAAGCATACTTTTGTAATTTACGAATATTTCAGATTTGACGAATGTAAGCGATACGAGATTACATGTAAGCACTGTCCAGATCCAAGAAACCCCACTTTTAGTATATATTCTGTTCGAGCAGATTGCAGACAATGTTACACTAAATAACGTTATTTAATAATACACCAAATGTGCTGATGTGCAATTTTAAATGTTATTTATAAATATAAATGTTAATAACGTGCAATTTTTAAAATAAATTTGTTTATGATGTCGATACTGTTGATAAAACTTTCAATGTTTTCCAAGATGGGCATGCAAATATTATGAAATATTACTTTTATTTTGCAATAAATTATTTCTGTTTATCTGACAAATGTTTACTGCAATTAAAGTGTGGAGAATAAATGTTCATATTATATGATGATTGTAAATTTGGCTAATATGCCGATATAAATTAACAGAAAATATAAACGTTATGATATGTGGATATGATATTAAACTACATAAACTAAAAAAAAAACATAATTTAACCGAACATGCTTATTTTTAGAATGTAGCTATAATAGATTTTTTAAATGATTGTAAGCATGATAACCCAACTTAAATAGAATAACTAAAAAGAAGTAGTTTATGAAAATTTTAAACGATCAATTTTAATGTATTTTGTCAACAAAAGGCTAAATTTAATGATGATTTGCAAGAGACGTGCAAAAAAAATACGATAAAGATATTCAATGGCGACTATATTCGGTCTCATGTTTGAGCACTTGATTTAAATAATTCAGATTAGGTTACAATCTATGACCGTATTCACCATTCAATTGTGGAAGTTGTTAAGTATAACTCCTCGTCATTGAAACTCCTTGTTATGAAAAACTGTTATTTCATACTGCGTTAAATCGCACTTTGATAAGTAATTTTGCAAAAAACCAGATTTTTTACCAAAAAATTTTTAAATTACCTGAACAACGTCAAATGACGACCGAACAAATTAGTCAATCCAATACTGAAGAAATTTATACAGATCTACAAAATAAAGAAAAAATGTTGGTGCCGCCGGGACTTAAACATAATTTTAAAGTATAGTGTCTAGCTACACTCTCAGTGACATTATAGAATTATTAAAAGTACGTACAATTTTTAATCTACTCACATTGATAATATTTTCTTCTCGGTAGCCCTTTAACTTGTTTATTCAATAAAAAAAGGAAATAAATTCTGGAAGATGACCCCAACGCTTTTTGTTACGTTTATGGCAAGTAGACGGTGAAAAAGTTTCGAAAACCAATATCTGAATTTGTGCAAATTTCGCTTATTTTATCTTGAAAACGTTGATTTGAAGACGTTGATAAACCATAAATTTCAAACATTGCAAAATGTGTAGTAAACATTTAAGGCAATGGACGAATGGTAAAAGAAGTCAATTGAAGTTTGGTATGCCTATGATTTGGAAATCAAAAAGTCACTACAATAACTGTTATTTTTGTTTAGTCAAGGTACATCTTATTAACCGAAAGAAAATGACCTACCCTGATCTGGTATCTACTAAAAGACCTGTTTATCATTCAGAAGACGTCCCTGTTCCAACTTTTCGTGGCCTGTCTGATCTTTCAGATACAGAATATAATACAAGAAAAAGAAAAAGAGAGGCAAGCTTGTATTAGAGAAGGAAGTGATAATTTTGAAGCTAGGTTATCAAAACCACTACCTTTTACTCAATACTCTTTAAGACGCCTTATCAAAAACCTCGACCTTACAAAACAAAGATCAAAACTGTTGGAGCCCAAACTCAAAGAGAGGAATTTACTTTCTCCATGTAGAGTAGAGCGGGGCTAGTTGATCATAGGGGCAAGTTGTGCAATCGAAATATCTCGAAAACTAGCAACCATCATTTTGCTGAGGACTGTTTTAATCAAACATCTAAGATAAAAGTGAGACACAATTGACAATAATTGAAGTGAACTGTTTAAAATATGTAATTTTTTTATTTCATTATTTTAATAAACATATTTCATAGCATTTACTCTTGAAAGTTAGTTTTTTTTTGGTAGTTGTGAAAGATGAGTTTATTCTTGAGTTTATATCTAACACTTTAGTTTATTTAGTGATTATTTACACTACAAGAATTAATAATAGTTGCAAAAGCGGTGTACTAGGTGAAAAAATTTGTAGAACATATACAAAATTAATTTTGTTTAGGGGACATTAAACACTGAATAACAAAATATAGAAAGGAAAGGATATATGTATTCCAATAATAAATAATTTAGTCAATATTACGGCTTTTTAATTCATTTGTATATATGTAATTATATATATATATATATATATATATATATATATATATATATATATATATATATATATATATATATATATATACCGAATTTAAATACGAGCATTAACTCGATATAAGATGCAACTGATTACCTAACCAATTTTTAAAAATGATATGATTTTATGACAGAAGATTCCAATTTTGTCGTATTGGCCCCATAAAAGAAACTTTACTCTTTGAAAAAATTGACTTTTTTAATTAAATTAAATGTTGACAGTAACGATAATTATACAATAATTTATTCTTTTAAATAACTGTAAACTTTTATCAGTTTTTTTTTTTTACGCCACTTAGTTTTATATTCAAAGCACACGGCGAACAAATCTTGATGACAGATTTTTAGTGACAAATGATACCACCTCACCTATAAATAATTAAACATAAAAAATTAAATTTTCTAAGTTTAAATAAATCACTAATCACATGAGTTACATGATTAAATGAACACTCTGTATTATCCTGCTATTTGATAGATGTTAATTATTTATATAATAACTATATCTTCTTAAAACTTATTAAAAAATTATTATATGTATCTACATATTTTATCGTTTATGTATTGGAAGGAGATGTAAACGTAAAATGTTTTATATGGAGTAGACGACAGCCATTGCGTATTTTAACTGTTGACTCAGGCTATCCACTTAAATCGAATATGGCAAATAACCGATCTACATTTAGTTAAGGACCTGACCATGTTAACATTTATGTGCGATTTGGATATCAACGAATTCACCATAAAGAGATAGTGTATTTTAACCATTAAATTTATCTTCCATTTATTGATATATTTTATGGACAATAACAGTATATGACTTCTGGCTACCCAATAAACCCAATAATATTACTGGAACCATCAATATGGACTTCCATTATCCTCTATGCCACTTTTATTCAAGTCGTTTCTGTTTATCCAATCGCCAGCACTACTCAGGCGAGTCTATTAAAAATGAAAGTATTACATATATAGGCAACAAAAACCAATTTGGGAGCCACGTTAGCCGTGGAGTCTAAGGCGTCAGCCTTACGTTACGGCAGTTAATGTGGACCTGGTTCGAATCCCGAATTAGGCAAAAAAGTTTTTCTAAAATTCTTGTGAATGTTTCTAGGTAAGAGTGTAAAACGTGACAAGGAATCACCCCTCAGTCACGCCAGTTCGAGGTTGGGTAAGGCCGGATGCCTTCTGAGAGGTTTTCTACGTTGGTCACTCGCCAGTTAGTAGGCTTCTCGAGATAATTTCGGTTAAGCACAAAACCAAGGGTTGATAACCCGAGGGAGGTGCTGACCGGGGTTTTCGGTAGCTGATGACCGTGATTCGGAACCCTCATTAAGCTGTAGGTCCAGTCGCTAAATAGCCTTCTCAGTTGCTGATGCGCCTCTAACCACAAAACTTTACTTTTAAAAACCAATTTGGTACTGTATTTATATTTAAGATTTGTCGCAAATATTCTAAGAAAATGACTTGCATTTATTATGGAGTCGCCAGGCAGAACGATTGTTCGAAATGAATGAGGTTGGATCAAACAACAAGCACAGAAAATTCAAAATATTTTTTCCAATTGTTTTACAGTCCTAGAAGATCCAGGGTATAATGTAGTATATAGATGGATATACCAATTCAATTATGCAGCTTGGGCTCTGTTCTTCAGCTGCTTTCAGATGTTGACACGTAAGTCTACTGATGAAGCCTATAAGACTAGAAACCAGTCTCAGAAAACACCGTTGACATTGACATGACATGGCGTTTTCATGGCGTATGTTAAATAGAAATAAAAATGTATTACCTTAAATGTATTACCTTAAATGTATTGGTTTTATCTTGCTCCGTTTAAAAAATGCGAATATTTTTTTAACCTCTTCGTAAAGCTGCGTCTATTATTAAATTTTATAAACTTGCTTTTGTAAGACTACTAGCTTAATTACTTTCATTAATGGATTGTTACTCCATTTAGCGGGAAAAAAATGAATTAGTCCTTTAAAATAAAGTTCAGATTAACCAACTTATTTAAGGAATTACAAATGTGTATCATTATTAATACATGTAGAAATAGAAGTATTTTTTCATCGTTCACACCATTTCATCATCATTCACACAACATCGTGTATTTGTTGTCGAGCAATTTTTTAGAAATTCTGATTCTGTAGTCACCGTGCAACGTTTTTTCCGTCGAGCGTTCAACATTAAACACCGAGGGCCAATTCCAGATCGAAACACGATACGTCGATGGGTTAAAGCACTTTGAACTATTAGATCTGTCGTGAAGAGGAAACCACCTGGCTTTCCCCGTGCCGCTCGGAGACCATACGCTCTCCAGACATGCCTGCGTGCGACTTTTTTTTTGTAGGGTTACCTTAAGTCTAGAGCATACGCTAACAAAACACGCACTTTACAGGAACTAAAAGTTGCTATTCGTCAAGAAATCGCAAGAGTACCAGAAGAAATGATTTTTGATCATATGCACAACTTTCAAGAAAGATTGCAAATGTGTGACGCCGAAGAAGAGCGACACATGACTGACATTATTTTCCACCATTAATTTAAAAGTACACTATTATTACTTCATTTAGCTGTAATTATAAAAAATGGTCTTGAAAATAAACAATGTTATGCTTAGGCGAAAAATATGTGTTTCCTCTGCGCTACCCTCCACTTTGTTTTGAACGTTTAAACTGGAACGGGGATACTAAAAGATTTAAATTCCGCTTTACAAGTTTCTTTTCCACTTTCAAGTTCGTTTTCGATAGTTTGAAAATAGGCTGATGAAATTTTTACGCTGTCTTACATCCATTGAAGATAATGCAACTCAGGATATCCAAAAACTGACAAAATTCTCACAAGGACACACACACACTGTGGTATTAATTTATTCCCGACTAAAGATACATGAGCTTACTGACGATGCAGATATCTCGATAGGCCTTAGAAACAGTTTTCGAATGAACACATCTCAAGAGTGCGAAGACGTATTTAAAAGTGATTGAACTGAGTTTCTTCGATGTTTTAAAATAGTGGATCAAACATAGCTTCACTCTTTCATGCCCGGAATGAAGTAGCGGTCTAAACAGTGAGTGGAAGCAAGTGAAACTGCCCCAAACAAAGCAAAAATCTTTTTTTGGTAGTGTGGTGCTCATAGGCCACCTGGCGCAAAATACGACCAATATCGGGGAGTATTTTGCTTTACTACTAGACCATCTGAAGAATGCTATTCAGGTTAAACGTCTATATCTGGCCAAATAAAAGGTACTCTTTTACGATCATAATACATCTGCACATAGTCTAGGGTTGTTGTTGTTAAACTCCGTCACCTCCATCACCCGCAATATCTCGACATACCATTTTTAGTGCTCAGCAACTTTGGCTTCCCAAAGCTGAAAAAATAGCTCGCTGGACGAGGATTCAAGGACAAATTGCATTAACTTCAATCCCCTCTAAATGGAAAGGGTTTTTCAAATTAAGTGTTTTTTTTTTCATTCTTGAATAAAACACAGAATTTGCGTTGATTTCAAAAATCTTTTTATTGAAAATTAAAGAATAATTTCGTCTTTTAATTCAGGAATCGATTGTGGGATGTTCTTATAGACCTGACTTTTTACGTAACCATAAAGAAAATGGTTCAACGGTGTCAAATCATATGATCTTGGTGGCCAATTAACATCACCACCGTTCCTTTAAATAACTCGTCCAGGAAATTTTTCTCTCTATAAATTAATTGTTTCAGTTAAAGAGCAGAGTGAAGTGTAGCGCCATGTTGTTGAAACTACATATACTCCAGATCAATAGTATTCAATTCAGCACACAAAAATCCAGTTATCCCGAAAATATATCGAAAACCATTCACAGTTACAGCTTCACCAGCAGCATTCTGAAGAAAATACGGCCCAATTACACCTCCTGACTATAATGCACACCAAACAGTGAATCGTTCAGGGTGTAAAGGTGTCTCATAAATCAATCGTGGGTTTTCCTCACTCCACATAGCCACCAATTTCAAAATGTGTTTCATCTGAAAAGATGATTTTTCAAGAAAAATCATCTGTTAACAAATGACCGACGTTTTGAATGATCCAGTGGCTTTATATGGATGTGTTATTTGAACCTTATATGCATTCAAAGCTAAATATTTTCGTAAAATACGCCAGGTTGTGGATTCACTGAGTTTAAATTATTGTAAATGGCGACAAATAAACATTTCTGGGTTTTCAGCAACACTTTCACGTGCAAAATCAAAGGACCACTACGACTATATAGTGCTCTTCTTGTATCTTCCACCGAACCAGTTTCTTGAAATTTTTGAACAATTCGATCGATAGTGCTTTCAGATGGACGATTATGCAAGCCATAAATATTACGTAATTTTCTAACAACATTTTTCACTTTACGCCAATTTTCATAAAAGAATTCAACAATTTTAATGCATTGCTGTATTGGGTACGACTCCATTTTTATAAATGTCATACATTGCACTTCTGAAATGAGACTAGTCCTAGGCAAATTCACTACGCCATCTGGGTTTTTTTTTCAAGAATTAAATAAACCATTTAATTTGAAAAATCTGATAAATTCTGTGAACAGAATCGTTGTCAGTAGGTTTTCTAATTCCATTTTGCCAGAACGTATGTTGAAATTCTTATCGCGGATGCTTTTGTTTCAAGGAATTAAGTTTCTTGACTTTTTACCAAAGTATATATATGAATTTTTACCAAAGTATAAAGTGCCTAGGTATTTTTGAATTTTATACATGTAATTCTGATTTTAGGGAAACTTTTAAATGTCTGCCAGTGATTTGAGTGTGCTTTTAATAGCACTTATTATTTTCGATAATCAATTTCTATTTAATTCTTTTTATAGTCATCCATTTTATGTTCATTAATCGTTTTTAAAAAATTCAGACTGAAAACTCAAAATTCAGACTCAGCATACCAATTTTTAATTCCAAGATTTCTTGCAATGTTTCTCTTATATGATTCCCAGAAGGCTTTAAAGGTTCAAAACTAGTAACCATATTCTTCAGAAATGTTGGCATCATCATTATATAATTAAATCTAACGCTAACATAACACATCGGTCAATAAGTCCCCGATCTACAACTAAAACACACTTTTTTTTCAAATTTCGACTTTAATCATCAACATATTCTCTTTGAAGAAGAATACAATCATTCCAACGTTTTTTTTACATTTCAACCCCTTTTTTTATAGAACGATTTCTCTTTGCCTTCAAAAATATCCTTCAGTTTCAGCAATAACTTCTTCATTTGAGCGAAATGTCTTTCCAGCGAGGTCTTAGTCGAGGAAATAGTCGCTGGAGTTCAGATCTGGATAATACGGTGGATGGGTAAGTAATTCGAAGTGCAATTCATGCAATTTAGTTATTGTTTCCAACACGATGCATTGCCTTCGTGAAACAGCACGTTTTTAGCGATCTCGTATTTCAAACGCACCAATGACTCTATGTAATATTCAGTATTGATGGCTGTACCTTTCTCGAAATAATCACAAAATACAGAAGCCGTAACCTTGCCTGCCGATGGTTGTGTTTTTGGTCATTTTGATGGGCTTTCACCAACTGCTCTCCACTCAGCTGACTGCTGATTTGACTGCGGAGTGGAGATGGAACCATATTTATCCATTGTAAGATATCACGTGAAAAATCATTTTGAATTCGCTTAAACGACTCCAAATATTGTTCAGAATCATGAACACATTGTTGTTTTTGGTCCAATCTGAGGAAACGCGGTATCCATTTCGACAGCAATTCACGCATTCCTAAATGTTCGTGCAATATATGTAAACACTTCCTTTCAATATCTTTATGGTATTGCTTAACGGTTTTGCGAAATGATTCTGTGAATTTTTCTGAAATTGTCTGGTGTAACCACCTCATTTGGACGTCCAGAGTGCTCAGCATCGGTGCTTGTACGGCCATATTTGAATTCAGCATACCAATCAATTATGATTGATTTTCCTAAGGGGAGAGTCCGGATAATATTTATCAAGCCATTTTGCTTCAACGGTATTTTTCCTTCATCAAAAAGCCACGCTTTTGTAGAAGTAGCGCCACTTAAAACACAACTACTCAGAAACTAGTATACAGATTTTCATGAAATTTTGACACATGACGTTTGAAGGTTAGCAAAATTGACCACTGGTAAGGATTTTTCGTAAGTGACGCCATCTATATGTCAGATCAGGGACTTATTGATCGATATGTTAGAGAGAGCATTTCTATATAGGTCTTAATTTACTAAACATTTAAAAATTATGAATTTTAAGAAAACCAACCAAGCGATACGTTAACAATTCAAATTTTATTAAATTTGGTATCTTATCCTAGCACATAATTGAATTTTGCTACTTAAATTAATGAATGAATGAAATGATTGAATGATTGATTGAAATGAATGAATGAAATGTATCTTAAGAAAATCAACCAGGCGATACGTTAACAATTCAAATTTTATTGAATATGGTATCTTATCCTGGTGCAGAATTGAATTTTGCTACTTAAATGCTACAGCCATACAATACATTGTGAATCATGTTAAATTATTCCTGCAACTCTAATTCTGTGAGCTCGGCATATAGAGAAATATGACAAACATGATGTCGTCAATTCAAATCACATGCCATTCAGCTAAATCCTTCGCTCTTCGATTTTGGGGCTTTGTAGCTAAATTGGATGTATTTATCAATCTTTTAGAGCACAATCGTATCGCTTTATTGGTTTATTTTGTGGTTTATGCCAAGATAACTTTACGATCATATTAAACGACGGAAAAAAATACACAACATTTCTGAATGTAATCCTCTAATAACATTATACGGTTACAACAAACATTTTAAAAGAGTACGAATTGGGATGTGTGTGTTTTATTGATTATTTTTTAATAATAGGAATCTCTTAGTTGTGTAGTGGATCTATGTAATTGTACATTGATATTTTTTAATATTTTTCCTTTTGTTACGTACGTTATATAAAAGTATCCATAATGGAGCAAAGTTGATGGTTTAAACATTTCGTTAATCACCACTTTAAATTTTAAAAGTGACAGAGGGCTTAAACTATCTTTTAGTTTCGTTAGTTGTTATTCAATGTATGCTTTAGAATTGGTGTTAAAATATATTCTCTACCAGTTTTATTGTTGTGGATTATGTTGTTCTTTAATGGAGTATGTGAATAATATCATTCATGAATGGTATTATTCAGGAATTATATTATTCCTGCATGATATCATTAAATGACTCGCGACAAGGGTACAGGATAGTGTTATACGAAATTCTTGTGATTCATCAGCTGGCATGATTGTTTCATTGATAATTTTTGTGTTGGTACTTTGGTTGTCGATGTTTTTTATAATTTGGTTGTCACCCTTTTTAAAAAAGGATAATGTTTGTTCTTCATTTTCTCCAGGATTTTTTTGCTGCTGTAGTTATTAGTAATGTTAATTCTTTGATTAATTCAGTTGTTCTCTGTCGTATTTTAGAAATGTGTTAGAAATTTTATCAAAATATCGTAAGTAGTAGGGATAAATAATTATCTCAGTTTTTTTATAACCAACCATCTATATTTCAGCTTTACTCTTTCAAATATTTTTTTGAGAATATTCGGAGAAAAACATTATAAAATAAACAGCATACGATTTTTAACAAAATAATATATATATGCTACTTGCTGTCAATAACATCAATAAAAAAAAGTCAGAATTTATAAAGTGAAACAGCAAATATATCATAACAAAAGTAACCATAACAATATTACGGTGCATCCACCATATTGACCAGAATGAATACTACCATATAGAGTGGTCTTTTAAAAATTTTTCTGCAGAATATTAGCTTAAATGAATATATTACAAAATATGATACCAAAATAGTTTTATAGCTTTATTTTATCTGTCACCAGGATGTAACTCCCGATAGCGACTACAGACTTTATATTTTTTAAACATTTGTTTCGTTAGCTGTACCCGAGATTTATATCCCGTAAGTACATGTCATATATATATATATATATATATATATATATATATATATATATATATATATATATATATATATATATATATATATATATATAAAGTAGCTTCCTTTCTAGCAATGCTCCATGAATTCCGAGCCGATTGATATTTAATATTGTTTTGACACTCTTTGAAAGCAGGTGGGTGCGATAGTTGCTATAATGGAAAAAAGTGAATTTCGTGATGATTAAACCTGTAAACATAATATTTTCACAAGGCATTATCTGATGTGAGAGCATCATGATGCATTATTTCCTCTGTTAGAAACCTCGTCCGCACATTGAGAGATATAATAATATTTCCACAGGATTCGCAGATTCGCGAAATGGATCTTGGTTATTGAATTAATAAGCAGAAGGTACACATATATATATTTATTTACTAAAATTCACAACTACTTCACTACACTTTTAATGGGCAATTTTTTTGAAATTGTCTTAAGTTTTGCGAGATTTGGCGTAACAAAAATAACTGAATTTCGGAATCGGAATCGACAGGGAACTGACTAACGTGCAATTTTCAAATTGTGCTTTTTACTCTTAATCTTAGCGTGCAACTCTTAAACGTATGCTTTCAACTCTCACTCTTTTCTCGTGATTTCACTCGAACTATTTACGTGTGGTGGGTTAACCCGAACTCTCATCACCCACCTTTCATCTCAAACTCTCGATTCATTCTCTTTTCTCTCGAATTCCCACGTAGTCCTGTCCACGTGATAAGACTATAAAAACCATCTGTTCCTGTTATTTCTTGGGTTTTACTCAAGTGCCTCATTTCGCCCCTTTAACCGCTACAGAGCCTTTCACTATCACGTTCCTCTGAAAGGATGTTTGTTTTGCTTGGTGCTTTTTCTGGTGCCAAGTGCCATTACCATCAATATCTACTTTAGGATACTTGTAACTTATATATTTATTACGAGTCTCTTGTTTATTATTTATGATTTCCCAGAAAAATGTGGGTATTTATTGTTCTCTGATCGTATCGTTTTTCGACTTCTGTATGGGTCTAGACTTTTATTCATTTTGTATACATCTACAGGGTGAAGTTTATTTTCAGTTGTGAATGTTTTCACAACAGTGTCCTTAATTAGCGAAGAAAACGTGCTGTTTCATCACAACAATGTACTGTCCATTCGCCCGCTATTGCAGTAACGAAACTATTAAATTTACACTACGAATTGATCAACTCTATTCTCCGTACTTAGTCCCCTCTGATTTATTCCTATTTCCAGAAATAAAAAATAGATGGCTGGAAAGAAGTTGATATCAAATCATCGAAATTAGCCATCGTACTTTTTAGAAGGCATAAAAATGGACGAAAATCATTAGGTAAAATGTTTCGAGCTAAAATTAGAGTACATTAAAAAATCGACTTTCCAGAAACCAAAAGTTAGTTTATTTTTAACTCTACCTTTGTATAAGTAAAATGCAGCTAGGGTGGTGTAGGAAACTATGTGTAGCAGATAAATGTTTAGGCAGATTCCACATGTTTGTTCCATTGATTCCTTTCACAGCCAGAATATTGGTGTCTTGAAGGAAGACAAGGCGAGTTGCACCGCCCAGCTGCATCTAACTTCCAAAGTTGTTATTGTTGACTTTCTAGTGGCAACGGAACGAACCAAAGGAGCACTCTCATGGAATATGTGGATCCCTTGTTACGATTAATACTGATAATTGGTGACCCTCAGAGGTAAAACCATACTTTTATAGTACATTTTAGGAGGGAAGAATAATGAAAAAGCCAAGAAATCGCCCCTCATTTATGTTAGTTCGAGGCTTGGTAAAGCCGGATGCCTTTTGAGAAATATCCTACAATTGTCTCTCATCGGTCGATGAACTCTTCGAGAAACTAACAGGTTTAGGACAAACCAAGGGTAGATAGCTCAAAAGGGTTGTATCCAGAGTTCAAATATAGCTAACTCTGGTTATTTTTGAGTTTCCGTCAAGCTGCAGGTGTGCCGTCATTTAGACTTCAGCAGCTGATGCACATCTAATCATAAAGCTTCACTTTTTTTGCATAAACATATTTATTTTCTGGACGAATTGTTAGCAAACTTTAGGTTATCATATGTATCTTTATATTTTCAATTTTAACTTTTGGACAACTGACTGAATTTTTAATATGAAAAATGCGCTAAGAAAACAATTAAAAATAATAATTGGCCTATAAAAAGTAAACTTAACTTGAAAAGTAGACTGTTAACGAATCCATTTATATTAAAATAAATTTATAATCAAAATATGTACATTGATAATTAAATCTCTACCGTTTCCTTGATGATTCAAGTTGAATAATAACTTGTGAAAATATGAACAAAATATTTAAAATTAAGTGTATAAAGTATTTAGAGTAGAGCATATTTCAGTATATATAAAACGTGCATATATTAATGGGTATAAATTTATATGTTATGGAAAAATAAGCCCGATTACCCTCATTTTCCGTTGCCAACGTCTCATAATCTAAACTCGTCAAATATATACGATCTAATTGAATTATTTAATGCGATTCAACAAGATGCCATTCGACCCCACGATGATTTTAAGCATATGACCCAAAAACAACAGCTGTCCAACACACATCCAGTTGCCAATGGCAATACCATGGAGCTATGAAACAGCAAGGCCGTTTTTTTACTGCAATCAATATTGATAAATTATTTTATGGATTGGCATGTATATGGTTCACGAACGAAATAATTAGAATCATGGAGAATTATATTGTTCAGATAGTTAATTTTGATGAAAATAAATTAATTTAAATAATGTATAATTTAATTATAAATAAATAAACTAAGCTTAAATATATTATTTTTCACCTCCAAGAAGGTATGTGAGAATCGTTTAAATTGTTCTTGATCGGAAAATCTTGATCTCACTAATATTTATAATACCATTGATATAAATAAGAGTAACATTTTAAAACTTAACGAAAATGCATCCATCTCCAAAACGAAAGCAAGTGCCTCCTGAAGCCCGTTTCTGGCCTTACGCAGTTATCAGTCTAGAACTGAACGTTCGAAAGCAGCTGAAGGAGCTCGACCCTGATGGCTTGAGCCCGACTGATGATGGCTTAAGGCCAGAAACCGGTCCCGCTAGATACTTCTGGAGGAATAGGTCAATTTTGCGTGGATCGCGGATACATTTTAATTGTTTTTCATTTCAACATTTTAAATATTCCCCATGGGCCCACTATATAACTTTTCATATTAGTAATATATTTAAAATAATAATTGAAATGAGCTGTAGACAAATACAAACATACACATAGCAAAACCAGTTGTTTTTAAGTTGGTATAACTGTCTATGATATCTGGCAGATATTTCAGTCATTTTTTTCATTTTAAATATAAAGTTTAGGACATTTAATTACGAGTTACTATTTTTACCCGCTTTATTGTTTAAAATCAATATACAGGGTCTAAGGAAATGTACTTTTCTAAATTTTAAAAAAGATTATTTACAGTTTTAAGACAAAAAGTTTTGTTAAAACAGGTATCCAAAATGCAACTATTTTTCCAGAAAACCGGTTCAGACGTCTACTTTCGTCCAGTTTATCTATCGGAATTTAATTTTTGTTACATTGGCCTCTTAAGGTATTATTTGAAAATAAGACATAATATTTTGTAGCCATTTATTCGATAAGTTGGCATGATATTTTTTTTTTTTTTGTTTACAACAACAACAATTTTCAAACAACAAATTTACAACAACAAAAAACAACAATTTTGTTTTTTTTTTTGTTGGTTTGTTTTGTTACAAAAGAAAAAGAAAACTGAAAAATTGAAATTATCAGCACTAATTTTTCACACCATAACACGTTTTAAGTCAGTTACGTCACATAAAGAAACAGATAATTCACTGTCTTATTAAATTAACTGTTCATGTCTACCATCCCATTCCTGGTGAAAGAAGCTTCGTCGGTTGATAAGAAATTGAACACAAAATTTGGATTCGTTTTGGTTTTGTCGAATAAACCGTTCACATTAATTGTGCCTGTGTGAAAAATCAGCGGGTAAAAGTGCTTGTACCCTTTGCACAGCAATGGTAGAATAATTGCTTTTTTATTAACTTCAAGTCCTGGTAGAATCCTCTTCAACAAGATGTAAAATTTCTTCTTTGACTTTAGAACCGATTTCTCACTGACGTCTACATTCTCGAAGCTATGGAATAACACTACGCTGCTAGAAACGGTCCTCCTGGGTATGGTTTCCCTTAAATACACATAGTCCTTTCGGAATGTTGGAGAACCCAGATACGAAGTTCGCGCACAGAACGTATTTTTGGTTTTAAATGTAATTTAAATGCACGCACGGACATACAGTAAAATAATTGTTGGCGCTATTACAAAATATTTTTTTTGCGGCGTTGCCGCATCGATATTGGATGATGTATGACGTGATTCTTAATTTTCAAATATTTTTTATAACAATGTGTATTATTGTATTGGTAACACACAATTTGTAGTATCAACCGAGAGTATGAACTTCACACATTCAAGTCAACAGGGCTGGTCACTTCTCAGATGCCTAGGAACGACAGTATCTCTACCACCAAGGACCACTACTTTGCTCAAAGACTTCAAAATCACCGATAAATTCACGTTGGCCCCATCCATTTACATTAGTGGAACTCCAAATAATTCTAAATAGCATAAAATTACTCAAAGCACCCGGCTATAATAACGTTTTCCCTGAATTTCTAAAACATATCGGTGATAAAGCAAAAATTTGGCTTGTCTAATTTTATACCAAAATCCTTAATACCGGGGAAATTCCTAACTTATTTAAAAGGAAGAAAGTGATAGTAACACTGAAGCCAGGAAAACCCTCCACAACCCGGCTAGCTATCACCTCATAACACTTTTAAGCAAGTACTATAAATTCCTTGATCTCCTAATTTACAACAGTAAACTGATACTAGAACAGACTGGTTTTCGAACAGTACGAAACTGTAGTGATCAGTGACGGCTCGTGGGTTTTTAAAGTGAGAGGGCGTAGAAGAAAATAGTGCTGCTGAATATTTTTTTTTGCTTTTTCCCTTCCTCTTTCATGCTATTGAAACCCGATACAAGAGGTGAACCAGGAAAATGAGTTAAAGGAAAGAAACTGAACGAAAATATAATATGGTGTTTTGCTCTGAAAAAGTGTTTACTGTGATAAATGCTGGAAGGGCGAGCCTCCCTCACGAGCCGCCACTGGTAGCGATCAAATGTTAGCTCTGACGATGCACATAGAATCAGGATTTCAAAGGGGCCTAAAAACCGGTACGGCCTTCGTAGACCTTACATAAGCCTATGACACCGTATGGAAGGGAGAGCTTGTCTTCAAACTACAAGAAATGATCCGATGCACAAAAATCTGCCATCTGATTCAGAATATGATAAGCAACAGAAAGATCACAGTCAACCTAAACGAGAAGAAAAACTGTGAAAACACTATTAAAGACGGACTATCTCAGGGATCAGTGTTAGCACCCTTACATATATATATCTATATATATATATATATATATATATATATATATATATATATATATATATATATATATATATATATATATATATATATATATATATATATATATATATATATATATATATATATATATATATATATATATATATATATATATATATATATATATATATAAACATTCCAGATACTATCGCCCGTCAATTTATATATGCAGATGATATGGCCCTGAGTATACAACATAATTATACAACACATATATACACAATTATACTACAAATTATACAACATAATACTAACTCATACAAACATAATACTAATTCATGTAGCAAAGACCTCACAACTGACCTGGCCGTTCTCGAGTCGGCAAGCATATGCTGAACTGTACGTGGTTTTTGAGGAAAGAGGCTAAGACACCATCCCACTCCGACTTATCGTGGCGTCACCCTGGACAGATCCCTCACTTACACGCAGCATATCTCTGGAGTGGCACAGAAAAGTAAAACTCGAAACAATATTATTTACAAGTAGGCGGGATCAACCTGGAGAGCGAACGGTCAGACACTACGAACTTCTGAGCTAGCACTCATTTACTCCTCTGCATATAGTACTGTGCCCGTGTCTGGTATAAAAGGAAACTTACTTATAAACTGGATTTCCAGTTCAATGACAACATCATAAGTATATCCAGAACCGTAAAATCAAAACCCACTGGCTCCCTTCTTTGTGTAATATTGCTCCTCCAGAACTACGCAGGTTGAAGACCGCGAAAGAACAATGGGACAGAATACACGATGTAAATATGTCAGAATTGTCCAGACTGTCACGGTATAGGCTAAAATCCCAATCTGGATAGACACAGTCTTGAAAAGTGGCGTAGATATCAATGAAAGGTGGACATCTCTTCTTCTAAACCACTCTACCAGAAATGTCGACCTTATCAATATGAAGAAAAAAGGAAATCGGTTTGAACCTCTCGAGGAACACCTGGAGTCGAATGGACAGGTTTAGAACCGGACATGGCAGATGCAATGACACGTTTTATAAATGGTAGATGGTGACTTTCCCTGGATGAGACTGCGGCGACCCACACCAAACAATAAACCATCTGGTGAACTACTGCTCTTTGAGAAGTCTCCCAGTTGGCCTAAGTGAACTCAATGATGTCACGCCAACTTGATTGCACTAAAATGGCTCGACGCTCTCAACGTGGATATGTAATCGTTTAGATACATGGTCTCTGGTTGGATCTTTGTGTGTATTCGCAGTCTATTTTCTTTTCTTATTTGATATTTTCAACTTATGTGGACTTTGTGATATATTTATATTTACTAATACTTGGTTTATGTTTGTTTTTATTTGTTTTTTTTGTCTCTTGTTTTTGCTTGTATCCAAAATTTAATGTATTGCTAGTTTTCTTTTATTATATCAAATGTCATAATGTAGTGTCTCATACGAAATATACAAGGTGTCCAATATTGTTGTCCATTTTTGTAGGTACAATTAATAGAACTGGATTTAAAGTATAATATTTTTTTATTATAACATTATAGTAAATTTGGAAATTTATTTAGCAAAAATAATACTGAATGTTTTGCTTCCGTACAGATTGGGATGGATTTTCTCTAACCGACTCACGCACACTTTCAATGTTGTTTGCACCTCTGCTTCACCTTGGACGACTACTAGACGATAAATTTTGAGTTGATCCTGTAGTTTCACACTTTTTATCTATTTCTTTAATAAATTAACACTGGGTGGCTCGTTTATGTCATGTAAATTATATTTGGTCCTATAAAGGCGACGAGCCGTAATAAGTGAATTGTGCGAACACAGAAAACACGTTGTTATCCGGTGAAATGCTCCATGGCAACTAATTCTTACTGAAGCAAGCTTCGATGTGAAGTTAACACGACCAGCGCGAACTGCGCCACCTAGGAGCAAACAAGTAATTAAATATGAACGACATTTCTGTACACCTGGTATATAGTGTATTCTAAGTAATGTCTGAATGATTGTGGCGTGTTCATATATTTTTTTTTTCTCCTTTATTTGGGTTTTTCGCCATTCTAAAACTAAAAAAATATCAAAAATACCTGTTCTTATTTAAAGAAAGAATCACTGGGTAAAAACAAAAAACCAAACAGAGACAAATTTCTCAGTGATTCTTTTTTGCAATAAATTTGCCTAACGAACAAAATTTTAAAGATATAAAAATGTTATAAAAAATTTTACAAACTTTTAACGTTAACGTTTCGGAGGGTAATCTCCCCCCGTTTTCAAAACTGAACTAAAAAATAAATTATATTAATTTGTAATATATAAAGTAACGAGTGAAAGTAAATATATTTTTTTGTATGTCAACGATACTTACATTGACAACAATGGATTTTCATGACAGTGACATACTACCAAAAAATATATATAGGTAATGTTTACTGTGTGTCTAACGGTCTAGATGTCTCACCTATATAGAATTTGCCACATTCGCAGGGAATTTTATAAACCGCATTTTTGGTATTTTGTTGTATATTGTTTGGTTTAGTCTTTGTTAATAGAGATTAATAGACAGTTAAAGAGTTTTTTTTTTGTTTTAAATGTCGTTCTTATGTTGTATTTATTTCCTACTCTTTTAATTGTGTCAGAAATACCGCGGATATAAGGGATTGTGAGGTTGATTGTTTGAGAGTTATTATTATTGTTATTAATAACTTGTCTGTTTTGTCTAGTATCAAAATTTTTAAGCGATTTATCTATAAAATTTTTTGGGTAATTGTTTTTTTATTAAAATGTCTTTTATGTGATTTGTTTCGTTTTGTAGTGTATCACTGTCGGAACAAACAAGTTTTGCTCTGTCATATAAACTTTTAATTACTCCTATTTTGACCGATTTTGAGTGATTTGAAAAGAAATTGAGATACCTATCTGTGTTTGTCGGTTTTCTGTAAACTGTAGTTTTTAATTTGTTGTTTTGTTTTATTATTAAAGTATCGAGGAATGGCAATTTATTCTCCCTCTCCATCTCTAAGGTAAACTTAATTGTAGGCTCTCGAGAATTTATATCTTGTAAAAAAATATTTAGATCGTCAATGCTATGTTGCCATATAGCAAAAATATCATCAACGTACCTAAGCCATATTAATGGCTTTTTAAGAGATTTGTTTAATATGTCATTCTCGACTTCCTTTATAAAGATATTACTCATCAAAGGAGAAAGAGAAGAACCCATTGCCAATCCGAAATTTTGTTGATAATAATCATTTTCTAATTGAAAATATGTGGTTTTTAAGCACAGAGTTAATAATTCCAAAATTGTATTTATGTTTAGTTTAGTGCGGTCTTTTAACGTTGTATCATGTTCTAATCTCTTTCTAACTATTAATAGTGATTTATCAACTGGTACATTAGTAAATAAACTCACCACGTCAAAACTAACCATTAAATTTTGGTTTGTAATTTTAATGTTCGAAATTTTATCTAAAAAATCTGAAGTATTTTTAATATATGAATTTGTTCTACCCCAAAGTGGATTTAAAATGTTTAATAAAAATGTTGCTAGTTTATAACATGGGGAATCTATACTACTAACTATAGGGCGAAGTGATATATTAGTTTTGTGTATTTTTGGTAGACCATAGAAATGAGGTGGTTTACTATAATGTGGTGTAAGTTGTGATCTTTCTAGATCTGTAAATTCACGTTTGTGTTTATATAATGTATTGTAAATTTGTCTCTCTAATTTTAATGTTGGATCTGTAGGTATTTTAATGTAATTTCCCTCATCAATTAAAGTTTTAACTTTGTTATTATATTCTGTAGTGTCCAGAATAACTGTGGCGTTACCTTTATCTGATGGCAATATTTTAATAGATGTGTCTTTTTTTAAATTTATCTATAGCTAACCTTTCCTCATGGTATAAATTTGATTTGATTTTAAATTGTTTTTCTAAGATAAGTTTTAACCTAATTCTGTATTCATTTGCACTTTCCAAAGGTAATTTTTGAGCAACAGACTCTACTGCCGAAATAAGGTCTAATTTAGGAACATCTTTCGATGTAACACTAAAATTTAGTCCTTTAGAAAGTACATACTTTTCAGAATCAGATAATATTTTATTTGAAATGTTAACTACAGTTTTATTAATGAAATTTTTGTCTGTATGTGTATTAATGTGTTTTGTATGTGTTCCATGTTTTTCAATAATTAGGTATTTTTGATATTTTTTGAGTTTTAGACAGTGGCGAAAAACCCAAATAAAGGAGAAGGAAAAAAAATTGTGTATTCGTTAAGTAATAAGTAGTTAATATTTGTCAGATATACTTTAATAGATATTTGCTTAATAATGTTAATGAAGACCCTCAAGTTTATTGTTATTATTTGATTTAATTGCCTTCTGATGAGGCTAGCATGGTTAACAAAACGGGTATCAAGGGACTGCAAAAGAATGTTTAGGTTGCCTGAGGAAAACCTTTTGGATTGACGTTTTCACACGACAGGGTCCAATATAAAGATAGACATTTTAACATCAATCAACATTATAATTTTCTTAGACTCCCTTAAGTACCATAATATGATAATTTTAGGTGCCTGCCTATGCGAAATAGAAACAAAAAAGTGCGTGATCCGTCCCTGTTTCATAATTCGAAAGGCTTTATCCCCCGGCATCATTTTAATAATTTTGCTTTTTAATCATCGGCCGTCCTCTGCGTCAACTTTCATATTTTCCATCTATTTGTTCGGGTCAAAATTACCACTGAATTATGCACACCTAATTATACCGCTAACACAAAAGCTCCCCATATGAAGTACTGCTAACGTTCCGAAACGTTGATTTGCGCGTTGCGTGACACATTCTACAATTATTTAATACAATAACTAGTTCGCCGTTTTAACTGTACACAAAAAAGAATGTGTGGTAAGGTTATAAAGGTTCAATTTTGTAATATTAAAGGCTTTGTTAAGAAAAGACCTCGGGACATTTACGCCAAAGAAGAAAACCACTTGTTTGCGTCAAATGTTAATTGGGAAATAGTAATTTAAGAATTAATGTGCCTAAATTTGAATAATGTAGAAATATATTTCTAATTAAAGCAAACAACTACAATATTAAAAACAATTTTATTTTTCAATATACTTATTTATTTAATTCTAAGCCTTCCCGTCCTTAAGGTTAAGGCTGTATCAGCTTAGTTTCTCGTTATAGATAATTTTTCGTAGCTTTTGCCTTGCTCTATTTTTTATATTTTCCATTGTTCCATTCTGATCTTAAAGTTTAAATCTTCATCTTAAATGTTTTTTTATTTATCCATATTAATTTTGTCCCATTCAAAGTAATCTCCTCTAACTGCAATACACTTATTTAACGATTTTTCCAGTTTTCGAAACTGTTTTTATACTCCACTTCGGATATATATCTTTCAAAGTGGCCAGCAAACTCCCTAGAGTGTCCTAAACTCTCCTGGCTCCTGTGGACTCAAAACGGTATCCACGAAGTGGTCTCTTCTATCGAGAAAACCGGAAAAAAGGCACACGATGCCATATCTGGTGAATATGTTGCTTATGGAATGGTATTTTTTTGTTTTTTTAACAAAATTTTAACGAATAATTATTGCGGTGTGCGATGATGCGCTATGTTGTTCTTCATAATTGATTGAATTGATATAAATCATTGCAGTAATATCTACAATACAATAAATATATACACTACTAATAAACGGGTTTTTCAAATTAAGCGGTTTTTATAATTATTAAATAAAACACAGATGGTGTAGTGAATTTTCCTAGGTCTAGTCTCATTTCCAAAGTGCAATGTATGACATTTATAAAAATAAAATCACACATAATACAACGAGTTAAAATTGTTGAATTACTTTATGAAAATGGGCGTTCAGTTAAAAATGTTTTTAGACAATTATGTGATATTTACGGCTTGCACAATCGTCCATCTGATCAAATCAATCGAATTCAAAAATTTCAAAAAACTGGTTCGGTGGAATATAAAAGAAGAGCAATATATAGTCGTAGTGGTCGTACTCAAGAGCATATTGATTTGGTACGTGAAAGCGATGCTGAAGGTCCAGAAATTTTCGACGTTCACAACAATTTAAACTCAGTCAATCCACAAGATATTTATAAAATATTTTTAAAAGATTTATAAAAGATATTTTATAAAGGTATTTTATAAAAGATTTAGCTCTGAAGGCATATAAGGTTCAAATAACACAGGAACATTCAAAACGTCGTGTATTTGTTTATTGGATCAAAGAACAAACAGAGGATTGTTCTCAAAAAGTAATCTTTTCAGATGAAGCACATTTTGAAATTGGTGGGTATGAATATGGTGCTTAATAAACAATATTGCCGCATTTGGGGTAAGAACAGACCACGATTGATTCACGAGAAACCTTTACATCCAAAATGAGTCACTGTTTGGCATGCATTATAGCCTGGTGGTGTAATTGGACCGTAATTATTTTAGAATTCTGCTATTGAAGCTGTAACTGTAAATGATGTTCGATATCGTGATATAATAACTGGGTTTTTGTGAGCTGAATTGAATAATATTGATCTGGAGGATATGCGGTTTTAACAAGATGGCGCTACACCTCGCTCTGCTAATGAAACATTTGATTTATTCAGAGAAAAATTTCCTGGATAATTTATTGCAAGAATCGGTGATGTTAATTGGCCACCAAGATCATGTGATTTGAAACCGTTCGACAATTTTCTTTGGGGTTACGTGAAAAGCCACGTCTATAAGAACAATCTACAATCTATTCCTGAACTAATGGATGAAATTATTTGGGTCATTAGTGAGATAGATCCACGATTATACCAAAATGATACCCAAAATACCAATGATATACCAAAAAAAAGTAGATATCTGTGGAGAAGAGACGGTACTTAGGCAAATATTGTTGTCTTGCTTAAATATCATACACTATGCTTGAATTATCAATAAAAATATTTTGGAAATAAATGGAAACTGTTTTATTCAAGAATTTAAAAAAAACCGCTCAATTTGAAAGACAGTTTACATAATCGTCAATTACTCGGTACAAGATCCTTGATTTTGGTAATGTTTTCTTTATAAGTTGATATGGAAGGTCTTTCTAAATAAAGTTCATCTTCAACAACACCTCTATCATCACTAAAGTCCCTGTGCCACTTGTCATTTTTTTGTTGACATGGTTTTATCATGTAACTTTTTCTAAACAATTTTAGTGTATTAGCACAAGAAATTTAAATGACATTTTGGCGAATAGTCTGCAAGTTCCCAACAGGGACCAATTCAGTAACCGGATTGGTAACACTTCATACGTGGCGGCGCCATAATGTTAGCGAGCGCGCTAAATTGACACTGTAGACGGAAGGCGATAAACAAAAGACTGACGACGGATTGACTCATGGCAGCCCGCACCTACACCCGCCTACTCCGCGAACCCCATTGTCCGGCCGGATTACAGCGATCACCGATCAAGCGGGAGTCCGGATTAACGAGGCCCTACTGTATATATATATATATATATATATATATATATATATATATATATATATATATATATATATATATATATATATATATATATATATATATATATATATATATATGTATACATATATATATATATATATATATATATATATATATATATATATATATATATATATATACATATATATATATATATATATATATATATATATATATATATATATATATATATATATATATATATATATATATATGTATACATATATATATATATATATATATATATATATATATATATATATATATATATATATATATATATATATATATATATATATATACATATATATATATATATATATATATATATATATATATATATATATATATATATATATATATGTGTGTGTGTGTGTGTGTGTGTGTATATATATACAATACAAAAGTAGGTCAGTACTGAAGGTCAATAGGCAAAGCACCAGCGAAACTTGGAGGGACTTGGTTGGAAATGAAAACTAAAGAATCAGGGCAACAAATAAAGAAGGCTGGAGAGGAATTGTAATTAAATGCGTTAGGTCTCCATGGCCTATAGAGCAAAGTAATATTATATGCAGAAACGTTAAGACAAACGGAGCATATTTTCGGTTTATTTTAAATATTTACATTAGATTTGTTTTTGTTCCCCACTATATTTTACTATGTTTTGGTAAAGAATGATATTTATCTGCAAATTCTATACTCTCAATAACAAATTGCTTCAAAAGCATTTGAGCAATGCAAATTCCAAAAAGAATACGATCTTCGATGATAGAACTTTTTTAACTCTATTTGCTAATATCATATACGGTACGTCTAAAAATGGGAGAATGTACAATTGAGATTGAAGCCATAAAAAATCAAATATTCCATATATCACATATTTCTCTATTTAAGCTTCTACGCAGTTCTCTTTTTTTCTAATTCACGTCATTCAACGATTGTATAATACGGAAAGAAGTTCATGCACACCAGCTATTTATTCTGTATTAACGAAGCACGCAGCATACGTAAAGCTCAAGTAATGTTTTTCAAATATATTAATGTACCCTCAAATTTTAATTAGTCCTAAAAATGTTTTCAAATTTGTTAAGGATTGCTATATACCAGGTTTGTAAATATCAAACCGGAATTTGCCCATAGATAGCCCTAACTTTCAATATAGTTACGGTCAAACCGCGTCATTAGCGTCATTTCCTTGTTGACATCTGATAAAGATTTTCAACTCACAACAATACAAGTTTCATACAACAGCATAGTTTGTAATAGCGTTGAACATGTCGAATTATGTGCCTGGAAACTACAATTTGCAGACAGCATTGTGTTTCTGTTGCCATTTAAACAAAACTGCCGCAGAATCGCCGCTAATGCTTATCAAAGCTGACGGTGAGCATGCTGTTGGTAAACCACAGTGCTTTGATGGTTTAAAAAATTCAAAAGTGGCGATTTTGACACGAGAAACAAAGAACGTGGAAGATCACCGAAAAAGTTTGAAGATAGCGAATTGCACGCTTTGTAGGATAAGGATGACGTTCAAACGCAACAACAACTCGTGGATCAATTAATGTGACACGAGAAGCCGTCTCTATACGTTTGCTGCTCGCCAGGTATAAAAGAAAGTTATTTCTCCATTGAATTGTAACTGGTGATGAAAAGTGGATATATTTTTTTGAGAATTCGTAAAAGAGTAAAAAATCATGGGTAACTCCAGGCTAACCATAGACATCGACTGCAAGGCCAAATCGCTATGGACCGAAAACAATGCTCGATGTTTGATGCGATCAGAAAGTTTTGATCTATTATAAGTTGCTAAAACTTGGCGCAAGCGTTAACACTGAACGCTATCGACAACAAATCATCAATTTAAATCCAGCTTTGCGTGAAAAATGATTAGAATATTCAAAAAGGCAACACAAAGTGATTTTGCTTTATGATAATAGACCATCGCACACAGCAAAACTGGCCAAAGAAACGATTGAGGCGTTTAGTTGGGAAATACTTTCACATGCGGCTTCATCAGACTTGGCTCCGTCCGATTACTACTTATTTGCATCAATGGGATACGCATTTGCTGAGCATCGCTTCACTTCTTACGAAAATAGCTCGATAACTGGTTTGTCTCAAAAGAGCAACAATACAATAAACGTGTATTTTCTATACAAAAAATCGTATTTTATATTTATATACTTGGTAAGTATGAGGTTGTAATGACACAGATAATATTCAATTGATGTCAATAAAGAAAACCATGCGTGGTTTATAGATTATGAAAAGGTTATCGATAAAGGAAGGCATCAGAAGCTAATGGAGCGAAGAGCAACGTGGAACGGACCTGTACACGTAGAAAATTTTAGGATTGGAATGACTTATAAAGAAATCGGACTAAAACAGTATTGTTTTGAGAAATATACTAGAAATTATAATTTATCTTCCGACGTTAACTATATTGATTTTCAATTCTACTAAATAAATAAACTATATTTGATTATAATATACACTTTATACAATAATCAAATAGGTAGAATCAGTAGAGAAGGGGAATATTCAAAATACATACATATAAAACGAACATTAAGTCAGGACTGCATCCTCTCTTCGACAGTTTTCAATCTAGGCGTGATTTTTCGGTGTATCCGAACATCCGATAGGGGTGTCAACTGAACTGTGCGTTCCGAAGAAAATATCGCCGCTGTTGGTCACCGTGTTAATGAAGATCCAAATTTATCAAAATTTTGTTCAGCGACAAAGTTCATTTTTGGCTAAATAGTTAAGTTAATAAACAAAATTTATTAATAAACGGTATTGATCTGGAGGAGATGTAGTTCCGAAAGGATGGCTCCAGATATCATACAGTCCACGGAACACTTCGGTGGGAAAATTAGTTCGAGGAACGGACCTGTTAATTGGCCACCAAGGCCATGCGATTTAACGCCTTTAGAATATTGTCTTTGAGGTTATGTTAAATCTTTGGTCTATGCCGATAAACCGGCAACTATTGACATCTTGAAAGCCAACATAACTCTGACAATTTTGAACATAAGATCCCAATTGCTTGAAAAAGTGGTCGGAAATTAAATTGCCAGAACGTACTCTGTTAGGAGTAGCCGCAGCGGTTATTTGTCCGAAATTGTCTTTAAACATTAATGCCATTGACTTTATTTAAAATTTATTAACATTTTTATAAAAAGACGTAGATTATATTCGTTAATTGTGACATATGTGATAATTATGGTATACAGTTAGTTAAGAATCGACCAGAAGCATTTGAATGGACGCTTCTCAATAGTATTTGCAATAATCTAAATGTAATGTAATCATGGAATGAAATCGCACGCCAATATGGAATCACCAATACATGTCAGAGATGAAGAAACAATCCAAACAGTGGGTAAGAGTTCGAAAAAATGCGCCAAAGTAAGCGAAAACTGTTTCATATGTAGGAAATTTTATGTTTATGCTTTTCTGGGATTTTTATGGTATGACGCACATAGACTGTCTGACATAAGCAGAACCATCACCAGGGAGCTTTACGCTTTACTAATGGATAATGGAAGGGTTCTATTCAGGCTACACGTTCACATTTGGCCAAAAATGAAGAGCTTTTTTACCACAATAATACGCCTGTACACTGTATTTGTCAGATATAGCTCCCAACAATTACTTCCTCTTTCCAAATCTGAAGAAATGGCTCGCCTGATTACTATTAACTTCAAACGATGAAGTGAAAACTGAGGCAACAGCTTATTGTGTAAAGTTGTATAAGTTGCGTTGTATTGAGGGTTAAAAGTTGGAACGTCGTTGACCTAAATGTATTGAATTGCCAGCTGATTGTGTTGAAAATAAAAATCGATAAATTTTATGATTTCTTTGCTACTTTGAAAACTTTTCGAATAACCCTAATAATCCCTGGATAAATCTCTCTCTCTCTAAAACTGAAGCTCTATGAGCTTTGTAAAGGATGATCCCGATTAGTTGAAATCTGATAATCAACATAAACATAATCTGGCTAGATACCAATTTATAAGAGCTATTTCACTAAAGGACGTTAAAATACAAAGTCCTCTTTGGCAATTTCGAAAGTTTCTATCGCTACGTAAATGAATTATAGCTTACTATTCAGACTGGCAGTTTGTGTAACAAACAACACTAATATTAGCGTCCATTACAAATTTGCCGTAGTTACAGCATGCACGGTTTTCGTTTTTATTTCTAGTTGACTAATTCAGCGCGATTCAACATGTGGCCCATATTGGAAAATGTCTCTCTGACGTGCTTTTTGGTATATTACCCGAAAAATTCCAATAATGGTCGGAGAAATTGGATGTATTTATTTTCCGCTGGAAAGATATTGCCTTTTTTGCCTTCGGACAAATACTCATTACTCTTTCAAGGTGGATATGGTGTATAATCCGTCTTTTGCAAAAAGAAAGAAAATGAAAAAGTTACAAGCACACGTAGAAAATATTAGGATTGAAACGACGAAACGGCCTAAAATAGTATTGTTTTCAAAAATATTCTAGAAATTGTAATTTATCTTCTGACGTTAACTATATTCTATTGGAACATTTGGTGTATTAGCAGTGTGATTTAGCAGTTAGTGGTAAATCTCTTCGAGTTTATGTTGATCTTATTTTGTAAAACTGTTTCAGATATTTATGTAGAGTTTCATATGATAATGTTGAACAGTAGAGATAAAATATATTGTCTTCAATACTTGTTTCGTTATTTCTTAATTGGAACTACAGCCTCACGTGGAATCTACACCAAGGAGCATCAGATATAGACTAACACCCAAAAACAATCAACCATATTGTCAAATATGGTTGAAGGTTATCAAGGTTAGCGGTATGATGGTTATCGACAATATCACCATATTTTCGATGCCTGGCATGCCCATTCCTTGTCGGATTTTACACTCTAACCTGTTGAAATGCAATACCTAAGCTTGGTCTTTCCTAGTTACCCATCCAAGTAATAACTCCAATAAGTACTTACATACTTTATTTACATACTTACTATACTTACTTAGTTTCCGTGTCCGGTCAACGTACTGCTCCAGTAAATTGCAGCCGATCCATTGCACATAGTAGGGGCAGATTTATCCAGATTATAAAGTATTGGGGGTTCTGGATAGCGCCACATTCACACAAGGCATTAGCACCATCCTGTAGTAGTTCCCGTTTCTGGAAATTGGTGTTGCATCGTGGCACGCCCACTCTCAATCCGATTAAGTATTCTCTACACTGCGTAAGGTTGTTCGCTGCCTGGTAGCTCCTCTTTGACCTGATGGTTTAGCTGGTTTTTCCATTCTACAGTACGGTCAGCAGCCAGAGTCTATTCCAGGGCTCGTATCCTTCTCACAAAACTCTTTCTGGATTTTAGTCGCTGCGGTGCTGGTTGATGTCCGTACAACAGATGTTTAGGATCTGTCTCTTTCACTCTCTCTCTCTCTCTCTTCGTCTGCAGCGACCCCCTTATTAGGCGTAACTATACCAACTAACGGATATAAGTTTTCTATTGGTGTCAGTCTCAGATTTTCAGGTATGATACGTTTACCTGCGTATACCTGCTTCGCATGTGTTGACTAACCTTGGCCTTGGTGTTCATACAGTGCTACTTGTAGATCAGAGTGCGATCTAGTATGAAACCCAGGTATTACAGTGTTGAGCAAAACTGGAGTCGTTCGCCCCTCCATTTGTTCACCAACTCTCTCTTGGCGTTTTTGGTGTTGAGGTGAAAAGCGCAGACTTACATTTTACTCATGTTGGGTTTTAAGTGATTGACGTCATAGTAAGTGGATAAGATATCCAAAGCTTGCTTTAACTTTCCCTCAAGCTCTCCAAAACTGCGTCCATCAACCGCCATGGCCAAATCATCGACGTAGATATAAATTTTTGTAAAATTGGACACCGACTGGTAAAAGTTATAGAGGAGTGGTAACAACAATCTTCCCTGGGCCGTCGGTTCTTCTCATTACTGCATCTGATATTCCCTCCTTGAAAACTAACGTAAAATGTTTTGCTATGAACTAGGGTTTCGATCATTGACGTCAGTTGGTAGTCCCTTGTGACGTCGTATGTTTTCTTGAGTACTCTTCAATGATTCATGGTGTCGAAAATGACTGTTAGGTCTATAAAAACTACTCCGATAATCTTTCTGTGTTCGAAACTGTCTTCAATGCATTGGGTTATATTAGAAACTTGGCCGTAGCACGATTTCCCCGGTCTGAAACCAGCCTGTTAGGAATAAAATTCCCCTGCAAGATGCCAACAATGCGGTTAAGTATCATGCGCTCCAATATCTTTAAATTTTGGGTCAGCAATGACACCGAGAGAAAGTGTTTGGGGGAATTTATCTCCTTCATGGGCTTCACTAGCGCAACGACCCTCGCCTGCCTCTACATTTCCGGGATCTGCATGCTCCGAACTCCAACAAGTGACGCAGCATCTCGACCTCCGAGCAAATGATCCTGTGCAAATGATGCACAAATATTTTGGGGATTAGAACATATTACAAACAAAGGTTTACAATTAATATAATGGATTTACATATTGTAAAAATCTGTTCAACATACCCCACGCTCTGAACGATCATTTTATTTCATATATTGATAAACGCAGCTGAATCTTGTCAGTCAATTATGAATGCTTCTTCTAAAAGGATCATCGCTAAGTAAAAATAAATCCATAAATATCTAACCCAAATATCTATTCCGAATGTTGAAAGAACAAGGACTAGATCTGAAAACGCTGGCAATTATTAGAGCCCTTCGAAATTAAAACTGAAGTGAGACAAGGGGATGGACTCTCGCCAGTCTTATTTAACTGTATTCTAGAAAAAATAATACAGGAGTGGCGTGAAAAAAAATCGGCCCTGAATATTGACCAGCCCATTAAACTGGGGAGAACCAACATCAAAATTGATTGTCTGGCGTTTGCTGATGATCTAGCAATTTTGGCTCAAGATATATTAACGGCACAGAAACAGATTGAAATCCTAAAAGAAACAGCAGAAAAGGTAGGACTCCAAATCTACTTTGAAAAGACACAATACATGACCTGCAACAGACTAAGAACACCATTTCTAAAAACAAAATATGGTAACATCAGACGATTCAAATATTTGGGTGAAATAATCAAGGAAAATGGGATGGAAAAAGCGGCCAATAAGGGTAGATGTCAAAAAATGGAAACGGCATTGAGACTTATATAAAATATTTACAACAAAAAATATATATCTAAAAACACAAAACTAAGACATTACAACACAGTTATTAAGTCAGAATGTCTATATGGGGCAGAAACGCTCAATTTGAATAGAAAGAGAGACATCGAGGCCATTTAAAAGAAGGAAAGGAAAATCATAAGAAAAATCCTAAGCCTCAAACAAATAAACAGCATAAGATACCTACTTCGATAAAACCAAGAAATCAAACAATACACAGATATACATAGCGATATGAGAAAAAGAATACTTCAATTTTACGGACACATAAAACGGATGAATCCGAGTACGCTAACTAGACAAATAGTCGAATTTTATGAAAATTGGAGTAGAGCTAAAGTAGAAATAATTAAAAGGATTGCTGCAATTAAAGAGGACCTAAGATCAGCAAATATTACACAAAGTAAAATTCAGGATAGAGGCTGTTTCAGACACAAGGTTAACGTTTGGAAGGTTGGCTAGAGAGAAAAATGTAGGAAGACTGGAGCAACTTGGTCTGACGAAAGGAAAAAAGCTCATTGCGAAAGAATGAAATTAGTATGGGCGCAAAGGAAGACTAACTGCAACAAACGCCTCTAATTGTTCTTCGCGTGGTCCACCAGGGCCTATACGTGAATAATAATAATAAATATCTAGCAAGAAATGAAAACAAACTCTACTCTTACTGACGTGCTAATATGAAGTGTTACCAAAAAAAAATCTTAGAAAAGTCAATCGAAAATTAGGATAATGTTGACAATTGTAGTTTAAAAAAATTGTCATAAATGGAAAGATCATAGGTATTATTTTTATTTTTATTTTTTTTCCTTATTATTAAAAAGTTATATTTAATTGAAAATACATTTTTTTACCTAGTACCGATGAAGCACCGACAGATCCCGAAAAAACCCGAACGAATGTAACGTCACAATGTTTATTTCCTCTCAACATTATAGAGAGCTGATACGAGTGTTTTTATTTTTAATCAACTTATTCTTGTTGTTATAATTAGTGTATTCATAAATTTATTGAAAATGTCGAATTTAATTAATTATAATGCCTGTTTTGTACTATTTTGTACGAATTGTACAAAAACAACTCCCGAAAAATGTATTATAATGGCCAAAAGATGTTAAACTTTGAAATCAATGATTCCAAGAAGCACGACGTATTAATCCTACAACATCAAATTTTTACAACCACCTGTCATCAGATTATTATTTATAACACTATATCAATTTCTTTTGGGTTTGAGTTTGAGTATTTATTACCTGCTGAAGATACACAATCGTGACATCGAGTGTCTTGAAATGTTCTTAGTTTTTCATTAATAATTAAGGTAACTGTATAAGCTTTACTCAAAACTTTATGTTCTGGACATATATGTCCTTTCACCTTGTAAATACAATTTTTGAGGTTAAATTGAACATAATCTATGTCCTTGTCACCGTAACTCTCGCGTGACACGCTACAAATAATTTAGTTATATTTGATATAAATATTTTGTTTCTTGTTTACATTTACATTATTATTTTTTAAAACACTCAAATTGATGCCTTAGAACTTCGAACTTGAGCTGAATTGAACCGAATGTCATTTTTGAGAAAATATGTGACCATAAAAATATCCACCCAGGTATATCATCAGAACTAGCCTTTGTAACACATTACTGAATTAATTAAATTAATTATTTAAATTAGAAACCAACAACATTTTTTTGCATTAAACTTCAATAATTTTGATAGTATATACACAGGTAAAAGCCGTTGACATTACTTCCGTAAAAAAACTTTAATAGAATGACGTCATGCACAATCACTCTCAACAGTTTATAACGTTGTCCTCCTCTCATTACGTCACCAAACTGTTTCAATTTGCATGCCTTTATGGTTGTTATTAGTACTCTTCCTGTGTGACTTTCTCTACCCAAGATATTCGTTGTATTCTTCTGAATAGCCACAAAGAAAACAAAAAAAAAAATAGAAAACAATATCGTAAAGGTTAATCGAATATATGTAGCAGTGAGTCATTCGAATTTTCAATTTATTCTCTATATTTCCACAGCAAAAGAAAGAATTTTTGTTATAGAATGTGATGATTCTTAGTTAACTTTCATTAACCCAAGATCCTAAATACTTGTATCGATCCACTCGCCCAATAATATAATGAAAATAATTAATATACAATGAAATAAGTTTTAGAAAATATTGTAAATAAGTTTGATTTATAATCAAACACTCTCTTGAGAACATTTTTAAATACTTAAAATACACAGAAATCCCTAAAATAATATGGAACTATTTCCATGTACCTTGCAGTTAAGTCTACTGAAACAGAAATAAATATCGAATAAAAAACCAGGGACTAGATCGAAACCAAAACTGTAATGAAATATTAAGAATTATTAAAGATACTAATAAAAAAAAGTCAGTGGGCTCGTCCGGGATTTGAACCCGGGACCTCCCGCACCCTAAGCGGAAATCATACCCCTAGACCAACGAGCCGCAATTGAAAAAGTTGAGAAATTAGATCGACCGTGAGAGATTGGTAAATATTTTATTGGTTTGGCATATTTAATGCTTTTAACAGTGAATTATCGGCGATCGCGTTTTCTGCTAGATTTAATTCATCATATCGGCTCAATGGTCTAGGGGTATGATTCTCGCTTTGGGTGCGAGAGGTCCCGGGTTCAAATCCCGGTTGAGCCCATACTTTTTTGGCATTTTCATAAAATCGGTGACTTATTTATAATCTGAAAATGTTTAATTTAGTTGACTATTAGCAAGGCTACCTGTTATTTTTCAAATAATTTTGGTTCTTTATTTTTTTATATTGAGTTGAAGTTTTGAAAAATTAAGGATGATTAGCAAAAGCAGTTGGTATTCGTTAAAATAGTCTTTAAAACAATTAGAGTTGAGCCCTAAATTTTTGCTGTCCTATTTTTTTTAGTTATGTAAGATTAAAACAATACTTAAGAAGCCTTATCAAAGCATTCTTGCAGAAATAAATGAAGAAATCAAGAAGCCATTATTTATAGACCTTTAAAAAATACATATTTCATTCTACTAAACGCAATTCCATTCAGTTCTGTATTCCAGACAGAATGTTGGCGGCATCACCTTAGTTTTTGGTATAGGTATTCTGATGAAAAAGTTTTACATCCCTGTGACCTTTCAGGATATGTCAACAATAGGTTCGCAACTTGTGCCTACAAGAAGCTGCTGAATTTTGGCAAGTTTTGCAATTTAGTAAATATTTGAAGTTCTGATAGTCTAATTTCAAGGCTATATGGTGGATGTAACAACATATCTCAAAACACAATCGAGAAAAATCAATTGGCTTTGTTTTCGTTAATGAACCCTTCATTCGAAGTACAACTGTCCATCTTACCATGACGTCCGAATTTATAGTGACCCAATGAAGATGGAATAAACAATAGTTGGCAGAGTAAAAAGATGTGTACAGACAGGAAGATGCATGAAAGGATATTGGAGATATGTTAAGACATTTAATAGAATCTACATCAGAAGACGGTCAAAAGGAAGACAAACACAGGAATGGGTATTAACATTGGGACATTGTACAGAGCCGGTTATGAAAAATGGAAAAATATTAATGTGCATAAAAAATTGCATAATGGGCTTGTGGAAAATATAAAAGATATTCAAAAACAAGACAAATTTTTCTAGTTCGCCACTCCATAAAAATTGCTCAATTCTTCAGTGGTCATTAGATATCAACAAATCGTCTCCCGAGACTGGTTCATCATCATCATCATTCAGCCATTGTCGATTCACTGCAGGATCAAGGTCTCCCCAGCACCTTCCAACTCGGGTGTTTTGAGCGAGTTCATTATTGATAATGTCATCGATTAATCGTGTTTTAGGTCTTCTTCGTAAAAGCTTATGATTAAGAGGTATCCATGTATCCATCCCAAGATTGCTTTGGTCCATCTGTCGTCACATCGCCTCGCTATATGACATGGCCTGTTCATCTACATTTCAATTCCTTTACATTTGCAATGATGTCACATACTTTCGTTTGTCCTCTGACCCATGTACAGGTCTTTGTGTCCCGTTTTCTAATGCCAAACATACACCTATATATATATATATATATATATATATATATATATATATATATATATATATATATATATATATATATATATATATATATATAGGTGTGACATATGCTCTCTCATCAAGAATAGGAAGTCCCTCTCTACAATCAAAGTCTAACTGAGGTCTCATGATGAGTCTAACCACCAACAGACTAAACATGTGTCCTCCAATGTGACGGATGGGTGTGGCTTCCTCCCAATCAAGCAACTAACGAATGTTCATTTTGGAGGAGACGCAGGTTGTTGAGCGTTCCACATGAGATTGTGGAACCCAACGGTCAGTAGTGTATAACTCCTGCTAACTGTTGTCTCATTGGACGCAATCCAAAGAAATAAAAAAATTACATTTATGAGCTATCCGACGAGAAGTCGGCGAAAGTTTGGGTTGTTTGATTGTGGAGAGGGACTACCTATTCTTGATGAGAGAGCATATGTCGGTACCCTGATCAGTCTAACCACCAACAAACGAAATATGTGTCTTCCAATGTGAGGGATGGGTGCGGTTTCCTCCCAGTCAAGCAACTAATGAATGATGTTCATATATATATATATATATATATATATATATATATATATATATATATATATATATATATATAGTTAGATGTAAACAAATTAGATGTAACAACAAAAAATCATTAATTTTTCAAAGTTCGCTATTTTTAATTTATCTTTTTTTTACCAAAAAAACTTCCATTCATTCTACATTTAATACCGTAAGTCTCATCGTGGGGCAACTTTTCTGTCTATTTTATATATAATATTTTATTAGAAAAAAAGTTGCGAAAAACTAAAAAAAAAATAGAAAGAAAAGTAGACGCACGATGGGTGGCTTCAAACATAGAATTAAAGAAAGTTTTTTTGGAAAAAAAGAAAAATATTAAAAAGGGCGAACTTGAAAAATAATGATATTTTCCAAAAAATCTCGAAAATTTTACAGAAGCGGGATTCAAATTATTTTTTGTAACTTTTTTGAAAAGTTTATTCAAAAACGAATAATTAAAAAAAAAACTGTCAATTTATGAAACAGTTATGACTATTTAAAAAAGCCTATTTTTTTTTAAAATTCATCACTTTTTTTCGGTTGAGTAAAAAAAATTTCAAAATTATAGAAAAGTTTTTAATGGGGTACTAAAGCATAAAAATTTCAGCCATATTGAAAGGGGTCGGGTTCAAAAGTGGTCATTTTGACATGGAATGTCCCATATCTACTATTGAATGAAATAGTGAAGTCAGTTACCAGCAAGATTAAAGGGATAGTGGTAGGATAGAGAAACATGAAACCGGTAATAGTTAAGGACGCATACGCTCTTATATTATGCGTACTATCGAAGAAGAAACTGGAGACTGTATAACGAAATCGATGAATTATTGAAATATCAAATGTTGATAAATGTAAAAAAAATGGAAATAAAAATTTTGACCAAGATGCATGCATAGGTCGAAAAAATAAAATAATTGGGTTCAATGATTAGTGGGGATAGAAAAATTGATGTGAAAATTAATAATAGAATAAATGTAGCTAACAATACCAATTACGTCTTGCTTAAACCATTCATTAGTAAAAAAGATATCAGTTGAAAATCACCGAATTCCAAAAAAGGATCTCGAATTATCTCCATGTATCTGGATGGCATGGATATCGAAACAGTAATAAATGTTAAATAATGAAGCAGAAGATAAGTAAAAACAAAGATATCTCTAGATGATATAAATATAACTAAATATCTAGTATTATTAAATATAGTGATGAAAAAAAAAAAATTAATGGGCTCGTCCGGGATTTGAACCCGGGACCTCCCGCACCCTAAGCGGAAATCATACCCCTAGACCAACGAGCCGTGGCTGAAAAAATTGAAAAATTACATCGACAGTGAGAGATTAGTAAAGTTTTTATTGGTTCGGCATATTTAATGCGTTTGACAATGAATTATCGGCAATTGCGTTTTTTTGCTAGATTTAATTCATCATGTCGGCTCAATGGTCTAGGGGTATGATTCTCGCTTTGGGTGCGAGAGGTCCCGGGTTCAAATCCCGGTTGAGCCCTTACTTTTTTGGCATTTTCATAAAATCCTTGACTTATTTAATCTGAAAATTTTGAATTTACTCTGACTACTAGCAAGGCTACGCCATATTTTCATATGATTTAGTTTTTTTTTTATATTGAGTTGATTTAAGTTTTGAAGAATTAAGGTCAATTAGCAAATGCAGTTGATATTCGTTAAAATAATCTTTTAAACAATTTAATAGTATTTTCGTCTCAGGTTAAATTCGTTCAGAAATATTTAATATTGGAAATATGGAAATACCTAATAGATAGAAGCTCAATGAATAGACAATATATTGCTAATTAAATCAATGTTTTTATAAAGTTTTAGTTGTCTTAATACCATACAATTCGAAATATATGACATAAAATATGCATTAAACAACAAACAACATTAAAATACATCAATATTTTAGCTACATATTCAGGGACCGAACATGAACATAAAAGTTTCTATAATCATGAATCATATTCTTAATTATTAACAAGATACAGGGATAAACATATTTATAGAAGATAAATTTAATGAGAAGTGAAGAAATGTACCATTACTTTTTTTTACTACTAAGCAACCATTGTTTATACCAGTTAATTATTAGTTTATCATTAACAAATTGTTTTAAAGGTATTTCATTGATTATGCTCCCGTTATTCTCTCATCGTGAATATGCTGATATATTATTTGTTTATGGGTTTTGTAACGGAAGCTCAAATCGTGTAGTCTCCGAATATCAGCGTTGTTTTCCGAATCGAAGTCTGCCATATAGAGGGGTTTTTGAACAAGATTTTATCGCTGCTAGAGAATCTGGTATGTTTCCAAGTTCGAGAATTGGAATCCAATCCTTGACATCGTCGAAAATAATTCAATGGTAACTACAAAGCGGATTGCAGATATTTGACAAATTACACAATCATCTGCTTGGAGGATTCTTCACGTGAATTGTTTATATCCATTTGCTTTACAACCGGTGCAACATTTGCAGTGCATAAATTTAATAATAAATTCAATATATTGCATTCAATGCAAATGCAAATACAATGCAATTCAAATATAATAATAAATAAATTTATGCAGATGGTGATTTTGCGTTAAGGATGCAGTTTTGTAACTGAATAAATTCAAATCGGAGATTATACAAGTATATTGTGTTCACCGATGAAGCGCAGTTCACTCGTGATGGTATAAATAATCTTCATAATGGACATCGATAGTCCGATGAAAACCCTCACGCTATGGCTGAATATAATTTTTACTATTTAGAGATTTTTTTCCTATTTACGATTTAACATTAATGTGGGGTATGGTATATTAAAAAATTAATTAATCGGTCCATTCATATTCGACGGTCATCTAAGAGGAGAAGTTTACCTATATTTTTTATAGAATTATTTGCAAAATCTGTTAGAAAATGTTTTACTTAAAGTACGACAAAATATGTACTTACAACATAATGAAGCCCCCGCACACTACAACTTAGAAATAAGAAATTTCTTAAACAGCAACTTCTCAAATTGGTGGATTGGACGAGGTGGTCCGCACAATTGGCTAGCTACCACCTATCATCTATTCCGCACAATTGGCTAGCTATTACCTAGCTAGATCACCAGACCTTAATCCTGTGGATTATTGTCTTTGGAGGTAGATTAAATCTTTGATATATGCAACTAAAGTACACACAAGAGATGCATTACTAGACCGACTATTAATGCAGCAGCAGCAGAAACGGACCTGAAGCCATTCACAGGGCAACCCAAGCTGTTCATAGGAGAATTGACAAGTAAATGGTGGTATTTTTGAAAACTACAAAACGTGGCCTAACTATTTATTATAAAAGCAAAATTTAAAAAAATTAAACATTTTAATTTTTGTTTACTCCTGTATATCTGTAACAGTTGAGAGTAGGACCCATGTTTATAAACATTTTTATGTTCATTTTCGGTCGCTGAATATTTAGCTGAAATATTGACATTTCCTCCTGAATCACCCTGTATATATTATTCTTCAATTCGATTCGATAACATATAGCGCTCATCAATTTAAGTGAGGCTTAACTTTATGCACGCCCCCCACAGATAAAAATCACACATGAAAAATCTGGTTACCGAGGAGGTCGGTACAGGACATACCAAATCGACATATTTCTCGATAAAATATTGCAGTCCAAACAACATTAATTAGAGTGCTGGACCAAATAATTATGCAAAATACACTTTATAGTACTTTTACTCATTACATCAAGCACATTTCGCTGTGCGCACTCCGATCTTTAGAGACCAGGCGGCTTTGTTTTTATTAATGAATCCTTCGTTTAAAGTGCTGTCACCCCCCTGAGAATAGTGTTCCGACTGGAAATCTCAATAAGATATCCCACGTTGAAATGGTGAATAGTCGTTGTATTTTATTCAGGGATCCATCACTTTTGACAAACATAACAAAAGCAAAGCTGCTCTTGAGTCTAGAGCTGCACGATGGATACTAAACAGCATCATAAGGAGAGTGGAAAAATACCTGTCGACCTGTCGACATGCAAAATGAAGTATATATAGACTAAAGTGTGCTGGTGCCCATTTTAAACGTCTAATGAGAAGAGTGTTTAAAACCCTAGTCTTAAAGAAACACACTAAAATCATCGTTTATAATGCCGTCATAATGCTCACTCTTCTGTATAGAGCTGAATCCTGGGCTCTGTATTGAAAGCAAAAAACAACTGAAAACATTTCCTCTCAAGACTGCCTCCGGAAAATCTTGAAAATATCATGGCAAAACCATTTTAGACCAATGTGGGGGTACTTGAAAAAGCCAACAGTTTGAGCATAGAACTCCAGATGATAAAGACTCAGTTCATACTGAAGGGGAATTATGGGGAATTAAAGAACAAGAACCTAACTCTAGGAGGTCCAACAAAAAGATACAAAGACGTCATAAAATAGTCTATAATAGACTTCCATGTCACGCCGGTCTGAATGGCAAAATACGGTAAACACCAGAACTAAATGGCGTGAGGAGGCATACAGAGCTGTGTAACTCAATGAGGAATATAATCAATAAAAAGCCGCAGCCAAAAAATCCGAAAAGTCAAACAGGTTGTTAAATGTCCAGTAGGTTGAAGTCCAGTAGGTTGTTAAATGTCCACTATAAAATCCATAATTCTTCATCAATAACTGAGCAAAATTAAAAGCTATTGCAGATGTCATGCTCGTATCAAATTGATATATAGCATAATTAACCATTTCAAACAAATCCGACACCGACAGAGATTGGAAAATAAAAATGGTATTTTAACTTTTATTAGCCATTTTTGTATTCATTGCATACCATAAAATTACTAAATACACAAATAGACTTACTTGTACAATAATGTATCATAAAGTATTAGTTGAAAACAAAAATGTATGTCTTTGTAATAAGAAACATGTTTAGCATTTTAAACAGATAAGCAGAAATGCAGTTTAATTTAGTAGGAAACTGCTGACTAACCAAGACAACTCGTTACAGTTCTCCTATTCATACTGCGATAATTATACGTGCTTGGCAAAATTAATTTAGGTCTCGAATGTTTGAGTATTTTGGTCAAATGGAACATTCAAATAAGATGTTCGTTAATAAACAAATTTTGTATGTTTAATTATCTTTGAAATTGGAATGCCTCAAATATCAATTTTTGTTAGATGGAAAAATATGTAAGAGAATATTACTGTATGATGTACCATAATTAATCTGCTCTCGCCTAGAATTCTTGCTTTATTAAAACTTCCATTATTCCTGAAATCCATAGATTCCTAGAAATTTTATAATTGTATATACGAGGTTTGCTATTTATGTATCCGCAATTGGCAACAATGGTGTTGCTAAGCGCCATCTGACTTATGCATCGTAAAGTTTGACATTGTTGACCCTATACGTACTCCAAATGTTTTGTCATACGGGTGTTATTTGTGTTGTTTAGTGATTTAAACATTTCATCATTCAAACAATGATATTAACTCGTGTGATGATTTACTACGACTTCCGACGTGAATTATCTCAAAAACAATGCATCGATCAACTCACTTCGACTTTTGGTGATGAATCACCATTTAAAACCACATCGATTTTAAACAATAGAGAAACCCAAGAACATGAAAATAAAAAAACAGAAACTAATAAAAAAACAACTGGTTCAACACGTTTTTCTTAAGCAGAAATTAAATTACGAATGAAACAAAAATGACGGTAATTTATGATGCAGAAAACTGAAGGATAGGTAATAAAAAAACTACAGGTTACTCAAATGAAATATTTGAGGGGAGTTTTGAGAGCAAGAGGAGTAGACACACTAAAAACTGAAAAAAATAACCGAAAAAACATTATTTCAACAATTAAGATGGCAAATAGAGAAATAGTATTTTAAAACTACAATTTAAACTGGAAAAAAAGTAATATATCACAAAATAATAAATCTATAAATTATATTAAAGGAAACTTGTATATGTTATTCCTACAAGGTTAATACGTTTTTGGTTACTTTATTTTTTTAACTATAGTGAGTCATTGTTTACACAATGTAGCCGTAAATTTGAATAAATACTTTATCAAAAAGCTATTGGGCTCGTCCGGGATTTGAACCCGGGACCTCCCGCACCCTAAGAGGAAATCATACCCCTAGACCAACGAGCCATGGTGAAGTTAATATTTACGCATATCTGAAAATAACAATATTTTAACGTAAAATCAGAAATGAAAGTAATCGATTTACCAATTGATTTTTATTACTTAAATTTTATGGTGGCTCAATGGTCTAGGGGTATGATTCTCGCTTTGGGTGCGAGAGGTCCCGGGTTCAAATCCCGGTTGAGCCCAGTGTTTTTTATTTAAACAGTTGGATTTTCAATGGAAAATTCTTATTAAAAATGTATCGAAAAATAAAATGTGTTTTCGATTAATTTGATTCAATAACATATCTTTTGCGATATTTATTGATATTTTCAAAACTAATGAAAAGCTGTTCCAACAAAAAATCAAAATGTACGAGGTACATTTTTTACAAAAGGCATATTTTTTACAGAAGGTTCAATTTATAGTAAGAAAAAAAATATTACAAATATCATTAAAATATATTTTTTCTATATTCTACATACTTATCTACTTTCCTAGCTTCTTCAGTTTTAGCTTCTTCGGTGTCGTTAAACTGTTGACGACTGAGGAACTCTTTTAAGTACCGAGTGAAAATCACTGGGTGTAAGGTCTGGACCGTAAGGTGGATGATCCAGTTCTTTCCATCCGAAAGACCTGACTAAACCTTGTGCTTTTACGAAAACATATGGCCTTGCATTGCCGTAGAGCAACATCACACCGTAAGACAGTAGGCCACGCCGCTTGTTTTGTATGGTATGCCGAAGTTTTTCAAAGTGACACCTGTTTCCTGTCCAAAAAACAGTTGTCATGATTTTTCGTGCTGAAATTGTTTGTTTGGCTTTCACTCTGGTTGGCGACGATGTGTGTCAGCATTCTATTAACTGTTGCTCTGATTCAGGAGTCATGTGAGACACCCAAGTCTCATCTCCTATAACGATGTGGTCTAATAATTCATCTCCTTCCTAATTTTATCGAGTGAAAAACGATAAAGCACATCCCAATCTCTTTGTTTCCACCGAGAACACAATTTTCGATAATTCAGTTTCTCCGAAATAATGGTGTACAAAACTGACCTTGAAATCTGTGCAAATTCACTTGATAACTTTCTCTCGAATTTTGTTGTCCACATTACGATCCAAATCTTTAGATATCCGAGAAAGTCGCTAAATTTCCCCTGCTGCCAAGTTTCTTGCACTCAAGAATCGAATTACAGATCGTATCTCACAGTCGGTGGGCGACTCAATTTTCTTAAACATTATAAACTTCTACAGATCAATACAAGGACCGACGATATGACTGCAATTGGCGCCTACACGCGCGCAAAGCTCCTATGCCTATCTCGAACAGATCCTTTTCAGTTATGCAGTCCGATGGTAAAAGCAACTCCAACCGTTGCTTGGGTCTCCCTCGTTTACGTCTGCCTACCGGTATTGTATTGTGGTGGTCTTGGTTTGGTTACTATCATCCATTCTTATGAGGTGACCTGTACATCTCATACGTGTTACATTTTTGTATGAAACGATATCCTGGTCTTTGAATAGAGTAAGTTCATGGTTATATTTCTTCCTTCATGTGTTATTGCGTGCGTGCGTGTTATGTGCGTGCGTGCGTGCGTGCGTGCGTGCGTGCGTGCGTGCATGCGTGCGTGCGTGCGTACGTGCTTGCGTGAGTGTGTCTGTGTGTGTGTATGAATATATATGAATACATGTGTTTTGTGTTACAATGTCCAGATCATCAGCATGAGCTAAATGGGGTTATTAAAGATGGCCCCTCTTACATTGAGGTCAGCATTATGAACCCCTCTCTCAAAGGCCAGATTAAAGAGTAGACACACTAACGCATCAGCCTGTACTAATCCTTTTTGGTTGTTAAATGGGGGAAGACACTTGTCCCTACTTTTAGTGATAGCCTGACATTATTAATTGCTATTTTAATTAGGTTGATGAGTTTCAATGGACTTGAAGTTTGTATTACTGAACTTCTTTGTCCGTTTTTCTACCTGAATTAAGGAAATCCACAAATGATATTTTTCGTACCTACATCTTCTCCTAGTAGCTGTCCGTGATCACTTTTAATTAACTAATTTTTCAAATTGGTGTCATTTCATTTCTGTTTCAAACTCTTTCCATGTCTTTCCTTTTCATCTCATTTAGTATCTTCTTCCACCTTCTTATCTGCTCTTCATATTTCTTCTTCGTCTATTCTGTGTTTTATTTTAATATTGCTTTTCTCTTTTACTTCTTTCTGAGTCTATCTTCTTGATTCCTATTTTTTTATTTTTAAGAGTTTTAAGTCTTGTAAAAGGGTTTCGAAAATTTAAACTTATACGGGATAAAGGAAATGATTTTCCTAAATATTACCAACGATTCTTTACATCATTTGAATGAATAAAGTTCCTTACAACAAGGGACAAAAATATAAGGATTTACCGTGAAAAAAAAATGCAAAACTAATAAACACCAATCGGAAAGCTATGATAAAAATTAACATTTTAAATAAATATGTACTACGAACTACGAACAAACTAATGAACATTGTTAAAACAACTTTAAAAAAATTGAGAATCAGACTTGAACATGGTAGCGTCGCGTTAGCTAATTGAGGTGATCCCTGCAACAAAGGTTGTTGACGACAAAAGTATTTCAGTGTGCAAATTTAAATTGAATTTAAAACAAAAATTGTAGGTTCTGCACGCGAATAACACGATATGTTTACTATTTGCGAAGACGCTGCTGCCGACTGGATTAGGAATATGCCAGAACTTTTTCAGCGTATTCTACATTTAATTTAATAAAATAATTAATCAAGTGTTTCTTAATATGACGTGAATCGTTTAAAACAAGTTATGGTATAAAAAATTAGTGGTAGTAATTGCTACTTTCATATTAAACGACATTAATGTGTAAGTTCTTATTTCTTTGTAAAAAAACTGACCAAATGTATGCTGAAACGTATGAAATAAATGTATTATAAAAATATTACATTTTATTTTTAAATAATACCTTAATGAAAATTTAATTTTTAAAACTTAAAATCTACCCTAAAAAGACACAAAAAAACTTAAAACTACTTTGTAAAAAAGTCTGTAATATGAGTTTGCTTTTGACGATTTACAAGAATATTTTCTTATATGATCTTCTGTAGTGTTTCTACTTCCTAAAAATCTTTTTACGTTTGTTATCCCTGTTATAGCATCGTGAAAAGTTGGGAGCATTTCTTCTACCAGTAATTCTTCATCTTTTTCATCACCCTCAATCTGTTCAGCTCCACCAATCTGCCCCGTACTCTCCTGGTCGGTAGGCATACTTGTTGTGGCGAGGTCGCTATCCACATCAACGAATAATATACGCTAATAATAATGGATACTAATAGACGCAATATAATAGACACTATGATAGTATAATTTAATTTTTCCAAGTTAAAATTGTTATTAGTAAACCAGACACTTAAAGGCAGGGTGTCCTCGTCTTCCTCAGCTTGTTTAATAATCCTTTGGGTGAGAGGAAAGTCATTTCACTCGCAAAGGGAAGATCATGCATGCTTGAGATAATTCGTAATTGTTTTTTTTTTTTTTGGGAAACGTGTTACCAAACTTCGAAATCATTTCAATAGCATTGAGCATATTTATTGCTATTGGTGTGCTAATTTCCTTGCACTTTAGATTACTGATTATAAGCAGTCGTCGATAATAAGCTTTCAAACTGTGAATAACATCTTAATCCGTTGCTTGCGGAAGGGACAACCAATAATATGTGCCTATTTTCATTTGTGTATGTTTATCCCATGGTCTTAATTCACTTTCGAAAATATTGGCGCTCATCCACGCTCGCTTGTTTGTTGTATAATTAATTGGTACTTTATTTAAGTTTTTAAAGCACATGGGTTTGTTATAATAACCAAAAGTTTGCGTTTTTTAGTTCCGGCCAGGTTTGCGCACACAAGAATGGTTATTCTTTCCCTCGATAGTTTTCCCACGATACATTTTTCACCCTTAAAGCTCATTGTACGATCTGGACCAAGTTTGTAAAAATTACCAAGTTCATCGGCGTTAAAAACATCGCTAGCGTCGTAGTTTCTAAGATGTAGAACTAAACTTTGATTTAACCCAGTCCATCGCATTTTCCAGGTTTACACTCGCAGCTTCTCCATGAATTTTACTAGAACTTATATTGTACCACTTTTTGAATCTCTGTAACCAACCCGAATCTCAAGAAAATCCAGCAAACATTTTCGCGAACTTTTTAGCCTTTTGACTGCTTCTTTGATACGTAAACCATCAAGGTAATGCTTCAATGATGTTTTTTGAAACAGATTTGTGAATTCTTTTATCTTGTTTTGAAATTTGTTTTTTAGTATCGTAGACAGTGTTGTCTTTTTCAAAGGCCTGGTTTTGCATATGTCGACCTGTTTAGCATCACTTTCAATCTCCTGAATTATTGAACATTTTTTACCTATTGTTAAAACCTTCCGAACCACTTTAATGGAACTTACTTCGGTTGATTCATCCATGTTTAAAACACAATTCGTTTATAAATCTACTTAGACACGATCACAAACAGCACAATTTTACTATACAACACCAACAAGAAAACTAAAGTTGCTAAATAAAGTTATCGGGAATAGGCCATTCAATACAAATACATAACTCTAATTAAATAATGCTGGACCTAATCGCAAACAAACTGCTGTAGCGTTTGTCGGTCCGTCCAAAGGCGGCCCCCTGTCTTTTGCTTTGTTTTATTACCGTTCTATCGCATAATACATGGAACTATCTGAAGTACTTAATAACGGAGTACGTTATAAAAATTAATTATCTACTGAACGCTTCATAATAACTGACGGGCTTGGTTGTTCGGTACGTTATATCCATATATTCGTAATAGACCTCTACGTTATAAGCGAGCTTTACTGTATTTTGGTTCACTATTGATAGTAGCAGGAATAAGTAGTAGTAGTAGGAAGGCTATTGATAGTAGCAGGAATATCTTAAATTAATAGAGATAATAATATACAAAAACTTTCGAACAAGTCATACTTTGCGAATTAACAACCTTAAACGAAAAATAAAATGTAAATTACCAACTAGATAATGCCTCAGTTCTCTCGAAACAAAAGGCGAAAATGGAAATAAGGAGCATCTTAATATGCAACAGGTTTCTTCAAGAATATACCGTTGGAAGTATTAAAATTGAAATGAAGCTTCTAAGACATTATCAGCTAATGCTCTTAGAATAATTCGGCCATACTTAACAGAAGCTTCAACGAATATTAATAACATTCAATTTAAAATATTTTAGTATATTTTTTTAGTAAGTTCGGACGTACATGTAATCAGTTATAAATGTGTTGATTTAATTCACAAATTAGTTAATCTATAAATGGTTTGTGTCTCCCTGACAAAATCAAAATAAAAATAAAAGTTTCAGAAATTTTGAGTTTGAAGCTGATGAAAATTGTGTTCATATTCAATGGGATTTTACGTTATTCAAGAATATATTTACTTTTGTATAGATCAGCTTGACTGAATCGGGGTGGATCCCGGAGTTTCGTTAAATTTTAGACCGGAATGGAGGGAGCGAGATCATATGCTTATTCAATACAAGAATGTTTAAATTTCCACTATATTTGAAAATTCTATAATAATACAATAACAATGTCATACAATTCATACAACTGTCCTACGAATATAGTGGAAACTTAGACATAAATATTAGTTCTTCCATTTGAATATGTTTCTAGTTTAAGTATCGGCTGCTTCAGCTAAAGTTTAGACATCAGCTTCTTGTTAATCTGATTAAAAATACACCGTAGCATCATAGTACCCAACAATTTATTTCTTTGAGTGATATTGGAACAAAAGAGTACTGCCATCAGAAACAAGTAGGTAATTTTATACAAAGCGAATAAAAATACCCCATGTGTCTACTCAGCTAATTCGCGCATATTAACCCCCAGATCTAACATCATCCGGCTCCCATCTATAGCGATCGGTTCAAAGCAATGACTATGAAGAAGAAATCAAAAACGATTTTTTTTGTGGACAGTCTCAATTTTACTTTAACTATTGTCATATATATTCCAGGTGCGTCTCATGGAAAAAAACACAAATATTTATTTTTTCGACAGAAATTATTATTTTTATTCAAAATAGTCCACTGGCGTGTCAATGCAACGTTTTGCATGGTCAATTAGGTTGACGAATACATTTTTGAGCTCGGCTAAAGATATGTCCTTCAGGATGCCGATCGACGCTTGGCTTCAATAGCTTCAATGTCGGCATAACACTGTCCTTTCATCGGCAAATGAATATTATCGAAGAGGTAGAAGTCGCAGGGAGCCAAATCAGGCAAGTATAGTGAATAATTGATGGTTAAAATACCATTTGTGGTAAAAAAATCATATATATATATATATATATATATATATATATATATATATATATATATATATATATATATATATATATTATTTATTATTATTATCCACGTATGGGCCCTAGCGGACCACGCGAAGTACAATTAGAGGCGTTTGTTGTTGTTAGCCTTCCTTTGCGCCCATACTAAGTTCATTCTTTCGCAATGAGCTTTTTTCCTTTCGTCAGACCAAGTTGCTCCAGTCTTCCTGCATTTTTCTCTCTGGCCAACCTTCCAAACGTTAATCTTGTGTCTGAAACAGCCTCTATCCTGAATTTTACTTTGTGTAATATTTGCTGATCTTAGGTCCTCTTTAATTGCAGCAATCCATTTAATTATTTCTACTTTAGCTCTAGTCATATTTTCATAAAATTCGACTATTTGTCTAGTTAGCCTACTCGGATTCATCCGTTTTATGTGTCCGTAAAACTTAAGTCTTTTTTTTCTCATATCGCTTTGTATATCTGTGTATTGTTTGATTTCTTGATTTTCTCGAAGTCGGTATATTGTGCTATTTATTTGTTTGGGGCCTAGGATTTTTCTTATGATTTTTCTTTCCTTCTTTTCAATGCCTCGATGTCCCTCTTTCTAACCTCTCACTAATAACTGTGTTGTAATGTCTCAGTTTTGTGTTTTTAGATAGGCATTTCTTGTTGTAAATATTTTGTGTAAGTCTCAATGCCGTTTCCATTTTTTGGAACCCATTTTCCATGATTCTTTCACCCAAATATTTGAATTGGGAGACTCGTCTGATGTTACCATATTTTGTTTTTAGAAATGGTGTTCTTAGTCTGTTGCAGGTCATGTATTGTGTCTTTTCAAAGGTAATTTGGAGTCCTACATTTTCTGCTATTTCTTTTAGGATTTGAATCTGTTTCTGTGCCGTTAATACATCTTGAGCTAAAATTGCTAGATCATCAGCAAACGCCAGACAATCAATTTTGATGTTGGTTCTCCCCCAGTTTAATGGGCTGGTCAATATTCAGGGCCGACTTTTTTCGCGCCACTCCTGTATTACTTTATCTAGAACAATTTAACAACATTAAAAAATGACGTTTGTAGGTCTTAAAATGTGAGGTATCTGGAGTTAACAAATTTATTATCGAGAATATGAATTTGATGAAAAAAGTGGAAAAAACCTTTTTTATAGAGAATTTAATTTCTTACAAAATTGTTTCTATATCTTTTTCTCAAATCCGTATACTTTAAGAGATACTTACAAAAAACTACAATTTTATCAAAAAGTTAAATTAGATCGTTTTGAGGCAAGTGCTATTTTTGTTAAGAAGAAAGTTCCCCGTATTTTTTCATGAAGAGGAAGGTTTTTTGAGGCGTCGAAAAAAAAATTTTAACGACCACCCTTAAATATATATATATATTATTATTTTATTTATAGGGATTTTCGGTCAGTTAATAAATTTTAATGTTTTATGGTTTTGTTAACGTTTCGGTTCAACGAACAATTAATTTCCCAAGTTTTTTCACTAAAATTTAACTTAATTAACTTAATTAAATAATTTTAATTAATTTTAATTAGCTTAATTAAATTTTTTTAAAAACAGTCACATCTTAGTTAAAAAATTTGGGAAATTAATTGTTTAATTAGATATTGGTAAGTTTTTAGATGTAAATTTGGGTTCTTTATAAAAATAAGGTTTATTGTAAAATTATTCTGAGGATGGTTCGTTATTGAACCGAAACGTTAACAAAGCAATAAAAAAATTAAAATTTATTAATTGACCGAAAGTCCCAATAAATAAAAAAATAATAATATTAAACGATCGCGAAATTATATGTAATAATATATATATATATATATATATATATATATATATATATATATATATATATATATATATATATATATATATATATAAATATATAAATATATGTATATTTATATTTAAAAATTTTCTATGAATATCATAAATGTAACTTTTGTTCTGATATTGAAACTTTTACCTCTGTTGTAGATTTAATTTTGAATATAAAAAATCACTAGAACATAAATCCTACAAATATGAAGGCAGCTTTAATTATATAATTATTATTTATTGAAAATATTGTAGCCCCACCCATTCCTTACATTGGAGGGCACATGTTTCGTCTGTTGGTGGTTAGACTCATAAGGGTACCGACATTTGCTCTCTCGCCAAGAATAGGGAGTCCTTCTCCACAATCAAACGACCCATATTTTTGTCGACTTCTCGTCAGTTGGCTTATAAATGGAGTTTTTTTACTTCTTTGGACTGCGTCCAACGAGACAACAGTAGTCAGGAGTTATATAGCCCCGACCGTTGGATTCCACAATATCATGTGGAACGCACAACAACCTGCGTCTTCGCCATAATGAGCTATGGTTAGTTGCTTGACCGGGAGAAAGCCCCACCCATCCCTTACATTGGAGGGCCCATGTCTCGTCTGTTGGTGGTTAGACTCATCAAGCAACTAACCATAGCTCATTATGTCGGTGACGCAGATTGTTGTGCGTTTCACATAAGATTGTGGAACCCAACGGTCGGAGGTGTATAACTTCTGACTACTGTTGTCTCGTTGGACGCAGTCCAAAGAAGTCGAAAAACTCCATTTATAAGCCAACCGACGAGAAATCGACAAGATATTCCTGATATTGGGAACAGAAAACGATCTTTATTATTATTAAATCCATTATTATAATAAAGACACATTCATTTTATTTTGTTAATAATCATTATTAGTCGAACAACAAATCAACTGTTAATCATATAAGCAGCACTCTTTATCGAAACAGATTAATAAGGCCGCCATCTTGCCACATATATATATATATATATATATATATATATATATATATATATATATATATATATATATTATTCACGTATGGGCCCTGGTGGACCATGCGAAGTACAATTAGTGGCGTTTGTTGTTGTTAGCCTTCCTTCGCGCCCATACTAATTTATATATAAATATATATATATATATATATATATATATATATATATATATATATTTAAATATAAATATAAGATATTTCTGGTATTGAGAACAGAAAACGATATTTATTATTATTAAACCCATTATTATAACAAAGAGACATTCATTTTATTTTGTTAATAATTATTATTAGTCGAACAACAAATCAACTGTTAATCATATAAGCAGCACCCTTTATCGAAACAGATTAATAAGGCCGCCATCTTGCGGCAGTAAATTCTATTTACACCTGTCATTTGTTTAAATATAGGTAGGTAATAAATCATCATTTCGTGTTTCAACAGAATGTCAGACCAATATCGCTATATAGGGGGGGCAAATATGTAACTACCCTTAATAACTGTGGGAATATATATTTACTCAGAACACTTCACTCTAAATGTTGGTCGTAAAAAAATTATGTAGTACTAAACGAACATGAATATCACGTGAACATGAATACGCCATTGGAATTGATACTTCTCAGAACAAATATAGTAATGTAACATTTATTTTAACACAGTTCAATCATTTTTTTTATTACTATTTCGTAACATTTTGAAATTATTTCTTAAATTATTACATTTAATTTGTATTAGTATTATTTTTTATAATTTATATTTATTTTATAATGGCTTGGCTAACATCTAGCATAAATCAATTTATGAAGCAAATAGATAGATGAAGCTTTGTCTTATTATAAAAAAAATCGGAGCCCTGATTGTTGGGAGTGGTACAAACACCTTTGAGACTTCACAAAACGTGCTATTCATAGAGAAAAAGCATTTTATTTGGGATATTTGAATAACTTCCACTTTTTATAATGCCCTTACAAGTTTAAATATTCGTAAGTCTAAGGTCTTAGCTAGCATTCCTCATAATCTAAATATTGCCGACGATATTAATAAATACTTTGTCACTCTCTTTGAATCAAACAATCCATCAACTATTACTCTAAATTTTTATAACACTAATAGAAAAAATTATGCCTTTAATTTTACTTTAAAACCATTCGAAATAACTGATTTGATAAATATTATACATGTGATAAAATGTAATGCTAAAGGATCTGATAGTTTGACTGCAGATTATAAAACTATGCATGCCTGCTATTGAGTATGCCTGTTAAGTATTTATGTCATATCCTAAAAAATCTAATCCGTCTGAGCTTGGCGATCTACGGCTAATAAGCTTGTTGCCGGCTTTGATAAAGATTCTGGAGAAGGTCGTGTATCACCAAATTAATAAGTATTTAAATAATATTAATATGCTTTCTACTACTCCAGTTGGTTTATTGAACGTTAAAACGGAAACTTCTTTGCTTTCTCTATGTGACGATGTTTGTCATTCTATGGATGATGGAAAAGCTACCGCTCTAGTTTTATTGGATTTTAGTAAAGGATACAGTTAATCATGCTCTATTGATTGCTAAATGTGGATATATTATCTATAACGGAACATCACTTAACTTTCGTCATTTGTACTTGAGCAATCGTACTAAAAGGACATTTTTAAATAACCTGTTATCTTCAAGCTTGAATACAAGTTCTACTGGACCTCAAGGATCCGTATTCGGTCCGTTGCTTTTCTTAATTTACACGTTCGATTTACAGGCAGGTTATTGTAAATTGTAAATCCACATTTTTTGCGGATGGTATACAGCTGTATAAGGAGTTCGTTTGCGATGATTATGAACATGCAGCCATGACCATTAATGAAGATCTTTGCAACATTTCTGCATTTTCTGCTAATCATTGCCTACATTTAAAGCTTACCAAATCTAAAGTTATAATGTTTAGCTCAAATAAGAAAAGGCTGTGCCTGTGTTCTCAAATGAATATGTACATTAATCAGCAAAAGAACCAAATTGTAAATTGCCCAAAAATTTTGGATTTATTTGTTGACGAAATGTTACGCTTTTGTGAACATATAACATATTTGACAAGACAAAGTTATGCTAGCCTAAAACTTGTTTACTCTGCTAGAGATGTACTATCATTTAACATGATAAAGACACAATGTGAAACTCTTGTAATATTAAAATTACGTTACTGTATCACTGTGTATTTTCTTTGCTTAAATGTCGTAACCCCCTACCGTTTCCAGAAGATTCAAAATTCTTGTGGCCGCTTTATATGTGGTTTGCGCAAGTATGATCACGTTTCGGGAAAAATTACTGATTTGGGGTGGTTAAAGATGGACTCTTTATTATATATATATATATATATATATATATATATATATATATATATATATATATATATATATATATATATATATATATATATATATTGCTTACGCCCTGCCTGTTTGCGTCCTCTCCACTTTGCCTTAGAAATAAATTGAGTTTTCGAAGAATTATTCATGATTCTAACCTTCGCCACATTATCCTTCTTATGATGCCACGTTATAGCACAGCCATGTTTCATCGTTCTTTCAGCTACAATACTGCTACATTGTTTAAGTAGAGATTCTCTCTCTAAGTAGAGATTATTATATAGGTATTTTTGTTATTTATTATTAGTTGCTTTTGTTTGTGTTTTATTTTTATCTACAGAATGATAGTTTATGTTTATATACCTTATGTAGGTCTAGTATTATGTATTGTAATTAGTTTTTGGATACGGATTGAGTACGGGCTCCTTGAGCTAGTTCGCCCTATCCACTAACAATTAATTAATTAATAAATACATTTATTATTATTATTATTCGAGAAGTTCGATGGGATTTTCAGTTACTTGCTCTTTTAACGCTTGTAAACAAAAATCTGCGTTAGAAAAGGTTCTTTGCATCGAGTTGTGAAAGATGATGAAAAATTGATCTATTTTGGATAGCGGATTTTCAACATCACAACCACAAAACCAGTACACAATATACATGGCAAGAAAGTGTTGCTGTTTATTTGGTGGGATAATAGGGTAGCTGGGTATTACGAACTGCTGAAACCTGGTGAAACCATTACTGGCGATCGATACCGACAACAATTGATAAAATTGAACTGAGCATTGAAAGAAACATATGAGATGAAGAAAAAACATGATTGAAGGAAAACATTGTTCAACATAACAGTGCTCGGTCCCATGGGGCAAAACGTGAAAAATAAACTGTTTGGAAAACGTTAAATGGGACATCTTACCTCACCCCCCGTTTACACCGGACTTAGCCTCTTCCGACTACCACTTATTTCGATCGATGCAGCACAGACTTTCAGAAAAACACTTAAATTTTTACGAAGAAATGAATATTTGGGCTGTCTCAAAAAGCCAAAAGTGGCGCGGAATCCATTATTTGTCAGGAAGATGCGAAAAAGTATTAGCTAACGATAGGCAATGCTTTGATTATTGAGGTAATTTATTTTAACTAATCTTGAAGAGATTTACCACTAAACACCAAAACACTTTTTTGAACTACTCGACGCACGTTTCGCTAACCATGTTAGTATCATCAGGAGATAGATTAAATCATCTCCTCATCATTAAATCATTAAATCATCAGATAAAATCATCAATAAAATCATTAAATCATCATTAAATCATCAGATCTCTTCAAGTTTATTGTTTCACATCAAAGGTTCCAATAGAAGAATTGGTAATTTATTTTGTTATGGAAATTAACGCTCAAATTTCGCGAAATACTCGACATTAAATGTGCATTAAACTTAAAGAGATTTATTACTTCACGCGGAATCACTTTTTTTAAAGTTCTCGACGCACGTTTACAAAGATTAAATCATCTCCTGATGATGCTAACATGGTTAGTGAAACGTGCGCCGGGAGCTCTGAAAAAGTGATTCGGTGTTTAGTGGTAAATCTCTTTCAGTTTACTGTTTAGTAATGTTCTCTTTTCTATAGTTATGTGTGTCGTAGGTTAAAAATGTACAAACGTAACATAAAATGTAACTAAGAAATAATGCATAACTTTTCAATAAAATTATGTTTTCCAACGAAGCTCATTTCCACTTATCATGTTGACTTTAGGTTTCACACCGAAGTTTCCAATAAAAAAATTGGCATTTCAATTATAAAGTTCTTTATTATTTACTATACTATACCATACTAGGCTGTACTATAATTTTAAGTTGTTTTATTAATATTGTATATCTTTGTTTATTTTATATTTTATATTTATGATTTTTATATTATGTATTTATGTATTTTTATATTATGTATATATATACTAGTTTTCGGGTGTTCATCCAGTAACATCATTTTCCAACATTTAAAATAAATTCGTTAAAAATATATTACGTTAGTGAAAGTATTTGTAGAAGGTTTCAATTGGTATTGTGATGTATACGCGCCGGTGTTGCGAATTTCTCTCATGTTTCTACGCTATTATTTATAAAAATATCGCGGCTCAATGGTCTAGGGGTATGATTCTCGCTTTGGGTGCGAGAGGTCCCGGGTTCAAATCCCGGTTGAGCCCTTACTTTTACCATTCTTCACGGTAAAGTTACTTACAATTAATGTCAGAACATTTATTTTATAATATACATTTTTTTTTCGGTTTATTTAAATAAACATAATTCATACAAGTAAAATATGTTTAAAATAATTTCTTTTAGTTTCTGAACGATTGAATATAAAATAATTATATTGGGTTGATGCAAATGTTCGTCCCGTTTTTGGCGCTAGAAGGCATTGCATCGGAAAACTTTTGTAAACACGTGTGAAATAGAAATGTTTTTCTATTTCACACGTGTAAAGTTTTGATGTTGATTCAGAAAGTTTCTATGCTAAGAAATATTGGTGTTAATTGAATGTGATCGACCTTGAACAATTCGAAAGATCGGCAAAAAAAAACACTCAACTATGTCAAGGCGTATACTTCAACTTGGAATGACTAGTAAGGTCGATGTATGGATACCGCAAGAATTACGGAGAAAAAATTGATAGGTTGTATTTCTGCTTGCGATTATCTATTGAAGCACAGCGAAATTGATTCATTTTTAAAGCGGATGGTTCTAGGTCATGAAAAATGGAGTGTGCATTATAATATTAAATGTAAGAGATCATAGTGTAAACGAGAAGACTCCCTTTCGAGGAGCGCAAAAGTATGTTTACATCAGAAGAAAGTTATGCTTTGTATTTAGCTTAATTGGAAGGGAAACGTTTATAATGAGCTATTACTTAAAAACCAGACCATTAATTCTGAGAAATGCAGTTTAGAATTAAGTGATTTAAAGCGAGCAATCGACCAACACAAAGAGTATTGCGTTCCATCCAGACAATGCTAGATTAAAATGATAAAGACAATTAAATTGCTTGTATGGTTAAAATTGTACTTCCTTAGATAACTTGAAAAATCAACTATATATGTGGAACAGGACGCCACATACTCTATTAATTAAATATTATGTTGAGTAGAATAAATTCCTCCTCAAAAAAAATGTGAGTGAACTTTTGTATCAACCTAATATTTTATAAGTTGATTTTTTTGTAAGTACTGAACAAAATATTGAAACAAGCTGTAGTGTGTCGTAACAAAAAAGTTTTAGAACTTACTCCAAAGGATTAAACAAAAATCGATAACAGAGGTATTATTAAAAAACAATTATGGGAATATCGTTTATTAATAATTATTTCATGGGAGCAATTAGGAAAATAGAGACGAGAATAAAGTTTTTAACTATGAGGGGAAATATACACATAAGAAACTCAACTGGAGAGAAAACTCACAGGCAAACCGGTAATTATTTTAGACGTTTAGAGAGATATAAAAAAAGTTTTATTGGAGTTTCCTTATAAAATGGAGACTTTAACTGAAGCAGTTCTCGTTTATTGGTGAATTATCTTGCATAAGGCCGGTAGAAAGCTCACTAATTAAAATTAATGTATTATTTATTGTGTGGTGTTTTGTTTGTTAATAGAAGTTTCCAGGTGTAATGTGGTTTTATTTTACCTATCAAATTTTAGAATCATTGTCCAACTACAATAGAGGTTATAATAATAATAATAATAACAATAATCTTTTTTGTCTGACAGAATAAATCCATTTATGAGACAATTCACAAAAAAAAATAACAAAGATAAAAAAGAAAATCAAGTCAAAAACAATGCTTATATAATAACAGACTTAGATAATAATAATAATAATAACCTTTATTGTTTGACAGAATAAATCCATTTGAGACAATTTATTAAAAAAAAAAAGAAAAGCAACAAAAAAAAAGAAAATCAAGACAAAATCAATGCGTATATAACAGACTTAAATAAAGCTACAACAACGATCCCTACAATTTATTATCGATTATTGCAACAGCTCCAAGGCGACAAACCTCGTGAACCGATCTGCAGATACGTTATTAATGTCAACATCGCAGCACAGATCATTGAAGAGCTTCATGGCCTGAAACAGAGGTGTCCTGACCATGAAGTTGGTTCTAGCATAGGGTAAATGAAAGGTGGCGCAGGATCTGATACACCTCGAAGGCACGTGGAAGCCCACCACAGATAGAAGTTCAGGGCAGTCAATGAGGGATCTACACAATTTATAGATGAACTGAAGAAGTAAATATTTTCGGCGACTAACTAACGATGATATTTGAAATTTCAACAGGAGACTATTCTGATCTATACGTCTCGTCAGATATCTTCCATCATGTCTGAATGCTAAAAACTTAGCGAATTTTCTCTGGACACCTTCTAGTTGCAATTTGTATCTGTTATACTAAGGTTTCCATACTACAGCACCATACTCCAACTTTGATCTCACATAACTGTGATACAGAGTTTTGAGTGTATTTATGTTCACGAAATCTGCCGAGTTCCGAAAGATGAATCCTAACATTCTCAATGCCTCACTCCGAATGTGGCTAATGTGAGATAAAAAAAGACATTTTAGTATCAAAAACAATTCCCAAGTCCCTGAACATCCCGACCCTCTCAATAATTACACCATTCAGGTTGTAATCAAAATGCGTGACATTCCGCATATTCGCAAATGACATGATATAACACTTGCCAAAATTCAGCGGCAAGTTGTTGATGTTGCACCATTCTTCAATAACCTCAATATCGTTCTGCAACATAAAGCAGTCAGCGTTGCTATTTATACTTCTATATAGTTTCAGATCATCTGCGTACATTAAAATATTGCTTGAAACATTTGTTACTATATCATTAATAAATAGTGCAAAAATAAGGGGAGCAAGATTACTGCCCTGTGGGGCCCCACTCGTGGCGGTAAATTGAGGTGATCTATAACCTCGTACCTCAACGTAATGCACTCGATCGCTCAAATATGACTCAAATAATAGTATAAGTTTGTCACTGAATCCAAAATTTGCCAATTTATGCAGCAAGATGGAGTGATCCATTCGATCAAAGGCCTTAGAGAAGTCAGTGTAGACCGTATCGACCTGTCCACCATCATCCAAAGCCCGACCAACAAACTGAGCGAAGCAAGCCAAATTGCTAATCGTACTCCGACCAGCAAAAAATCCATGCTGCCTCGATGATATCACACTCTTAACTTGACTGAATATGAACCCATAATACGTTATGCTGTATTAAGTTAAATTGTTGACAACTCATCAATAATTGAACTTAATATAACAATGAGGCAACGTGGCGACGTGGATGGCCCGACTTAGGAAGCACGATCCAATCAACAAGATATTTTAAATGTGGTCTTGAAACGGGGTGGCGCCACCCAACAAGTGGCGTGTCTTGGTGGACCATCGGCGACTCTAATGCGACCCAGCAAGAGGTCAATACCCAGTCGGCTATGGTTTTCTAATCAGCTTGTCACACGTTGCTTGCCCCAGGAATCGGCCACCTGAATGAAATTACTTTATGTGAAATTACTTTATGTGTTTATTTTTTAACTTCAACAACGTTCTGTCAAATGGGATGTTGGTTCTTGTATATTTCATGCCATGTAAACGTATTTCATATGTCCTTCTTTTTTTCCGTTTCATAAGGTGAAGTTAGGTTATAGCCGCTAATTTTTCGACTTCTATAATTCAATTAACGCACCTGCATCGTAGGTAGATATTTCTAGGTCGCAAATCAAGTGGGGTCAAAATTAAGTGGCGCGTCACACCCTGTCGCCTTCTCTGTCACTATCCCTAGAGTGCTTATCATTAAATTAAAAAAAAAATAAAAAATAGGTGAACCCTATAACAAAGAAAGGACAGAGTTTGTAAAAGTTCAATATTGGATATTTGAAGCTACATGAGTTTGAAAAGCATAACTATGCCGCTAATGCCATTGATACTGATAATTCTCACACCTTCGATAGAAGAACATAAACTGTGAGAACAATCTTTTCGTCGGTATAAAATCTGGAAGGCATGTTAAGTTTGATAAGATCTGTTGTTGGCTGAAATTAAAGCTGATCCCAAAGTACAAAGAGAAGGAATGTGACTCCATACCAACCTTCAGTTCAAAACAAGATTCAACGTTTAACCATCCGCTGTGCACTTTTCTCAAGATTAGATAAAGATATATTTTCTTCAAGAAATTTTTGCTAAAGACGAGAAATAACAAAAATTCAATGTGTAATACAAGGATAACCCACTCGCCGGTCGGTAGGCTTCTCGAGATACTTTCGGTTAAGCACAAAACCAAGGGTTGATAGCCTGAGGGGGGTGCTGACCGGAGTTTTCGGTAGCTGATGACTGTGGTTCGGAACCCACGTTAAGCTGTAGGTCCAGTCCAAAACTTTACTTTTACAAGGATAACCCCCTTTCGTCACTCCAAAACTAGGTTTCACCCTAAAAAAAGGGCTACTCTTAGTATGGTGAAATGTTACGGGAATTATTCACTATGAGGCTCTGAATCCTAATAAAACCATAAGTGCTGACTAGAATTGTGCTCAACTTGATAGATTAACATGACTGACTCAAAAACGTCCATGACTCTAGTGCCAGAATCACCCAAGTAAAAATCAAAAAGCCAGAAAGTATTTCCTCACCCACCATATTCTCCTGATACTGTACTATCAGATTGTCATTTTTTTTCAAATTTATTAAGCATTTTGTTTGTGGAAAAATAAATTTCGACTGCGACATTTATCAAAAATGCAACTCACAAAATAATTTACTTTAAAATCACTCTCATTTTACAAAAAGGGAATAAGTAACTTAAGAAACTTATAAGAAGATAAAGATGAAGATTATATCGCAGATTAAAACTATATTAATGCTTATGATTCTTATGAGTACCCTTAATACTTATTTACAGGTTGTTTAAAAAATGATTTATCTATAATGTATATAAATTGTTGACTGTTTGGTATCGTAATAATTTTATCCAGGAAAAGACCAAAACTAAGCATCCAATAGTCAAATATGAGTTCGTTTTGATATAAAACTTTACACAGAGTAATTCAATCAATATACAAAAAAATCTGAAATTGTTTTTAAAATTATTTCTATCAAATTAGAATAAAAAATTACAGGCAAATATACTTACGGACATATAAAAGAATGTTCCTTCTTTAAAAGATAAATGTTTAGTATATTATTTTGTATGAAAGAAGCGGAATAGACGGTATCTGAAAATAATTAATAGATTTGCTTTCCTAGCATTGTTTATTTAGAGATTTGCACGGGAAAATAGTCAATCTATAATTATTGAAAATAATCGAAAAAAAATTTTGTTATATATCTACTAAATGTTCTGACTGTTGGTCACTTCACCGTAAAGAATTGTAAAAGTAAGGGCTCAACCGGGATTTGAACCCGGGACCTCTCGCACCCAAAGCGAAAATCATACCCCTAGACCATTGAGCCGCAACATTTTTGTAAATAATAGCATAGAAAAGTAAAATCAATTCGCAACGCTGATTCATATACGTCACAAGTTGACACGTTCTACATACAAGTACTTTCGCTAAAGTCGTAGATTTTTCGCAAATTCATTTTGAATATTGGAGATTAATGTATCCAGATTAACATCGACGAAAAAAATTTCTCTACAAATAAGGTCCTCTCCATTTTCTTCATAAAATTCATATTTATGGAGATATTCTCAATAATAAATTCATTAGCTCCATATAGTCAACATTTTAAGACCTACAAACGTATTTTTTCTGAAATATATAAAAAATTTCTAGTTAATAACGACTAAGGCATAATTTATACGGAAGGAACATACATATATATGGAAGAAGAGGAAGGCCAAGAAAAATATGGATAGGTCAAGTGCAGGAAGATTTAGATACGATAAGGATTGGGGAATGGAAGGAAATAACAAACAATAAAAAGTAGTGGAGAGGGATAGTCCAGACTGTGCTGTAGAAGAACTGTTGAAGATTGATTGAATGGGGGAAACACATATATAATGTTATAACCAGTGATATGTAAAATACGATATTGTGAACATTATGCCATAGGCCAGCGAAAAACCGGTCTAAAAAAAAGGTTATTTGCGTTTTGTTTGTCTATTTTTATTGGAATTTAGCTTTTGTTGCATTGGCCTCGGAATGTGTAATTTGAAAATAAAATATAATATTCTTATAGCCATTTATTCCATATTCCATTCCGTTTCAGAATGAATTTGGTTTGTTTTGTTAAAAAAAAAAGAAAAATTACACATTATTGTTATTTAATGTTAAAGTTGAAATTAATATCACTTATTTTTCATCCCATAATACGTTCTAAACGATTCACATCCCTTTAAGAAACACATGATTAATTGTTTTATTAAATCAATTGATCATATCCATTATCCCATTCTTTGTGAAAGAAGCTTCGTCAGTTGATAAAATTCTGAACAAAAAATTTGGATTCCTTTGATTTTGATCAATAAACCATTAACAATATTTTACAGTTGGTTTGGAACGACGTTGCTGCATCGACATTGTTTAACGATTCTTAATGGCGTTATTCATAATTTTTTAAATTGTTTTGATATTGTTTAATAGTTTATTTGTAGTTTATTTAGTTTAAAAACGATCAGATTGCACAGAAGGGAATGGAAAGGTATATGCTTGCCATTACAAGGCGGGACAGAAAAACATGCACATGGATCAGAGATCAAACGAAAATATGTGACATCATTTAAATAATAAAGGAATTGAAATGAAGCTGGGCAGACGTGACCACAGATGTGCGAAAGCAATTCTGGGATGAATACCGTTGGATCATAAATATCTATGGAGAAGACACGATAGGGTGATGATATCGCCAAATATAATGGACCTCCGTTGATATGTCGGCTTCCATCTTGAAACCATTATCAACAGAAGCCAGTTGATTTACCCCGAGGTCTCAATTTGCCTGCTCCCCAGGTTCACAACTGGAAAAAGTTGTCTTTTCTATTGTGAACGACATCAAGTGAAATTTGATGTCGTTCTTTTGGAACGGTGAACCCTGTGGAGCAGGCAGATTGAGGCCATTGAGACTCTCAGGGAGCAAACTCTCACTTTGTATGAAAAGAAAAGTCTTCGATCACTGCGTCTTGCCCATTATGATATACGGAAGTGAAACCTGGACACTCACATTGGAATCAATTAAAAAACTTCGGGTAGTACAGAGGAGAATTAAAAGATGTATGCTTGGCATTACAAGACGAGACAGAAAGCCCTGCACATCAGGGAACAGGGAACAAACGAAAGTTTGTAAGATCATTGGAAGAGTAAAAAAATTTGAATTGGAGATGGTCAGGCCATATAGCGAGGCGATGGGATGACAGATGGACCAAGGAAATCCTGGAATGGATACCGCCTAATCGCAAATGTCGGCGAAGAAGACCGAAAACATGATGGGCTGATAACATCGTTAAGTATTCATCCTGCAGTGGACCAGCCTGTCGGCACCGGCTGATGATAATGATGGTTATGAGCGCTATATTCAAATAAAATTAAACGAATAGTATAGTTACTGTCATCTTACTGTCATTTTATCTTTGAACTACAATTAGGTCCACTTTTAGATGGTAGAAATACTACTTACAACCCAGTAAAAGATTCCATTCATTCAAAAATGAAATATAAGTTATCGTCATCTTCAAAGTGAGACTGATCTATGAAATGCCGAACTGAAAAAGTTTATATATTTCTGAGATTTTAAATAGCAAATACGATCAAATCTAATGAAACTGACGGGTACACTGCCTAAACAATACCACCATAATGGTGAGTATATCCAGTCCTTAGTCAGAGTTTGTTTTAAAGAAAATTCATTCTATTTAACAGAAATAATTTATATTTACACCTATCTAATATTATTATATTTAGGATATATGAAATATATTCATTTTAAACTTTTAAACAAAAGGAAACAATATAAAATATATTAAACGGTCTGATATTGACTGCTCGTCGCTCGTGGAGAATGGAAAAAATAAGGGCCCAACCGGGATTTGAACCCGGGACCTCTCGCACCCAAAGAGAGTCATACCCGTAGACCATTGAGCCGCGATATTGTTATAAATAATAACGGAGAAGCGTGAAATGTATTCGTAAAACTGCTGCATGACACAAATTAAGTACTTCCATTAAATACATTTTTAATGAATTAATTTATAAATTGAAATATTATATATACATATATATATATATATATATATATATATATATATATATATATATATATATATATATATATATATATATATATATATATATATATATATATATAAAAATATGTTATGCACTCAATATATATCGTAATATCAGACTCTTTTTTTTTATTACAATTCTTATTCTATATTTAAACCACATCAAAATGATCATCGTCAAACTATAGAGATTTGGAGTCCATGGGTAGAAGCATTCTATCAGGACATGCTTGATATTATTGAAACACCATTCTGGTAAGAAGTGTGCCAATCGATGAGAAAAGAGCAAAGTTTAATGGCGTAAGGTATGAATTTTATGGTGAAAAAGGCTGAATTTGCACGTTAAAATTTTTATCACATCACAAGGCCCTGGATCTTTGGAGTTTATGAGAATAAATGGTTTTGGATTGTCTTGCTGTAAAGTAATCAAAGGAGAGAATTTTCGTCGCATCTTCGTCTCTAGAAACTGTCAAGTTTCGACATTTTAGATTTTTTTGTCTGGATTTCCTATAACGGAATTTTTACAGTACACTCGTTTATCAACAGTAGTTATAATCCAATGGGAGAACAGTTCTGCTAATACCAGTTGATATTTTCTCTTATCATCAAGCTTTATTTCGAAAATGTTGCAATAAAGACATCAATGAAGTGAATTAAATGATTCAGATCTTTCGACAATAAGACCCCCGCAATCCCATTCAACTGTAGTTTGGAACTATTCTAAGCCATGCATCTTGTGTTGAGCTATAAAAAGGTGTGCGATATATGGACGATAATCACATCGTTGGAACAAAAAATACAAGTTGCTATACATAGTATGTATAGTTGTTTCTGATATGTTGTGAGGTCTTTTACGTTTGATAATAAGCTACACAGAATTTTGATTGTATTAAAAGTGTCAAAATATCAATTATATGAATTTAAATAAAGATATGAAAGGTTGGATACATTAACATTGGACAATTGGACATTGCTGCTTCTGAGGATACGAATAAAATAGTTTGTGGGACAAGAATTAGACACGAACATAAAGTTCTGATTATTTTATTAATATACTGGGATCTGATGAAAGACATCCTAGATATTCTCCTGTATGAACTGTAGTGCTATTTCAAACATGTTTATTAACGGATAATTACTTGTGAACTGATTGCCTTGCGCTAATTATGATAGTACAGCAGTCGCATACAGAATCAAAGGGTAAACAAACAAAACATTCTTCAGCTTATCTGTTTAGGGTATGCTACACTTTTTCCTATGGCGTTACAGCCCGCTAGTGAGCATTGGCCTCCTTCAACCATCACTTCCTACCGGATCGATATATTGAATTAATATAATACGAGGCTGTGTACCAGGTATGTTTGATGCAACAAGCGTACCTGGAGAGACTGCAGACCTATGCTTAGTTCACCTGTCCGGTAGAACCAAAGATTGTTCTGTAGGGGTTACCATACCTTACCCGATGGGTTCCTGTTTTTGACGTCGGTGGTTCGGCTCTACCCTTATTTAGTACCTATCTTCCGCACATCCTAATATGCTAGTGCATCTTTATTAAACGATGGACTTTTCCCAGTATTGAATTGCAGTCTAGATGTCGACACTCTAAGTACACGGTAAATATTTTTATTTTTATACTAAATATATGCCCCTTCTCTGTTCCTCTGGATCTGAAAGGTAATTATGTTGAATAAACTAGAACTTCTGTGAAAAGGTATATGTAGTTCTCTACCAAGTCAGAGCCACTATTTATCAAGACCATCTCGTACAAAACATAATATACTTAACAAATATAGAATATGAATAACGTTCTTCGTATTATGGATACTAAAAAATATGTTATGCATTTGTTTCATACAGAAAACCGAGGCGTATAGTTTCTGTAATAAAACTCGAAGAATATAACAATAAAAATTCCATAAAAATGTTCAGCTGGTATTTTATATAAAAGCGTTATTATATTTTAATCTTACTGCAATACGTAAATAATATTTTACTTTAAGAATGTAAATATAATTTAACATATTACTGTTGTTGTAACGATATTTGAAATATAAAATATACTGTGACAAAAAAACGTATTGCCTATACTAAGGTTTTACATATATATATATATATATATATATATATATATATATATATATATATATATATATATATATATATATATATATATATCTACTTCGAAACAAAGGCATTGGCCAACGCTCCTTTAAAACCTAAACTTTGGAAACGCTACGTGGATGATATCTTTATAATATGGCCTCACGGAAACGAACTTCTAAACAACCTCCTAACTCAGTTAAACGAAATCCACCCCAGAATACAGTTTACTCTGGAAGTCGAACAGGATAGAAAACTGTCGTTTTTAGATCTCCTTATCACAAGGAAACTTTCTGGAACACTCGAATACACAGTGTATAGGAAACCAACTCACACCGATCGATACCTCAACGCTAAATCCCATCATCGTCCTGCTCAAATCCAAGGAGTAGCGAACACCTTGATTTCCAGATCCTTCCGACTGACACTACCAGATACACGAAGCGAGGAACTACCACAAATTTCCACAGCCCTTAGACAAAATGAAAGAAGAGAAGAAGAAACCCAAACACGAAGAACAATAGAGAACCAAAGGTCCTGCTACCATACGTAAAACGAATCGCAGATAGGATAGGCAGATTACTAAGGAAACATAAGATCAGAACATCCTACAAGGCACACAAAACTGTTGCAAACATCCTAAAAAACCCCAAGGACAAAGTTAGACTGGAAAATCATGGGGTGTATAGTAGATCTTGTTCCGACTGCAACAGAGCATACATAGGACAAACAAACAGACGAATATCGGCCAGAATACAAGATAAAAACGACTTAAAAAACAAACAAACCACTTCCGCTCTGTTCCAGTACCATCTACATACAGGACATAATATCAATTTTGAAGGAGCCAAAGAAATAGCGAATATTGAAAACTACAAGGTCCGAACAATCAGAAAAGCCCTTGAAATAGAAGAAAGAGGTGAGCTGAATACGCGAAACGACGCTAGCAACATTTCAAAAGTATTGAAATCCCTTCTGAAAAAAGAAAAAACGTGGCAACGTGGCCCTGAGATAGAAAAATCAATAAACGGACGCCCGACAGCGTTGCCGAGCGCCATAAATGCTCCCGAACAACCCCTATATAATCTGCGCAGTCGCTTTTGTGACCGGCCGGCTCGAAAAGCGAACGACCGGTGCACGTCAGTTGGACTCTTCAGTCGAAGCGGATAATACTTGAAAATGCCAAATGCGATTTTGGCGAAACGTCGTGATTCTTCACAGGATCAACGGATCGACACCCGGAATGATTTGAAAAGATTATCTACCATCCGTGAAAATGTTAGATGTAATAATATATATATATATATATATATATATATATATATATATATATATATATATATATATATATATATATATATATATATATATATATATATATATAGGCTGTGGATAGGGTCTTCCTATTCTTGATGGTATGGTATATGTCGGCGCCCTGAAGAGTCTAAACCTCGAGAGACGAAACATATGTCATCCAGTTGAAGGGATAGGTGGGGCTCCTTCCCGGTCAAGCAACCAACAAAAGTGTTCACTTAGGCGGAGACGCAGGTTGTTGTGTGTTCCACATGAGATTGTGGAAGCCAACGGTTGGGTGTCTGATGACACTCAACTACTGCTGTCTCACTGGACGCAGTCCAAGAAAATCTAACACTACATATATACGCCATCCGACGGGAGATCGGCGAAAAACATGGGTTGTTGGCTGTGGATAGGGTCTCCCTATTCTTGATGGTATGGTATATGTCGGCGCCCTGAAGAGTCTAAACCTCGAGAGACGAAACATATGTCATCCAGTTGAAGGGATAGGCGGAGCTCCTTCCCGGTCAAGCAACCAACAAAAGTGTTCACTTAGGCGGAGACGCAGGTTGTTGTGTGTTCCACATTAGATTGTGGAATCCAACGGTTGGGTGTCAACTCAACTACTTGTTGGGTTGGACACTCAACTACTGCTGTCTCACTGGACGCAGTCCAAGAAAATCTAACACTACATATATATATATATATATATATATATATATATATATATATATATATATATATATATATATATATATATATATGTGTGTGTGTGTGTGTGTGTTATGTATTCTGCTGATATATAAATAAATGTAAAAAAATCATTTATTAATTTTGAATCAGAATAGTTTAGTTATTTTATGGCAACAGTAAAATCAGAACTTATAAGAGGTAACTTATGGCTCTAAAAATAGAAACACATGTTTTTTAAACACACATTTAAGAAGACCTGAAAAAAATTCAAGCCATTTATTTTTAATGGCTCCAAAAAACATAAAATTATCAGCGCAATTAAAACTGTAATGGAAATTTGGTTAACACACATTCAAGAAGATCTGAAAAAAAAATCAAGCCATTTATTTTTAATGGCTCCAAAAAACATAAAATTATCAGCGCAATTAAAACTGTAATGGAAATTTGGTTAACACACATTTAAGAAGATCTGAAAAAAAAATCAAGCCATTTATTTTTAATGGCTCCAAAAAACATAAAATTATCAGCGCAATTAAAACTGTAATGGAAATTTGGATATCAGATACTAAAAGTCTGAGAAGAACTTTTCTAAATAGTTATAAACTAAAGTGTTAACATGCCAAGTTCCAGACATTCAAATTACCGTCAACTAAACAGTTTTGAAAAGGATTCGAAAGGTTTGAAGGGGGAAAATTTTGTTAGGCAACATGAGACGAGACTTGCAAAGCAAATACAAACAATATTGCTATATTTAGAAGCCCTAGAAGGACCATACCTGGAAGATAGGAAATTGTAGCTTCCATTTCACTCCAAGACCTGATAAAAAAAAACACTTTTTTAATAAATTTTTTAAAAATGGTTTTTCAATATATTTAAGACCTCCACATTTCTCCAACTCTGTAAAATACACTCTCAGCTTTGTCCTTATTATCTGAAGTGAATTTTCCAGTCGAATGAACGATTTATTCAGATTTGCTTATAGAAGGCAATCGCTGTAGTCTACGGTATTCTACGAGCACCACACAAGAATCCTAGAAAATCGTAGCTATGACTCTTCTTACAAGGTGAAAGCGTTTTCGCTTTTTTTGACGCACCTTCACCTGATCCTACCCTCTGTTTCGACTGCTATTTCCCCTGCGACATGTAAAGATCAATCTATGTTTTATCTACTATTAGAAAAGATCGTATAAACTCATAATGGCGTTTAACTAAGTAAGTAAACACCATTAAGAAATGTTAATTCCAATACATTTTTGTCGTCTGTTAACACACGTAACACTCACTAAGCCGAAAGCAAGATGTTTACTCTGTCAACAGGTTCGCACATCCTCACGATCTTTTAATCTGACATAGTGTACGGTTCGTACAACATTTTGACGACAGGGTTTATGGAAATGCGGAGAATATTCTTAGAATCCTCCATCGACTATTATGCGTGATAATCAAAGGTTGCTAGCCCCGGTGAATATGAAGGTTGAGGAAACACAATCGTATCAAGACAAAAATTTATTTGAAAACACATGGCATTTATTTTTCATTACAATTTAGGCTAAAAACTGCTGAGCAGTTCAATTTCTAACTGTATTAAACATATGTCTAATAACTACTCCTTCTGAATTTTTGACATATAATTATTTGATAGTGGGTTCGAGTAAAACGATAATTTGTTCCACCACAGGTCATGCACGAATAGTTATATTTACATCTGCAATAAACTGTTTTTTATATTCCCACGTACCCTTTCAAGTTTCATGAGCAGAGGCCTGAAAAAATCCTCGAAAATGAAGAATTAAATCATCTGGGATTTTTGCTTGCAGGCGGATAAGACCATCAGCACATCACCCCGGACATAACGGCTGTTGAAAAAATCATAGGATCATGGTAATTAATGTGGAGAGAGATATTACAATTTACATTACATTACATGGGGGGTGTACAACTCCTGACTACTATTGTCTCATTGGACGCAGTCCAAAGACGTCAAAAAACTTATGTTCCTCCGACGAGAAATCGGCGATAATATGGGTTGTTTGATTGTGGAGAGGGACTCCCTAATCTTGGCGAGAGAGCATATGTCGGTACCCTGATAAATCTCAACAGACGTCACCAACAGACGAAACATGTGCCCTCCAATGTAAGGAATAGGTGGAGCTTCCTCCCGGTCAACTAACCAATAAATATATATATATATATATATATATATATATATATATATATATATATATATATATATATTTGTTTCTTTCTTAAATCTGTCTCGTAGTGTACCTTCATTTCCCCTACAATTATAGCAACGCTACATTGCTACTACGTGTTCGAAATCTCATTTCAACAACTCTAACAAGTTAAATAAACTAAATATTCCATACAAGAACCCCTTTTTGTAAATAAACAAGCTACATTCGACCGTTCGAAATACCCATATCGCTACATTATACAGGACCATTGTTCTAATGGCATCGGCCATGACGTACGAACATCCAGATGTTCAATTTTTTTACGTCAGCTGTTCTGTCTGGGATTGGCCAGGTGTCTGAAACAGCTGAAGGTTGGCACGTACCTCTGTTACATTATTGGTTGGTAAGCAACAAGTTTGGGAAGTTTTGGTTTAAAAAATTAAAATTTTCAAATAAATTTAATTTAAATTATAAAAATATGATACATGAAGAACAGCAAATTAATAGACAGATAAATATGTAAGGAATCTCGAGTGTTATTTATTTTAATAACGATAAAATTTAATTATATCAAATCAAGAGTACATTAATTATTTTAGATTGGAAAGGTATGAAAATAATTCCAAACATTTCAAGTGTTGAACGTGATTTTGAAGTGTGTAAACAAAATAACTGACATTGTTACGTTATCCATTATTTCATTTCGGAGATAAATGATAAAATTTAAATTTAATAATACTATTTGTTTATAATAATATCGGCTCAATGGTCTAGGGGTATGATTCTCGCTTTGGGTGCGAGAGGTCCCGGGTTCAAATCCCGGTTGAGCCCTTACTTTTGCTCTTTCTGTTGATAGAATTGCCAGTATACGATATTGTTCAACTATTTTGGGATAATTGCCAATAATTAGTTAACAAATTTTTTATGTTTACAAAACTTAATAACACTTAAAATATAATTTGTTATTTAACTAAACACTTTTTTTAGCTCCTCTTTATTTAATAATCTGCCCATACAGGGCAACTGGTATGATATAACTAGACATGTATAGAACAATTCCAATGAGCTACCTATCTAATATAACTTAGGTCGTTAAATCTATTATATGTATACTAAAACTAATTACAAAATTTAATTTTCTAAATAAATCTATTTAGTAAGTCTGAAGGGTGTACATATCTTGAATCTTCTTGTTTCGCCATTATGCTTAAACACTTAATTGGACAGCATATAAGGGTGTGCTAACATTTTATCACAATATTTTTCGTAGATCACAGAAATCACTTCCTGAATGGAGATAATTAGGATATCTTGCTGGATGATTTAATTGGGTATATAAAGGGTGCATTAACAATGGTACGCTTAACTTTATTTCAAAAACGCTGGAGTATCTCAATTTTACTTTTGCTGGCGGTACCCTAAAGTTGGATTCCATAACTACATATTAGCTTCAGTACGCCTTTATACAATAGAATCCTTGCTGCTATTGAATAGATTGGCATGGATTTAGATTCGCTAATCCTAATACCCCATTTCTTGAGCAACGCTTAAATTACATCCATGTTTATACAAGTGGTTTGATGTAAGAGTTGGATTTACATGTATGGCAAGGATTTACATAACGGCAGTGGTTACTTTAGTAGTAGATATATCCGCAGTATATATACTCGTATATATATATATATATATATATATATATATATATATATATATATATATATATATATATATATATATATATATATATGAACATCTTTCTTGGTTGCTTGACTGGGAAGGAGTCCCACCTATCCCTTCGACTGGATGACATATGTTTCGTCTCTGGAGGTTCAGACTCATCAGGGCGCCAACATATACCATACCATCAAGAAGACCCTATCCACATATAAGGAGACCCTATCCACAGCCAACAACCCATATTGTCGCCGATTTCCCGTCGGATCGTGTATATATATATATATATATATATATATATATATATATATATATATATATATATATATATATATATATATATATATATCTACATATATACATATATATATATATATATATATATATATATATATATATATATATATATATATATATATATATATATATATATGTGTGTATATATATATATATATATATATATATATATATATATATATATATATATATATATATATATTATTATTCACGTATGGGCCCTGGTGGACCACGCGAAGTACAATTAGAGGCGTTTGTTGTTGTTAGCCTTCCTTTGAGCCCATACTAATTTCATTCTTTCACTATGAGCTTTTTTCCTTTCGTCAGACCAAGTTGTTCCAGTCTTCCTACATTTTTCTCTCTGGCCAACCTTCCAAACGTTAACCTTGTGTCTGAAACAACCTCTATCCTGAATTTCACTATGTGTAATATTTGCTGATCTTAGGTCCTCTTTAATTGCCGCAATCCATTTCATTATTTCTACTTTAGCTCTACTCCTATTTTCATAAAATTCGACAATTTGTCTAATTAGCCTACTCGGATTCATCCGTTTGATGTGTCCGTAAAACCTAAGTCTTCTTTTTCTCATATCGCTATGTATATCTGTGTATTGTTTGATTTCTTGGTTTTCTCGAAGTCGGTATGTTGTGCTATTTATTTGTTTGGGGCCTAGGATTTTTCTTATGATTTTTCTTTCCTTCTTTTCAATGTCCTCGATGGCCCTCTTTCTATTCAAAATGGGCGTTTCTGCAGCATATAGACATTCTGGCTTAATAACCGTGTTGTAATGTCTCAGTTTTGTGTTTTTATATATATATATATGTATATATGTATATATATATATATATATATATATATATATATATATATATATATATATATATATATATATATATATATATATATATGTGTGTGTGTATATATGTATATATATATATATATATATATATATATATATATATATATATATATATATATATATATATATATATATATACATGTATATATATATATATATATATATATATATATATATATATATATATATATATATATATATATATATATATATATATATACATGTATATATACATATATATTAACAAAGAAACAATTATATATGCATTACAACACCAATACATTACGGTGCGATAAATATATAACATAACGATAAACATATAACAGATAACGCCACTTGTACAAAATGAACGAGAACAGACTCGTCATTAAAATTATGGAAACAAGAAGAATAGGTAGATGTAGATTAGAATTTCATGCGTCCAACATGTGGAGTCTCAGAAAAAGGAAAATCGACAAAAAAACACAGCTGCCATTCACATCTCACATTTTGGCGGAAATTAGTCATTATACTACACTGTCTACTTTTGACTCTGGTTCAAAGTGATGGCTAGGTTTCATTCACTGTCCTACATATTTTAAAAACTTTTGAGAATATAAATTAATTATCACTAAATTCGCCTCAGCAGTAATTTTTCCGATAATTTTTTGATTAGCTGTTAATATTCTAGGTACTTAGAAAATAGAGACTTTTGTAGAAGCTAATTTGTGTTACTGTAGTACAATTCTGCTTAAGCAAATAAGACTCGGTATTTCCCAATTAAGCAAGCAAAAGTTTAAAGCATATATCGCTGTAACGATTTTTTGTAACGTGAATTTTGTTCGTTAACAAATTCATTTAGGTGAAAATGGACCTCTTCAGACATCCATAATTTCTAAATAACATTTTCATGTAAATCAATATGATTTAACAATACACCAATCAATTCTAATCGCAGCTAGGATACATGAGCCTTAAACTCATGCACTAGCCATATTGTGTATAGATCCATGTAGAGATCTTGTTTTAAAACATGTAGAAGAACCGTTGTTTTATTCCCAGTCATCTGTTGGTTTTCCTGTCATCTTCCCCTCTCTGATTGTTGGCTGCTTGTAATCTGCATTGCCATTTAGTGTCACCGGTAGATGCAGTCTCAAAAATTTGACCACCAATCTGCGTACTGTGGGCTTGGATGGAGCATCTCTAATGTTAAAAGTTAGTCAAATAATGCTAGCTTAATAATGCTTCTTTAATTTTAATAATCTATGTTCATTGTGTAAGGGAACCGTGCACCGCTTTCAAAACTACTGAGATTTTAGCTTATTGTGAAATATAAGGCGAATATAAAGGTTAAACCAAAAATAAGATATATTTATTTAAAATGGACAAACCTCTTTTGCGGCAATTAGTCCATTGCTAAATAATATGTTATTGAAACTAATATATTAGATTCAATTATATTGAAAATAAAGACAAACCTTTATAATGTGCTTCTGTTATTATTACATATCGATTTACATAATACATATAGATTTGCTATTGTTTATATTGAATAAATAAAATCTAGTGATATTCGAATAATTTAACAGAAATGAACTATGATCTTGTTACCGCATCGTTTTCAAAGTAAGAATGGTACTGAAACAGATATACTGATACTTGTTTTTTTGTCATATCACGTGATCGAAGTAGGCTGATTTAAAAATCAATACAACACTTTTGTATGATTGTTTAAACAAATATTGTGGCTCAATGGTCTAGGGGTATGATTCTCGCTTTGGGTGCGAGAGGTCCCGGGTTCAAATCCCGGTTGAGCCCTAGTTTTTGCTCCTAAGTCTCTGGTTTATAGGTGTCAAATACAAGAAAAAAAATATTAAAACTGTCCTCTGCATTTTTTAATTCAATTCGTTTTTTGGGTCTATTTATGCAAACGATACAACTTCAGAATATTTGTTTTTTTTTCGGAATTTTAATAAATAAATAAAGATTCTACAATTAAAATGGACATAGAGATTAGGCCACCAGAGTAGAGCACCATTCTGCTGAAACCAATAGGCCTCAGCGGCTTATAAGTGAGCCAAGTAAAAGTTTTGAAGCAAATATCTAAAACGCTCTGCATTTATGATTTCTGCTCGTCCTTTATTTTTAAAAAAGATAGATATATTTATTATTTATTATTTATTAGTATGGAAACTCCACTCCACATTGTGACTTTCTCCTTATGGGGAGACCTTTCATGGAGTAAGTGTAGATTTTCTGTGCCGCTGTAACGATTTTCTGTAACGTAAATTTTGTTAATTAACAAATTTATTTAGGTAAAAATGGATTTGATCAGATATCTACAATTTCTTAACAATATTTTCATATGAATTTACACGATTTAACAAGGTACTAATCAATTCCAATCGCAGCTGGAAACCATGAGGCTTAAACTCTTGCACCAGCTGGATTGTGTATGGATACATAGAGGGATCTTGTTTTAGAATACATTGTAGGACCTTTGTTTTATTCCCAGTTGAGCAGAACGTCGCTGGATTGATGTTTCTAGAGTTTGCCGAACCCATTTTCTTGTACGTTCGATATATTCAGCTGATTTTTGTGCTTGTAATGGGCCTTGTCATCTAGCATCACCCACAGAGGCAGTTTTCAAAAACTTAACCACCAATCTGCCTACTGTGTGCTTAAAAGAAGCATCTTTATTGTTAAAAATTCGTTAAAACTAACTGAGTTAAAATAATGCTTCTTTCATTTTCACAGTAAATATTAGTATTTTATGTTCATTGTGCAAGAGAACAGTGCATCACCTTCAGAACTCTGGATTTGTTAGCTTATTATGAAATATAAAGCAAAAAACGGACGTTAAATTAAAAATCAAATATATTATTTTAAAATAGAGAAACTTCTTTTGCTCCACTCACTGCATTGTTAAATAATATTTTCAATTATATTTAAAATAAAGACAAAAGTTTATGTGTTTCTGTTATTATTATAAAATGAACAATGAAATTAAATATTGATATCAGTAAATACCTATAAACAGATTTAATGGAGATTAGGTTAAATGTCGGTTTGAAAAAGAACTCTTATTATTTAACCAGAGATTATTGATTTGAAATTAAATAAAATAAAAAAAATCTAATGAAACTCGATTAATTTAACAGAAACTAGTTATGATCTCGTTACCGCATCGTTTTCAAAGCAAGAATGATATTTAAATCAAATATACTGACTGAGTGAAAGTACCTACTTGTATATCAAATCACATTATCGAAGTGGGCTTATTTACAAAACACTGCTACGCCTTCATATAATTGTTTAAATAAATATCGCGGCTCAATGGTCTAGGGGTATGATTCTCGCTTTGGGTGCGAGAGGTCCCGGGTTCAAATCCCGGTTGAGCCCTAGTTTTTGCTCCCTAAGTCTCCAGTTTATAGGCGTGAAATACAAAAAGAAAATATTCAAAATATTTTCTGCAATTTTTAATTTCGTTCATATTTTAGTTCCTTTTTTTGCAAAATACGATTTATATTTAGAATATTTGTTTATTCGGAATTTTGAATTATATTATCATTGTAACTATATTTTATGTAGAAATAAATATTCCACAATTAAAATGGTCAGAGTAAACTGTAGTACCACCCTGCTGAAACCAACAGGTCTCAGCGTCTTTTAATTGAGGCTAGTAAAAGTTTTCAAGCATAAACCTATAACGCTCTGCATTTATGATTTCTCCTTATTTCTCCTTAATTTAAAAAAGATAAATGAAATAGTTCTTAGTGTGGACACTCCACACCACACTGTAACTTTCTCCCTGGAGAGAAGTGTCACGAATCAAATGTAGAGTTTCAGTGCTCAGGTAAAGATTTCCTGTAACGGGAATTATATTTATTAACAAATTCATTTAGGTGACAATGGGCCTATCAGACATTCAGAATTTCTTAACAACATTTTCACGTGAAATTATAAGATTTAACAAGGCACGAATTAATTTTAATCACAGCTGAAAATCATGAGGCTTAAGCACTTACCCTAGCTGGATTGTCAATGAATACATGTGGAGATCTTGTTTTAAAATACGATGTAGTATTATTGCTTTATTTCCAATTAGCAGAACGACGCTGGATTGACGTTTTTGAAGCTTGCCGAACACTCTTTCTTACATGCTGGATATGATCAGCTGGTCATCCTGTTTGTATATTTTTTCTTTTTTTTTGGGTTTTTCGCCTCGATCTAAAACTCAAAAAAAAATCAAAAATATCTGTTCTTATGTAAATAAATAATCATTGGGTATAAAAAAAAACAAAAAACCAAACAGAGACAAATTCCTCAGTGATTCTTTTTTGTTATAAATTAGCTTAACGAACAAAATTAAAAAAAAAAAAAAATTACTGAAAAAATACTAAAATAAATAGAAACTTTTGAACGTTAACGTTTCGGCAGGTCTTTTCTTCCCGTTTTCCATACGAATCTAAAAAATAAATTATATTTATTACTATATGTATTGAAAAGATAGGAAGTAAATATATTTTGTGTATATGTTAATAATGCTTACATTGACAATAATAGTTTTTAATGACAGTGACATACTACCAAAAAAAATATATAGGTGAGGTTTACTGTGTGAATATTGTGAATTGAAATATTTCAACGTTTTTACTTGTATTCTTTAGAATCGGGAACCATATTGAATTTAAATCTACCGAAGACGTAGCATTACAGTTATTTTTATTTCAATTAATTATAGCGGTTTCTTTTAATCTCCTATATTTTGTTACCGATTCTAATAAATATAGAAGATTAAAAAAACCGCTATAATTAATTTAAATAAAAATAACTGTATAGCTATGCCTTCGGTAGATTTAAATTCAATATGGTTCCCGATTCTAAAGAATACAATTAAAAACGTTGAAATATTTCAATACACTATAATCACACAGTAAACCTCATTTATATGTTTTTTTTTTGGTATTATGGCACTGTTATTAAAAACTGGTATTGTCAATGTAAGTATTATTGACATATACACGAAATATATTTACTTCCTATTTTTTCAATACATATAGTAATTAAAATAATTTTTTTTTAGATTCGTTTTGAAAACAGGAGAAGAAGACGTCCCAAAATGTTAACGTTCAAAAGTTATTTATTTCAACTATTTATAGCTATTTTAATTTATCAAAAATGTATTTATTTTTGAAAATGTTGTATTTTTTAAAATTTTGTTCATTAGACAAATTTATTACATAAAAGAATCACTGATAAATTTGTCTCCATTTGGTTTTTTGTTTTTACCCAGTGATTCTTTATTTACATAAGAGCAGATATTTTTTTGAGTTTTAGATCGCGGCGAAAACCCCTAAAAAATATATATGAACACCCCGCAATTATTCAGACAATACTTCCTGTTTGTAATCTGACTATCTGTCTAGTGTTACCCACAGACCCAGTGTTCAAAAATTTGACTACTAATCTGCGTACTGTGCGCTTGAAAGGGGCATCTTTAATGATAACAATGCATCAAAACTAACTCTTCTAAATGCTTCTTTTATTTTCACAGTAAAATTTAATAAATTTTAATAATTAATAATTCCTGAGTTTTTAGCTTATTGTGAAATATAAAGCAAAAACAAAGGTTAAACCAAAAATAAGATATTTTAATTTAAAATGGAGAAACTTGTTTTGTGCCACTCGGTATTTTGACAAATAATATTTTCAATTATATTTAAAATAAAGACAAAAATTCATAATGTGTTTCTGTAATTATTACAGAGTCATCAATTAAATTAAATATTAATATCAATAAATACCTATAAACAGATTTAATGGAGATTATGTAAAATGTCGGTTTGAAAATAGAATCATTTTTGTTTAATCAGGGATTATCAATTTGGATGGATTGATTGATTGGATTATTGAATGGAATACATTTGCTGTTTTCTGCATTGAATAAATAAAATACATATAATAAAGTTCGAATAAACAGAAAACAGAAAATAGCTATGACCTCGTTACCGTATCGTCACAAGAATGATATTTAAAACCGATTCACTAGCTTGGTGCAAATACCTGTTTGTATGTCATATCGCGTGATCGAAGTGGCTGATTTAGAAATCAGTGCTACGCCTTCGTACGATTTTTTAAACAGATATCGCGGCTCAATGGTCTAGGGGTATGATTCTCGCTTTGGGTGCGAGAGGTCCCGGGTTCAAATCCCGGTTGAGCCCTAGTTTTTGCTTCCTAGTCTCTAGTTTATAGATGTAAATTACAGGAAAAAAAATATTGAAAATGTATTCTGCAATTTTTAAAACGGTTCCAATTTTTTAGAAAACACTATTTAACTTTTTAAAAAATTATTTTTTGTTTAATTTTTTTTATTCGGAATCTTGAATTCTATTAATATTACTACTAAAACATTATATTGAACATAATAAAAATACATTTAAGTATACTGTAAGTAATACTAATATTAACTTACAATAATACTACTATTAACTTACAATAGCCCTCAGCATCTTATAATTGAAGCAGATAAAATATTACAAGCATATACCTATAACGTTCTGCATTTATTATTTCTAATTAACATTTTTAAAAAAGATAGATGAAATAATTCTTGGTGTGGAAACTCCACACTACATTCCGACTTTCTCCCTTCGAAGAAACCTTTCATGAATAAATTGTAGATTGCCTGTGGTGCCGCTGTAACGATTTTCTGTAACGTGAATTTTGTTTATTAACAAATTTATTTATGTTATAATTGGCCTTATCAGACATGCACAATTTCTTAATAACATTTTTATGTACATCTACAAGATTTACCTAGGCACGAATCAATTCTGAAGGTTTTGTGCTATTTAAATTATATTTTCAATTAGAAAGGGTCCGGTAGGGAGATATGGTGTTTTTGAAATGACTGTTAAACGCGGCAGTGTCAAGCAAATATTTTCAGGATGGTTGATATCTACTCGTTCCGGGATGCCATATCAGTAGCCATGGAGTTGTGATCTGTGTCACATTACTAGGTTTATTTACAGCACTTTTGTTGAAACTAGTCGTTCTGTTGTGCTCACACCGACGATTTCGAAATAATTTTAACGTTGGTCGGCATGGTCGCGTTTCAAAACGCGATAGCATTATGAAGTGGGTGAACAAATTTCAACAACAGGTTCGTTGAGACCTGGGACTGCACGGGGAGGAGATCAAACAGTACGAACTCCGAAAAACATTGAAAAAGTGCAACAAGCGGTGGAAATCAGCTCTCGCCGTTTAGCGGTACGTCACGCTTGCAGAGTCTACATCGGACCTGCATTTCCATCAGTAAAAAATTACGATTGTCCAAAAATTGCAACAAAATGACTTTGTGAAACGGCGCAGATTTGCAAAAAGGATGTTGGAATTGCTGCACTACAACTTCGTTTTGTTTATGAGTGACGAGGCCCATTTTCATTTATCGGGGATGGTAAACAGAACAGAAGTTTCAATACTGGGCACCCGAAAACATCCGAGATCTACATGATCAATTTCTGCACTCCGAGAGAGTAACTGTTTGGTGTGCCGTATCTCGAACTTATATTATTAGACCGTATTTTTTTCATGAAAACGGACGAACAGGGTCTGTTAACACAGATCGCCATCTCGCAATGCTGCGTGATTAGTTTCTGTTAGAACTAAGAAGACGACGCATTAACTTCAATACACTTTGGTTCCAATAAAATGGAGCGACTTGCAATACCTCGGGGGCAACAATGGCCTTTTGAAAGGAACATTGCCCTGGGAGCCTTATTTCGTTGCATGGGAATGTGGAATAATCACCTCGGTTTCAGCTTGTGACTTCTTTTTATGGAGCTACTTAAAGTCTAAAGCTTACATAGACAAACCGTGAATTCTTGAAGCTCTTTCCGAAGCCATAATGCCATAGTGCCATGCTCCAAGGGGTATGGGCGATTTTGCTACCGATCTACAAGAATGCCTCGCACCTGACTGTGTTATGTATACTTTAATGGCAATATACCACTAATGTACAAAATGAATACATTTTTATATTCGTTTAAAAATAAGAGTGTGTCAATTTTTCAAAAACGCGACCTCCCTGCCGGACCCTTATTAAAAAAAAGTCAAAATTCATAATGTGCTGTTGTTATTATGACAACATGAACAATTAAATTAAATATTAATATCAATACATATCTATAAACCGATTTAGAGGAGATTATGTAAAATATCGGTTTGAAAATAGAATCCATTTTGTTTAATCAGAGATTATTGATTTGAAATTCACTTATACATTTGCTATTTTCTATCTAGAATAAATAAAATGTAAAAAAGCTCGAATTATTTAGCAGAAAATAGCTATGACCTCGTTACCATATCGTTTTCAAAACAAGAATGATATTTGAAACAGATACACTGGCTTGGAGAAAGTACCTGTTTGTATGTCATATCACGTGATCGAAGTGGGCTGATTTGGAAATAACTGCTACGCCTTCGTACGATTGTTTAAATAAATATCGCGGCTCAATGGTCTAGGGGTATGATTCTCGCTTTGGGTGCGAGAGGTCCCGGGTTCAAATCCCGGTTGAGCCCTAGTTTTTGCTCCCTTAGTCAGGTGTAAAATACATGAAAAAAATATTTAAACTGTATTGTGCAATTTTTAATTCGATCGCTTTTTTTGTGCAATTTTTAATTCGATCGCTTTTTTTGTGCAATTTTTAATTCGATCGCTTTTTTTGTACCATTTTTTTTTGGAAAACAATATTTAACTTCAGAAAATTTGTTTTATTCGGAATATTAAATTCTCTGTTATTATTGTAATTAAAAATATACTGTAGAAATAAAGTTTGTTGAATTAAATTGGACATGGCTACAAACGAGGTTTGTTCGAAAAATGTTCGGCCTGACACTGAGATGGCCCAAGAGTAACCATATCACTATGATATTTGTTAAGTATCATTCGTTAGATGGTATGCAGCGAAGTTTCAGAAGCGTTTGTTTAGTTAATTGTTTGTTGCGGTCGAGTTAATCAAACAAGTTTTAAGATTTTCTGAAACATGGATCTAAAAAATCTAGTTTAAAGCATTTTCCCACTTCGACAGTAAACAAGTGGCCTACTGAATTTAATGAAACGTCTGCACCTGCAAGATGTCGTGACCTATCCTTCGATGTGCTTCTACATGCGCCGTTTACGTCGGATTTGCCTTCCGAGGATAACTTCCTCTTTTCAAAGCTGAAGAAATGACTTACTGATTATGAAGTCAAAGTTGAGAGATGATCTTATTTTACAAAGACGTCGTTGGTCTGACTGTGTTGAATCGCCGGTTGATTACATTGAAAAATATAAGAAAATTTTTTGTTTCCTTTGTTGAGGCCAGAACTTGTATTTTTCATTTGATGTATTTCTTGAAGTTATTTCACCATTTATCATTTATGCTAGTGAGGCTGCCAGTTGCCTGGATTAATACTCGATTCAATTTGTATTTATTATCTTACGTAAATGTTTGTTCAAATTTGAATCATGAACATCTTTGTTCAATTCATAATCTTTGCTTTGCCTGACGGAAAATGTAATCAAATTTCAACAACTGTACATATTAAAATTGATTGTTCCGCTTCTTAGTAACATATTACAGTCCAACATGTTTTACACAAAGAAAATTTTTCTTAAATGGGTTTCTGACTCTTGCATTTATGTTGGTGGTTTGCCATAAAAAGTTGTTTATATATAGAAAACTTGCAGGTGTTGAAGAAGTCATTTCAGTAATTTTTAAGAATATTTTGTTCACTTCCAATACTCTTCTAGTTCAATTCCATTTCTCTAGTTGGCAATCTCTTTGACCTTTATCTGCGTTTGTGAAATTTTTTTTTTACTTATTGGCGGGGAACACCCATTTTCATAATCCATACAAATCACAGTAAAACTACATGCAAGAATATAATATAACAACAATAATTTGCTTAAATTTAAGCCTAAGGATTAATACAATTTAATAGTTTCTAAATGTCTCTTAAAACCTGCCATAGAGCAACTAAAAAAATCAAAACTACACTTATTTCACTTATTTCCATTAGAGACAACATTCGAGAGAGGTGAAAATTTCCCATAATTGTAACCAGTGGCGGCATATGGGTTTTTAATATGGGAGGGCGTAGAAGAAAGTAGTGCTGCTGAAAATTTTTTTGCTTTCCCCTTCCTCCTTTTTACTTTTCCTGCTATTGAAATCCTGTACAATAGGTAAAATATGGTGTTTTGCTCTGAAAAATTGTTTACTGTGATAAATGCTGGAGGGGCGACACCCCAAGGCCCTCTCTCACGAGCCGCCACTGATTCCAATGGTAATGATTTGTAGAAAATAAAATGAAACTTCTAGAACTTCTTTGTGGAACCCTTATCTTTATTAAAATAAAGAGGTCAAGGTGGTCAATAATTCCATTAATGACCTTGTATAACATACAAATTCCGGCCATATTCCTACGTAGAGACAGAGTCTCCAGTCCTAGCCCACCTGCCACTTCACTAGTGAACCGTATTATTAGAGATCGGTCCAACCTGTGTAAAATGCACCGCACAGTACTGGGACCAGACACAAGACAAGTATTTATGGACAGAACGTACCCGGGTTACATACAAAAGCTTGAAGCTAGAAACATTCTTAAAGTCTTTTGCATTCCTACAGATAAACCCCAACATTTTATAAGCTTTGTTTGCGTAAGCTTGGTGTTCAGAATCAACTCCAAATCCCTCATATAATTCACACGTCCGAGAACAATGTTGCATATAGAATAATTAGTCGGGACAGAGGAGATGTCTCTATTAAAATTAATATATTTACATTTGCTGATATGTAATTGGATTTTATTTCTTATATACCAATTGCGGACTTTATTGAGATCTATCTGAAAAGACACTTCATCTTTGACACTACATATTTTCTGAAAATCTTCAATCATTTATATAATATTAAATAAGATGAGTCCCAAATGGCTTCCATGAGGTCTTCAAAACTTCAATCTTTTATATAATATTAAATAAGATGAGTCCCAAATGGCTTCCATGAGGTACGTCTGAGCTAGCAATAATATTACGTGATGAATATCCCCAATACAAACACGGTGGGTTCTTCCCATTAAGTATTATTTAAACCAGTCCAACAAACTATTACCGAACCCGACAGAATTTAACTTCCCAAGAAGGACATGATGATCAACAGTGTCGAACGCTCTTGAAAAATCGGTATATATAGCGTCAACCTGACACCGATCATCTAACGTACCCAGTACATGTTGGATGTACAAAATTAAGTTAGTGGCGGCAGACCTGCACCTACAAAAGCCGTGTCGCTCAGGAATCAGAACAGCACCCAATTTTAATTCCTTGTGCAGTTTCTGTCACATCAAAACATCACAAAACATAGATATAGGTTTGGATAAGAAATATGAGGCCGAAACAATACAAGAATCTATTGTGTAGATGTTGATTGGGATGAGCGGTTCACTCTGCGACGCTCACCGACGACAAACACTGACAAAACACCTTTATCTCAGGCATGTGTGGATAAAAGATATTGGCATAAGAATTAAGAGTATTAGTACAAATTGCTAGAGCGGTCTGAACTGGTTACGGTTTGATCGGAGATTGGTGATGAGGAAGCTCCTCTAAAATGGGTCCCAGGGTAGCTAGTGCTCTAGTATTTAGCTAGTGCCCCCTAGGAATGGTGTAGGACTGTAGGACTTATGGGGGTAAGGTTTTTTAAGCATATGCGGTAGTCATCCTGTCTGGAGCTGTGAAGTAAATTGGCTAAGTTGAACCAAAATTATACCGTGTAGATGTTGAGGCGAAGTAAACCAAAACCAACAGAGGTTGTTCGTTCAGCACTGGTCAGTGACTTACCGAATCGAAGGGGTATAAGTACTGTTGTAAGTCATCTAGTATATAATCTAAGTCATCAATAAATTTTGTAAAAGGAATAGACCATATCAGATTTAGTAACCCGCTCAAACAATCAACTTTATGAAGGAAACTACATCTATTCGACGTCTAATCCTCAATGTGGTCCAGATTTATCACCTTATTCATATTACGAAGGTTTATCTAACCGGATCAGTTAGTGATTCAAAAGAAGAATATTTTAAAACACAATAGATTTATTTGCACCCATTAACATATATACTAAGACATGTTTTAGTAATAACACTGATTGCTGCTTAATTAACCGAAACCTTTTGGCGCAAGAACGTCATTATTTTAAATAAGGAGTTAGCTAATAGATTTATAATTTATTTCAGATTTTATGTTATAAAATAAAGATAAAAAAAAGTTACTGGGCTCGTCCGGGATTTGAACCCGGGACCTCCCGCACCCTAAGCGGAAATCATACCCCTAGACCAACGAGCCATAAATTTTAATTATTATTTCTGCTTTTCCTTGAAATTCTGGTACATCGGTAATATATTAATTTAAGTAACGTAAAAGTATCATTATTATAATTTATAAGATCATTTTCTAAAACTTAAAATCGCGGCTCAATGGTCTAGGGGTATGATTCTCGCTTTGGGTGCGAGAGGTCCCGGGTTCAAATCCCGGTTGAGCCCTAACTCATTTTGCTTTCCTATTTTAAACTTATTAATTTAAGTACTGACGGAAGGATATACAATAATACACCGTTGATATAATATTTTCTAGTCTATTTATTATGAAAATATAATACAAAACTCCTATGTAGTGTAATATAGAATTAATAATTGGTAATATAATATTGTGGTCAATTACTGGACTGCATTTTGTATACAGAATTAGCAAGCTAGAATGCACTAGCCAATTTTTATTTAAATAACTTTTTTTTTTAAATAACAGCAGTTAATTTCTATAATACATCTTTCTTTGGTTTGATATAATTTGCAGATAGCTATAATAAGAAAGGTATTATTTTTATGTATATTTTGACAATTTAACCGAAGAAAAATAAAAATATTTGCTCGCATTTGTATAGCTATCTACAAGTTTGTTTGAAAAGTACCAGTGAAAAGTATGAACTTCAATCAACAAGAAAAAAACTAAAATTTTGTTACTCTAAACAAGATAAAATAAAAGAATGTTTTTCCGAAATATATTATTTAGTTGAAGTTCAGTATCTTGCAGTTACCAGTACTTAGAAAATATATATTAAATATATATTTTTTTTAATATATTTCGTTGTAAACTTTTTCAAAAATCTTTGGCATGCTTCTAGTTACTCTTTATTTTTTTTTGTTATGGACGTTATTGCTACACATACTACAGCATTGAATTTTTACATTACACGTCTGTTCTTATTTATTACAATATACACAGTGATCGAATAAAGTCTTGTTTTTTTTTAATTATTTTTATCGACATGATGGTGTTGATATTAAAGTTTTACTTGAATATTTCCAGATTGTTTTTATTAGACCACTCTGTACAATTTTGTTACCCAAAATACGCCATATTAATATTGTATGTTGGGTAAGTTTCAGATTCAAAAAAATAATTTAAAAAAAAATTAAAGAAAAATATTGTTCTTACAGCAATACTTAAATATTTTACTAAAGCATTTTTTGTTAAATGTTACACCTCCAAATCAAAGCCTCAACTTAGGCAAGTCTAATTTGATCCATCTACAGGGTAATACTACAAAAATGTCTTCTTATATTTGTTCTTTTTATACATAAATAAGAACTAGACTAATAGTTCAATATCATTAAATAGTTTTCTATGTATTTATTTGAAAATATCTCTATTTAATATTACAGATCAATTTCTAATAGTATTACAAGAAAATAACATTCGTTGTAGATGTTCTTGTAATATATAGGTAGTTATTAAAGGTTTTTAAAGGCTAGTTACTATGTATATATAACTCTAATATCTAACAGTAGTAATAGAGTATTGCTTTGATTATAATAGTTTGTCTATATATAGTTTATGCAAATCTATATTGCTGTAAGGTTAGGCAGACTATTTCATTTTTTGGTATTTCTAATTGTGTAATTGATTTGCAAAAGGAGTGTCGGTACTTATTGACAGTTTTATTGCGAATAAAATATCTTAATTGCTTAATATCTGATATTCAATTCCTTTTACTTCTATATTCCGATAAATATATTATATTACTATTTACAACTGTTATATTATGATAGTATGTTTGCTTGTTTTTACCATTATTGCGATGATCAATACATTCTAGAACATTATTCTTCATTAAAAAATATATTTTCAACGACGAAACTGCAACTGTATTTCCTTTGCCTATTCTCATATTAATTAATCTGCTTTGTTTTTTTCTTATTATTAATGTGTACTCCCAGATATGTACATTTTTCTGAGTTTTGGTACAATAATTTTTTTCTTCTATATCGCCGTTAAGCATAAAATTTTCAATAACTTATTTCTTCACGACTTTTTCTTATCATATACTCCCTATTTTGTTACTTCATTTCCCAACTTTTTTTTCCAGAAGTAGCTTTGAGTGAGAAGTAGCTTGAGAATTCTTTTAATATATATGTATATATATATATATATATATATATATATATATATATATATATATATATATATATATATATACAGTTAGGGTTTACGTTACAGTTAGGGTCAATTAAAAAATAATCTAGTCAAAAAAGTAAGAGTGTTGAACTATATTTATATATAGCACATTTTATCAGAAATCAGCATCAGTCTATAGCACATTTTATCAGAAATTGGTTTTTATTGTTTGATTGGCGTTGCAGTGTAAGTTGTCTGTGTATACAAACATTTTAAAAATAATGGTTCGTACTAAACATTGTAGTGACGAAGAACGTCGGCTAATTTTGTAGTTGCGAGAACAGAAAAATCTTATAAATATATTTGTCAAACTTTCAAAAGATCTCCTTACGTTGTCTCAAACGTATTAAAAAAAATGGAGCAAAAATCAGAGTTCCGAGGCCAGAAATGATAAACTTCCAGTCGAGAAGATGCTCGTTTAATTTACGAAGCGTATAAAAATCGGTTGCCAAACGGGAATTACAGTATAGACAATAATGAAGTGGTTGGTATATTCAGATCACATAGTAATTCCAAAAGAAAGTAAAAAGATCTACAAGATGCAATAAAACAGCTTACAGAATCAGCAAAAAGAAGGAAATTGAGATTAACACCAAAAAAAGGTATTATGTTAAGAACGATTTCCAGTAAAAAATATAAAAGATCATGATTACTACGACAGGGGAAAAACTGGAATTCAGAACAATACGTAAAGGATAACAGAAAACAATACGTTTAATGATCCTAAAAAGTAATGGATGTTAAGAGGAAAATGAGATCAATCTTGATCCTTGCCTTGACACTGGCAAAAAGTAATAACTATACCGTTAGGTGGAATCTAGTACTTAAAGCAAAAGAGAAAACAAAAATTGAACAATTGGAAACAGGTCAGTAATTAGGCCAACCTTGTTGTACGGCAGTGTATCAAGGGTCCTGAATAGGTGAGTGTAAGAACATGACTAAAGGGTATAAAAGAAAAATCTTAGAATATAAGGGAAAAAAACCATAAAAAAAATGCCATAAAATGGAATAGGTGTATAAAAGAGAAAATATATGAACTCTGAACCGCCAAGTGTAAGCGATGTCATAAAGTCTAAATGATTATAATGGGCAGAATACTTGTCGAGAATGAGTCGAAGAAGACTGGCCAAGGATGTTGGATGAAAATAACCAGCAAGATAAAGAAGAAGAGGCAGACCGAGAATGAAATAGAAAGAGAAGGAAAGAAAATGGAACATTTGGAGGAGACATAGAAAATAGAGTAGCGACGGAGAGCCAAAAACAGAAAGTGGGTTTTCATGTGGTTCTGTGTGATATGAAGAAAATAATGACGAGTTTTCAATGTATATTATTAGATTTCCGTTGAGAAAATAAGCATTTATCCTGCAATGCTTTAAATTAGGTGTTCAGGACAGTGTTTATGGTTTAGAGTATAACATTTTACAGGTACAAGAACTCTGTGTCAGTCAAAAAATTAAACTGTATGAAACATCTTATACGTGACTTTCCATGTCTTGAGCCCCAGTGGATTTATAACTTATGATTTAGGCTATTTATGTGAACATAGACTTGCATATACCCCCTTTCTATTTGTAGCATATTGATTATAACTTTCCGTGTCTTGAGTGCCAGTATGTTTATAACTCATGCTTCAGGCTATTTAAGTACCAAAAGTACCTTTTTATTTGTAGCATATTTATTATAACCTTAATGGTTTTCAGTTCTAGCTATAAAACTATTATTATTCACTACATTTACGTTACATTCATAGCTTTAAAGTAGTCCTTTTATTTTTGTATTGAGCAGAGACATCTATTTTAACCATAAAATTTCGAAAGGACAAAAACTTGTAATGTTACATAACCGAACTATAGTGACTTCAAAATAATTTTATATGCAAAATATTCATTTAATAGATTTTTGATCTTTGACATTTGTGATTATATTGAAATGATCAACGGCTTACGCTTTAGACTGAACAACATGTAGGAGAGATAATTTATTTATAATTTTCTGTAAATTCATGTATATATATATATATATATATATATATATATATATATATATATATATATATATATATATATATATTTATATATATATATATATATATATATATATATATATATATATATATATATATATATATATATATATATATATATATATATAAATATAAATATATATATATATATATATATATATATATATATATATATATATATATATATATATATATATATATACTTTTTGTATGATTTTGTTCTTAGTTCCGTGTATTCTTAGTAACCTTTCTTTTCCTGGAACCATAGTAATTATGTACCTGTATCATTTCACTACTCATTTTGTAAAACTGGATTGGTAATGTCCTTTTCAAAAATTATTTAGGTCGAGAACGTGATTTATTTCATTATATATTACCTGCATCTCTCAGTCTTGCGTCAACTCAACTTTTTCATATATTCCTTCATTTTGTGATTCTTGCAACTAAATATATAGTTCTGGTAACTGGTTTTTAGTTTTGCTTATTCCAGTTATAATTTGTGTGACTTTTTCTGCATTATATTATAATATTCGCCTTATCTTCTGTTTATATTGATACTGTTTACTTCTTTATCGGCGTCATATTTTCCTCGTTATTTTACAGTCTAAAGATTTTATGATGTTGATGTTTCAGTACGGTGCTATTTTACTTTCTTAATTAATCCATTATTTTTATACTTTTATATGACTTAGATTCGAACATTTTACTGATTATCATTTCGTTTTTCTTCCGATGTTTCACTTTCTTAATTTTTAATAACATGCATTCATTATTGCTTTAATAAAATAATTTTCTTAAATTTGATTACTGAGCTATTCGGAAGTTTAGTTTTGGATAAAAAAATCCAATTAATAGTTTGCTCGTCGAGAAAACAAATGTATGTTTTTTAAACATCGAAATAAAAATCGATCCAGTAAATAATGGTGTTATTTCTATCTAGCTAAAGAACACTATCATAATATTTATGTATGTCCAATTAACTTTCACCTTAAGAATTAGTTGGTTTTCGACATTTTATTAAATAAATTCATTTTATAATTGACAAAAACACGCCTTTTGCAAGATCGTTAAAGCCTCTAAAAGTTTCTAATTTTGTTACTGTTTTTTTTTTATTTTTTCTTTTCCTTTATTCTTATGTCTACTGTTTAAAATTTGTCGATATACCATATATATTATTAATACTTATGTTTAGTTCGTTAACTATAATATAGTATATTGCTATGGTTTCAAGAGGCGTGGCCACTTTGACCATCCTAAATTTTATTGCTTTTGAATACCCGGCAGTCGGAAGTCAAAGATTTCGATTCTAGAGAAAACCACAAATTTCTAGCAAAATTTTCATATCACTTCCCAGGGTCGAGAAAGTGTTATTCTGCCATACCTTCTGCATATATTTTTTAATTAACAATTGACGATTAATCTATATTGCTCATTTTATTGCTCTTTTTTTTGTCGATGTGGCAGAATATTGAAAGGTGAACGATAAGAAACTGACCTATTTGAATTTCGCGCCATTTTAAAAATTTTTTTTTTCCGACACTGCGCTTCGGTGAGTTTGTAAAGTACGTATGTTTATTTACTAGTAGGGCCTCGGAAATATTATGAGAGATAGTATGAAGACTATTTTCATGTAAAACAAAACAACATGCAGATAAAATTATATATATATATATATATATATATATATATATATATATATATATATATATATATATATATATATATATATATATATATATATATATATTAGTTAAACGGATAGACTAGTAGTCCAGAATTCAAAGTTGTAGAAAATAACATGACTAAGAAAAGTTTACAAATAATGCTTTCCGGCGTTGCCAGATTTCTTCAGTAGACACAAAAACAATATGTCTTAAAAGGCCGTAAACACCGTATTTTGTAACATAATTAAACAAATCTTGAAATTCAGAAAAGAAAAATATTACGCCACATTTTTTAATCGGAGTAGCCATTTTAGAACAATTAGCAGAACCAACTAAAATAATCGGCAGTCACGGGAATTAAAAGAAGCTAACATTGTGATAGTAGGCGCTGGAAATTAAACAAAAACTGTGTTGTTTGAAAGGAGACATCATGATTGCGCTGCCATTGTAATATTTGAAAGCTGTTGTATTTGCATGTGTATAAAAATAAGATTTTAATTCAGTTGCTAAGATGAATCAGTTATTTAATGAAAAAGAGAAAGTTGAATTAATTTTTCTTCATGTTGGTGGCTTAAGTCTATGCACTTAAGTTATTTCCTACATGGTAATTAATTACTTAATAATTTATTATATTTATAATAAATTTAATATTAATTAATACATTAATACATTAATATATTAATAATAATGAATAATATAATTTATACAGTCAATATTAATTAATAATTAAGCGCCTATACTTAAGCCATCAACATCAAGAAAAATTAATTTAACTTTCTCTTTTTTGATTAAATAACTGATTAATCTTAGCAACTGAATTAAAACGTTATTTTTATGCACATTTAAATACAATAGCTATCAAATAACACAATAACAGCACAATAATAATGGCTCCTTTCAAACAACCCAATTTTCATTTAATTTCCAAGGCTATGTTAGGTTATTGCTATGTTAGGTTCTTTTAGTTCCTGCCGACTTCAGATTATTTTAGTTAATTTTGCTAATTGTTCTAAAACGGCTACTCCAATTCAGAAATGTGAGATAATATTTTTTATTTCGAATTTTAAGATTTGTCGAATTATGTTAAAAAAAATACGGTGTTGCGTTTTTAAAAAAAATTGTTTTAGTAGCTACTGAAGAAATCTGACAACACCGGAAAGCAATGTTTGAACATTTTTCTTAGTCTAGTTATTTTCTGCAACTTTGCATTTAGAAATATTAGTCTATCTATCACTTCAAATTACACTATATATATATATATATATATATATATAGTGTATATATATATATAGTATATATATATATATATATATATATATATATATATATATATATATATATATATATATATATATATATATATATATATATATATATATATATATATATATATATATATATATATATAAGATGATTCAACTTTAATCTCGTCTCTCTACCTAAAATAAATAAAATAAATTTGTGTACACAATCTTGTTTATTATTTTCAACAAACAGCGACACACATATTAAAGCTCTTACAATTCTCTCTATCTCAGTTTAGCTTTGTTGGTTAATGTGAACCAATTTATGTGTTGATAAGATTCATACCTCTAGGGAACGTGATTCTCAATGAATGCAAATTCAATGTTTTTAGAGCTCACGGTAACTTGAATGTGTGGAGAAAAAAAATGAGCAAATAAAATTGAAAAATGTATGCTGTACTTTCATGCTGTTCTTGTCTTGTATTCAAAATGGTTAAAAATTATTCACATTTATTATTCATTATTAAAAACTATATTAATACTCTTTACTCGTGATGTTCATATACTTTTTTACTAACTGTATATACTCTTCTCCGCCTAGTTATTGAACTATTACAACTTCAGAATATGTGTGTGGTTGTGGCAAGAAACATCAATCTCTCATAGCTACAGTTCAAGCCACAGTTTATTATAGGAGACATGTTTCTAGAAACTCTAATTTCTCCATATAACTAGTTTATAACAGACTTTTATTATTTCATGTTACATTCCCTCAGAGACAGGGTGTATGCTGATCAACCATGGACAAGTTATGATAAAACAGCTAAATATTAACATTCAAATCCTCCGAAATATATCGAAAAAGAAAACACTTTTAAAAGACCTTAATTTTTCTAGTTGGCATTACATATTGCAGTGAAAATAGTCGACAATCAAATCAGTAAATTTCTTATTGTTCACCATGTAATAAATAACATCCAAAAATTCGTTCGTTCGCCTTAAAACTATTGACACTCAACATCAAATTTGACAAAAAATTGCTTTCCTTATTATTGCTATTTATATTTTTTATTGCTTCAACGAGATTGTACAATATCGTAACTCAGATTCGTTGTTTTAATATTTGCTTCGTAAAATTCATTGAGAAAATTTGATTGAGATTTATTATTCTCGTTAGATTCGATAATTCCTATTCCTCCGAAGTAACGCCAGAACTTTTAAATATAAAGTATAAACTTGTCAAAAAAATTACCTAATACCTAATTGCATCTTGCATCTCTATACATATTTTTGCTTGTTTAACTACTTTGGACTTGTTACAGAATGGTGAAAATCGCAATGAAATTGACAAAGTTGACAAGTTAAATTACAGCGTACGTTTGTTAAAATGTTTTTATGAGATCAACTAATTTTATTACAGCACTGTCTGAATCATAAAAATATCGGAAGTCTATTGGAAACAATAATCACGGGCAGATTTAGAACTAGGGCAATTTATGGAGTTCTTATAATCGATACTAATCTTCTCAATTAACTTTTTTTATTATTCAGTGAGACAGTATGCCAAGATGTTTTTTCTTTTGTATTATTTAATAAATGTTTTCTTTGTTTTTAACTTACATATGGATTTTCACGATTCTTTAAGGTCCGGCACTAAAATACTGGCCATTGACTAGACTACACACTCGCCAGATTTAGGGTCCAGTGCTCAGACCCATACAAGGTCCAACATTTTTTAGTCTTTTTTTTATTATAGTACTGTGTATATTGTAATAGATCCCATAATGATCTAACATCCGCATAAATAATATAAAATGAACCAATGTTTCTTCTTAATTTAAACCGTCATTGCTGTTATTATATGTCCTATATTTTTTTCTTGATTTCATGGATTAGAAATATACAATGGGATTAAACATTAAAACATATTAAAATGAGTGTAATTTTTTCTCTCTATTCCAAATTGATAAGTAAATTCATTTTAAAGTAGAAAAATCCCCAAATTAATAATTTAGAAGAAATCTTGGAAGAGAGTACTAAAACCTTTTCACGATTTGAATATTTTGAGGAAAAAACGTGTTAAGAAAAATTACTGAAAATAAATTTAAAAAAAACTGAATTCCAAAAATGCCAAAATTGTGGAGAGGTATATACATTACCACAAATTAAATGAAAATTATTGTACTGAATAATTTCCATGCTGGTCGAATGTTCGTTCGTTCCTTCGTTCCTTCATATGTACCTTCATTTTGTGATATTCTTGTTCACAAGTAGTTATTTCTATTAAGTGGTTTTTGGTTTTGTTTCTCCCACTTTTATTTCATGCTTATTACCATTGTCGTCGCCTCAACTGCTGTTTATATTCACACTGATTACTTCTTAATTGGTATTATAACTTTTAATTTTTTGGATCGTATTTTTCTGTTCCAAAACGTTTATGATATTGATGTCCCAATATTATTATTATTAAAACCGTACAATATGCATATAGATTTCATTATATGGTCTCTATTTTTTTTTCTATTCTTACTATCTTTTGCACTATTCCTTAGTTCTAGAATGTTTTTTTTAATTTCAACTGCGATTCTTCTCTTTCATGTTTCACCATAGCCTGTTCTTTTTTTGGATGGGTTCCATAGTAAAGCTGAATAGTTGGGAAATATTTTTCTCAACTTATCTATTCTCTATTATTATACCTCCGTTGTTGGAGATGGTACTACCCAAATAAGTGCATTATTACACATTTTCGAATAGTGTGTTTTCTATGTTTATGATTGATGCCTCTACCATGTTAATTGTTAAAAGTTATTTTATTTCTGTTTATGTTAAAGCCAATTTCTATCTCAATCTGTTAATTACTTTCACTGTCAAATTACTTTATCTATAAAATATTTAAGAAGAATGGTCGATGTTTGGTGAAAATTAATTTAATATAAAAGAACTAAGACTTATGGTTACTTTTGCACCATATCTAAAAATTGTATGGCAATTGTTACGACACACAGTGTCTTTTTCAAATACGAATCTATAATGTTAATTGTCACATAATTACTAAATATTATGGAAAATTACACATAAGCGTTAGATGATGTATTTATAAGAATCATAAAGAATAGTGACGAAAATATATAGCTTTCTTTAAATCCAATTTCTTTAGGGCTTTGACAATCGTTCACTGTGGAGTAGATATGGCATTGATATACTGTGTACCATTCTTTCATTAGGCTGATTTTCCAACATACTGTTTTTTATTTATCTTCTTTCATTCTTGATACAACCAAAGCCACTGAGAATAACAAAAAGTTAACGATATATCATTATATGTCTTATATTTTTTATGTATTCGAACATTTGTGACTTTACGTTTACATCTTTTACTATCATTTACTTACCCATATTTTAACTTATCTTATCTATCTTAACTTATCCATGTATAAGTAAGGTGAAAGTGAATGAGAAGTTCCATTAATCAAACGTGTTAAAGAAATACACATATAGTTATATATCTCTATTACCAACAATTGGATGCTTATGCTCTTTACAGTTAAAAACATATGATTCATAGTAAAGATTTTCAGTTTTGCAAGAGTTTCCATTGGTAGAGCGGAAGCTTTAAAGATGATCTAAAATAGAATTTACCAGTAAGTATTTGATCCAAAGGAAACATTCTAGGTAGTTATAAAATTATTGAAGTTCACTAACATACCTAAAATTCATATTTTCGCTCATATGTCATATCTGATAATTGGCCAAAAATATATTAGAATCGCAAACAGAAAAAAGATCGTAATATTAAATAGACATTTTGTGACAAACGTTATCGATGATGAATAGCTTGTAAAATCAAAGTCAAGCATGAATCAATATAAATGAAGAAAAACGAAACAGTCCTTACCAAAACGTAAAATCACAATATCATATACTATTTCTGTTTTATTTACGATATATCGAGTCTTAACGACAAAAACGTTTATAAGTTTTTGATCCTTTATATTTTTGCATCTTTGTAAGTAAGTACATTGTAGCAATAAATTGCTACAATATTTTCAATAAATAATAATTATATAATTAAAGCTGCCTTCATATTTGTAGGATTTATGTTCTAGTGATTTTTTATATTCGAAATTAAATCTAAAATAGTCTAATAAACTAATATACATTTATGATATTCATAGAAAATTTTTACATTACATATATATATATATATATATATATATATATATATATATATATATATATATATATATATATATATATATATATATATATTCATAAAAGGGATTGTAGGATTATTTAATTATGTAGTTTTAGAATTCGTTTTCTTTTTAATATTTAAAAATTTGTTGATATTCCGCATTATTGTAAAGCGTAGGTTATTTTGTTTTTCATCCAAGTATGATGGTTCAACAAAGAGGAAACCTTGGTTCATCAATTAATGCTAAAAAATTGCACTGGCCCATATATTGAACATTCTCTATTCTCATTCCCGAATTCATCCATCTCACATCTTCACTCACTATAACTCTAGTAATAAATATGGAATATAATATTTTTCTATTTATACTATACATTTTTTGCAAAAATACCGCCAAAAACTATGTTTTCTTGTAATATAATTTCGTTGAATATTTTCATTTGAATTTTTATCTTTTTCGTTTTTTTTTTGTCTTACTACTTACTCTACAGTTACTTTTGCTTTTATAAAGTTCTGATTTTTGGATTTTGTATCTACAGAAATATATATAAGGTATCTACATGTACGAGATAAAGTTAAAACATCGCCATGCAGATATCCTGACTTTATCTTGTATCTATACTATATAAATGGAAAAATAATTGACTATAAAATTCAGACTAGAATAAAACTTTTTAAGATAGTATTAATATTTCGGGACTATTAGCGACTAGATTTGAAATGACTTCTTATAAGAGAAGAGATATTAAAAATATTTAAATACTGGTTTGACCATTTCTGAATCTTAAAACTAAAAAAAACCTTATGCATATTTTTAACTTTTAAGATTATTATTACTTATATTTTTCGTTGTATATGAAACGTTGCGTTTCGTTCAAATATCAAAGTGATTTGAACGAATAGAAAGGGTTAAAATGAAGATCTAAGAAAAGCAGAATGGTGTAAGAGGACCTACTGGTCCGCAGTTGGTGTATTTTGCAGCTTATGTACATCCCTTAATAATGCTCGTTCAGGACTGATTCTGATAATTCAATCATGAATTTAGCTTTAAATCTAATTTTTTCTGTGTTCTTAAAATCTACACCTAATTTAGTGGACGTATGGCGATGTGTGACGTGTTACTCTTTTGGGAGGGACTATGTACAAGCTAGACAGAAAAAATCATCGGTATATTTGAAAGAAAACCAAATAAAACGTGACTTAAAATGATTTTTTCAGTCAAGGTAATGTAAAAATTTTTTGCTCTTGGGCCGCATCTATAGAAACACCACTCATACCCCTTTAGTATGTGGGATATGAAAGATCAAGATATAGATTGTACAGAAAAAATATTTAGCGGTTTGAAATAGAGTCGAAATATTTTGAATAAAAGTTTAACAGTATTGACATTTTTTGAAATAATATTTCCAGATAGACCTTTGAATTCCTTAAATTACAAATAGATATCAGCATAAGTTTTTTACTGTCCGGATAACATCATGTGTATGAGTATGTATCCTCCAACTCACATGCTAATTTTTACTTTCGCACTTTTAAGTGATTATTCAAATTTCTGGAATTATTGAGTTGGTCACCGCTTTTAATTTCGTTAGATTTTCCCTAAAGCTATGGTTTCCTAAGAAAGCGGCCCCGTTATCTAGCGGCCGTAATGTAGCGCTGGATAACGTCACTAAAACGTGTTTATGTAAACCAGATGATGTTGGTTTCCTAGAGAGCGTAACAGCTGCCATACCGGTGACAACGCGTTTTTTTCCCCCCAAAGATGACAAATTATTGATTTATTTTGTAAGCAAAATCTTTTCGATAATTCAAATCTACAAATGCATTAAAATTAAAATTTAATTTAAATTAAAATTTAAAATGCATTATTAGTTTTCCAAATATTTCACTCTCCTTTAGATAAGGAGACAGTTTCGTCTTCCGATAATATTAATGCTACGTCTAAATCGTCCATTCTCCACCGCAATACTCTCACTGTCGGTGGTCCATATTTTATTAAGTTGGCATCTCTTGTCACCGTATTACGTCCACCGCATCATAACTTATTACGGTCGCTAGATGACAGCACTGCTTTCTTCGGAAACCATAGCTTTAATAATCTATATATATATATATATATATATATATATATATATATATATATATATATATATATATATATATATATATATATGTAATATAATATATATATATATATATATATATATATATATATATATATATATATATATATATATATATATATATATATATATATTGAAAAATATGAAGTACATTTTCCGATTCGATTTCCATGTAAGAAATTCTATATAAAATTATTGGTCATGAGATATTAGTAATAGTTCTAACAATATAAAAGTTAAAAATAAATTTCGATAATGACCAATTAAAGTGAATGAAGACTACCCAGTTGCTCTAAAATTCGATGACCTGGAGCATAATTAAAGTTCAATAGAATCTTGAGCGTACGGTACAAAGATTCAGTTCAGGTACAAGAAAAAGTACTAATAATAACCATAAAGACACGCAAATTCGAAACTTCATGTAATGAATTCCTGTATTCTTTTCTATATTTCTTACCATTCTTATTGATCTATTTCTTCATCTTACTGATTATCTTTTATCTCTTTCCGAAGTAAAGAAACAGTGATAAAAAGAAAGGAGCAATTCTTAATGGGAACTATAGAAACTAAAGTAATAAGGGACAGTAGAGATAGTAGCCAGGACAGAACTACATATTTTAAAGGAACAGAAAATAAAAAAATAAAAAATTGAAAAATTTTCACTTAACTTTGTTTTAGTTTAAAAACAGTCAATTTTTTCTAAAATATGCGTTTTGCAAATCATTGATCATGATTCTTTTTATTTATAATATTTTGACTCAAAAATTCATCCTGCAAATTGTTTAATGTATTTATTTCTGTACATCCTATATTGGGAAATTTATCGCGGAAGAGTTATAGCTAAAGAGACATATACAAGGTAAATTTCTTCGTACTTACCCTGCACAAGAGGGAACTAGAAGAAAAAATTTGACTAGAGATAACGACTAGATAAATATTATTATTCGTACAACGAATTTTGATGGAAAAAGTTGCTTCGAGTACCTTGGGAATCAAAATTCACCTACTTTAAAATGGAAAATTATAAGACACCTAAATTACTACACTCTAACAAAAATATATTTCTCTTACAGGTCAATTTTTTAGTGCTTTTTTACTTACTATACATGTATATCGATGACAATCAAAGCAACTTTTTCCAAGATAGATATAAATAATCTTTATTTCGTAAGGAATCGATTGAAAGGTTAATTTTGATTTTCGTTGATAATCTCTCCTTGTGTTGTTTCATCTGTTTGCTTATTAATTCTTTTTAAACTTAAACATTTCCTATTATATTTTGATGTCAATTAACCCGAATAAACTCTTACTGGTACAGAGTTGGGTAAAATTTCTTGTACTGCACTGGGAAGAACATTTTCCTCTTCTAGGCAGACCACGGGTTGCGGTACTGCAGATTCTTCTTTTAGACAAGCCGATTCCAAGTGCTTGTTCAGGTAAGACTTTAGTGCGAATGTCTTATGACAACGTGGACACTCGAAGTTCTTGTCTGCAGAATGGGTTTGCATATGAGCTCGTAGATTAGATCTGTAAAAAATGGTGGTGTTAATATTTAGTTATTATTCATGAACTATACTTTTGTTAATTAATATTTCTAAAGTGAACAGTCATCTAAATGAAAGCTGATTTTGTTGTATTTACCATATACTTCCGAAAAGTTCTCAGTCTGACGAGGAAAACACAAAATTATTTATTATTTAACGCATGTAGCCGATACTTGATGGAAATTAATTTTAAATAAACAATTAAATTGTTGGTAAATATGAGATCGATAAACTTCGACACCCCTTAACCGATTACCATGAAAGTTGGCACATCTAAGTATTTTTTCTTGGAGAAGGTTTTTATGCTCTCTATTTCTTGTTGTAACTATATTTTGTTGTAACAAGCCACTAGATGGCGCCGCTGCTGGACATCAACTTCTACTCCGTATAGCCGATCACTATGAAAATTAGTATACATAGGTATTTGAACACGGTGAATATTTTCTCGGTATTCACTTTGTTGAACCTCACCACTAAATGGTGCTGTAGCGCATCAAATTCTACACTTAGACAATGTAGATCTACGATAGACAATGTGGCTCAATGGATATAGATAAACGTGAAAGGAAATTTGTATAGGGCGGCTAGCTTATATATATATATATATATATATATATATATATATATATATATATATATATATATATATATATATATATATATATATATATATATATATATCTATATATAAATATATATATATATATATATATATATATATCTATATATATATATATATATATATATATATATATATATATATATATATATATATATATATATATATATATATATATATATAACCAAAAGTAAGGTAACCAAAGTAAGGTAGTGAATTTTCCTACAAAATTTCTTAAATCACTCGATGTTCCGGGAATACCGTCACACATTCTGAATTTGAAAATTGTAGTGGCAATTATGTTACTCCGAAACATTGTAGTGTTCACAAATTCTTGATCGCTACAGGTAGCATTCGTAAATTGTTGATCAACACTGGTAGGTTTATTTCGGATAAATTCTTAACTGAAAGAGCTCCGGTATCGTTTTGGACAAGGCAAGACAGTCTAACTCCAAATCTCCAGGTGAGCGGACGTTTTCGCGCCTTACCCTTCCGACCGAGGTACGTAGGTTTGCTGGCCAAGTCATGCTTGGGTTGATTTTTCTGATATTCTTATAGAGGGTTTTACGACCCGGCAGCAGAGAATCCGATCAACAGACACCAGGCCATTGAACGACTACCTATTACAGAGCCCGACCATCGTGGAAACCTTACGCCTTTTTGGGTCCACATGGCAGAGACTGCTCGCAGTCGTACTCAGTGTTTTTGGACACCCAGTACCTTGATAGGCAAGGATAGACAACATCAGGAAATAAGGCCAGATAAACACTTTTTTTATTATATTTTCAAGTACCGTTAAGGATTGCAATTACCAGTTATTTTTCACAAATACATTATTAGCATAATTTCTTATACTGATAATGGTCACGTTATCATCTTATATTTTGTATCTATTTGCCGTCTGACCATTCTTGGTTACCCTAGCGTTATATATCTATCTTTTTACTATTGTCAGAATAGCGAAAATAACCTCTAATTTGTAAGTATAGGGACATAGAGACCAGCTGGTGTAATTCAGAGCTGTGTATTTGATTTTTGATTTCCTTCACGGTAAGGTTTGGAGAACCACCTTCCCTAAACCTTCCCGTGTCGTTTGTTTGATAGTTTTAGTTATTCCTTTTTTTGTGTGCTTTGTGTCGTTCTTTTTTGAGTGTGCTTTTATAATATATATGTATAAAATTCTAGTAAACCGTTTTATTTCAGATAGGCCCCTTCCCGGTTCCAGAGTCTTTTCCGATATATGAAGTAACCGGGTGGCGCTCAACTTTTGTCGTGGCTTCATTCTGTCCTGGACCTTCTTCCCGGTGCTCCCGGCGAACAGCTGCCGTCGCTGTGATCTATATATTTACGAATGCTACCTGTAGCGATCAATAAACCAAAGTTATGCAATGGTACACGATTAGTAGTTAAAAAATTAATCAACAATCTAATAGAAGCAACAATTCTGATTCAATTCAGTTAAATGAAGCTTCAATTCCCAATACGCCTTGTGTTATGACTATCAATAAAACGCAAGAGCAATCTTTGCAAGTGTGCGGTTTGAATTTAGAAAACGAATGCTTCTCTCATGGGCTTCTCTCATATATATATATATATATATATATATATATATATATATATATATATATATATATATATATATATATATATATATTGATATATTGAATGCTTTACTTTATTGATTTATTGAATGCAATTGAATGCTTTACGTTTACAAGCGCATCACTTGAGAACGGCTGGACCGATTTGGAAATTTCATTTTAAGTTTGTAATAGTTCGAATAAGGTGTTTAGAAAAAGAAAAATTGGAAAAGTTGTCCAGAAAATTCTGGAAAAATTGAAAGTGCTTTTTTATATGGAATTTTGTATGAATTCAAGACCATAACTAATTATTCGAACGATGGATATACGTAATTCTTCTTTTGTTTCGTTCGTTATGGTCTACAAAGGAAAGTTGGAAAAGCGGCAAAAATCATAATTTTGTCTGTCCGGTCAGCTAGTTTAAAATATAAATTAATTAACATTTTTAAGTATACTTTAAATTTTGATATAAATCTTATTATGTTTATGTATTTAGTATTTATTTTAACTTTTCACGGTCTTGGCATTGGTATACCCTGAAAATCAAACATTCTTTTAATATTGTCGAAACTTATGTCTTCTAATTAATCTATCTAGAATGTTCTTATCATAACCACTCACTTCGGACACCTCCCTAATTAATTTTAATTCTTCGTTATAATTATCTTTCTTTAAAGGAAAACTAATTAATTTATCTACCATAAAATGTTATACTAGCCATCTTAATATGAAATATATGATTCGATTCGTTAGGAATGTATATCGAATTGATTTTTTTTTAATTTTAAAATTTAACCTCTTTTGATTACCCTAATTCACTAAATCATCAAAAAGTGGTAGTCTATCATTGTTCTCGAGTTCATACGTAAATGCCATGGTTTCGTATTTACCATTTAAGTCATTCTAAGATTAGTTATGATTAATAAGTTTAGACAATTATTAAAAAAAATCTTTAACTTTTCAAAAGGAACAGAACAAACATAAATTCATGGTAATACCGTTTGATTCCCAATTAACCTGAGGGCGAGACAGCTTTTAAGACATTAAGGTGGTCTACAAACTCTATAATAAACTGAGAGAAATCCTGAATAATCCAAAAATGGATCAACATGAAATGTTGGGGATTTATCTAATTAGTTGTCAAAATTGTGATCCAGTTACCCAATATTTTTCAAGCAATGGGGTTCTTATATCCGCAATTGTTCAAATTATGTTGGCTTCCAACGCGTCAATAATTGCTGGTTTATCGGCATAGACCAAAGATTTAACATTAGCCCCAAAAAATAATTTAAAGGACTTAAATCACAAGACCTTGATGGTCAATTAACAGGACAGTTCCTCGAAATAATTTTCTTACCGAATTGTTCGCACAATAAAACGATTGTTGCGTTGACTATATGACACGTGGAGCCGTCTTGTTGAAACCACATCTCCTCCAGATCAATACCATTCAAATTCGGAACTAAATAATCATTAATCATTGCTCTGTAACGATTCCCATTAACGGATTGTTAAATTTCGATCTTCATTATCACAGCCAGCAACCGCGACTATATTTTCTTCGGAACGCACAGTTTTTCTGTCTAGTTTTTATTTTAATATCGAGCAGTGTGACATACTTTCGCAATTTGTCGATACTTCGTCGAATGCATCGCTTGGTTGGGCGATTATGTGCCCCATAGAAGACTTTAAAGTTCGGCGCACAGAACACTGATTTTGATAGTAAATTTCAAAAATTTGCAAGCATTGCTCTAATGTTAAACGTTTCATGATGATTTGCTGGACATTTCATGTACCGTGATGACATTTGCTATGATAATTTGACAGCGACCCCTATCAGAAGTTCGTACACAGTAAAAATATTACCCTTTATATATTACGAACGTAAAGCGGCCCTTACCCGATCAATAAATATTGCATATATCTGAGTATTGACAATATTATTGAACGCGTGAGTAGAATGATTGTCAATATGTATGTAAAATATTCATAGGCTGGTTTGATAAAAACCAAAATATTTGCATAATTGACCATAAATATTAACTGACTGAAGAAGAGATTAACAATCTTACTAGTAGATTGTGTAGTTAAAATAATGCTACCCATGCTTTTTGTCAGTATGACATCATTGACTGGCAGTGCAAAACTAAATAGAGCGTCAATAAACATTGAAGGTGTAAGGCAATTACAGTTTGTCAATATTCATTAACCATATTGACAATATTTTATTGACGAATTAAATAAAACACACATTTTTTGCTCAAAATGAGTTTCGATTACTTTATTTAAGAGATTCAGACATGCAATTTATGAACTGAATAGGATCTCAGCCAAATGGCTATCACAGCTCTTTTTACTGACACAGATCGGCTCGTGTCAATTTTCAATAACCTTGACGCACATTTCGGGATCTATGGAGACTATGACTTGACGAATGTTAGTTTCCATGTCTCCAATAGTCGGGGATTTATTGCTATAAACCTGTATCTTCACGTGTCCTCAAAGAAAATAATCTAAAGGAGTTAAATTGCATGATCTCGGCGGCCAAGCGATAGGTCCATTTCGTAACATTAACGAGTTGCCGAATTTGGCTCTCAATAAGCCCATGTTTATCCGAGAAATATGCGGTAGTGCGCCATCTTGTTGAAAATAAAGGTCATCCGCGTCGATTCCATCAGACTCCTGGAAAAAAAATCCACCATTGCCTTGTAGTGCTCGGTATTGATGATAACGTTGGTTTCTTCCTTATTTTTAAAGAAATAAGGACCGATGACTCCTCCATGCCAAAATCTACACCAAACTGTGATCTTTCTCTGGGGATCTGCGGATGCAAAGGACTCTCATGTGTCGCGTGTGGATTAGATTCGCACCGATACCGACAATTTTGTTTATTGACGAATCTATTGAGCTTGAAATGAGCCTCATCAGAGAAGATGATTTTGCGATGAAATTCGTTGTCGGCTTCCATCATTTTGAGGCCCCCAAATTCACGACGAATACGGTGGTTCGCCAGGTTGTCATTTGCAAAAAGCTTAACTCTTGCGAGCAACGGATACATCATTTTCGGCTACAGTTGCTTGAACGCCAATAATATTCTTAACACTTCTAGCTTTTTTTGTTATACAGGCACCACACTATCATGGAAAGTAAGCTCACTTTCAAATTTTCAAATTACACGATGAATAACCTTTTTAAAAAGACCACCTTAACGAATACCACGAAGGGTCTAAATTGCTCGTTGAGTAGCATGTTGAGGAGCCGCGAATTTTCGTAACAAAAATGGACAATTTCCAAACGTTCTTCTAACGTAAAACACACCATGATTTAATTGCAAACCTCTCGAAAAACAACTGAGAATATATTGAAAAAATCGGTAAACAAATATGGCCGCCATGAACTGTCAAAGTTCCATCATCCCTAATTGTAGACCTGGCTGTGAAGACGTATTCAAAATAAAAAATGTAAGAAAAACATGAACCGGAATAAAGGACCTATTCCGTTCAATTAACCTTTTCACTTATTGATGCAGCACTAGTTAACTTTACGGTTCATTATGTTTACTCGCTAGATTAGATACAAGTAGACCATAATATAGTTTTAGAATTGGATGAAATCATCTCCTGATGATGCTAACACGGTTAGCAAAACGCGCATGATTTGGTGTTTCGTGCTAAATCTCTGTGAGTTTAACATACCACTTGTTAAGCAGGTTTTAAAGGTAACCTGCTACCTGTTATTTAAAGTTAAGTTAAGTTAGATAAAGCCAAGCTTTTCTGGATTGAGATTTTATGTGAATATATTAATTTACGTTTATCCCTCATGCCAACTATTACGTAGTATTATACCATTTACTTATTGTAACTTAACTGACAGATCGTAAATAAATTAAAAAGTTTAAAAAAAGTCTCAGACATCTCTTTGATAGGGACAAAAGTTTGTCAACTTTCCGCCTATATTTTATTGCACCACTGATACTTGTTAACAGGCTTTTATTGTCTTCACCTGTACCTATCTATGTAACGGAATCTTTGAACGTCCTTTTTACCCACTTCACAACGTTGGATTAAATTGAAACTTTGCACACTTATCGAGGACCGATGACAATACAATAATTTAATAAGTTCGTCCCATTATCCTGAACTGGATCGTCAGGATCAAGGATTTGCTTTCGGAGAGGGAGCCTGAGACACGGTTGCAACGCCCAAGGAAGGCAAATCGAACAGAAAATTTTCGAAAATAATAGTTTAAAAAACTAAAAAAACACGCTTTTATAACAGATCGAACTAAAAAATGAAATATGAATTATAATTTAAAAAAACTAAAAAACACCCTTTAGTGGTAAACCGAGCTAAAAAGTAAAAAATAATTTTTAGTATAAGAATAAAGTGATGAACGAGAAAATTAATGTGTCATTGTTAAATAAGCGTGGGGGGCTCAATGTAAGTTGTTATAAATATTCCATCAGTTTCTATATGTAGAGAAAGTATGAAAATATGGTACAAAGCACCCCACGCTCTTTTACAATGACACATTAATTTTCTCCTTCATCACTTCATTCTTATACTAAAATCATCATTTTATTCTTATACTTATTCAACTACAATTTATTAATTGTATCGTATATTAAAATGCGAAATCTAACGCAATAAATATATAATATACCTGTCAGCAAAAGCTTTCCCGCAGTGTGCGCATCCGTAAGGCTTCTCTCCGGTATGCGACCGAAGATGACCTTGAAGTAACCATGGCCTGGAAAATTGTTTTCCACACACCCCACATCGATGCGCTAACTTGTGAGTGAGTACGTGCATTGCCAGTGCTGGCATCGAAACGTACGCCTTTCCGCACGTCATGCATTTCTTCGCAGCTTGACTATCCAAACTGCGATGAGTCTGCTTATGCCTCGATAAGTTACTGGACGTAGCATACTGTTTCCCGCACTCGCTACAGGTATACTTGGGCTTTTCATTTGACACTTTCACAGTGAGCGTAGAAGCGGGATCATCAGGGTTCAATCGTTTTTTTGAACGACCATCACTAACGAAAAATGCCTCGTACGTATACGCCACTGTCTTTCCAGATTTCACACACAATGTAGTTGGTTTAATGTTTTCCTGCTCCTGTATATCATTTGGTGGTGGAATCTCAACAATTTGTGGAGTTGGTGGCGGTAAGAATACCGTTGTTGATGCACTCAAATCCAAAATAGCATGAGCTGCATGTAAATCTTCTTCAGCTGGAACTCGAATAGTCGGCTGATTGGTTAGGAACGGTAACGGAGGTTCATTAGGCTTATCATCCAGACAGTACGGCCGATAAATATCTTTCTTCTTGGGAGGTAAGCTCAACTGTGCACCCGTGCTCGTATAAGTCATCGCCAGCGATTTTTTCTTGATCGGCGGTGGATATTCTTGATTTTGATTGGTGTGTTCAATAACCGTACCGAGTGTCACGTAGGATGGTGGTGGAGACTGCTGATTCCGGTGATCTGGTTTTGGTATATAAGTAGAGAAGGTTGAAGGTTGAAGATCATTAAGATAACCTGAAACAAAGAGATGAAACATTAGTAATATGGAAACATGTTAAGACGGTAGTCTTATGATATTTACGTGGACAACAAACACAGGCAAAAAAGAGTAACTATGAATCTGACGTCGGATGGAAGATATCTTTGCATAAGTTATACAGGATGGCGCAAAATAATTTATCCAACCTATTTTTGAAAAATCATAACTTATTAGTTATTTGTGGTTTTTAATTTTTTCTTTTTTATTTTACAGATACAAGTCAGAGAATTCAAGTATGGAGAGGTACATAATTACTCAGCTAACCCGAATTGTGTAACCTTGTTTTTTTTTTTAAATAATCAGTCAATAATTCTAACGCATCATATCGAAAAGTGGTGATGTGAGATATCAACCTTGCTCACAAGATCTGACCGTCTCCGGCTTTTTGCTATTGGACTATCTCAAGGACAGAGTATATGCCAACAACCCTCCAATCATCGAAGCCCTAAAGGACAACATCCGGCATGAGATCAATATCTCCTGATATGCTGAGAAGAATATTTGAAAAACCTGTGAGAAGAGCATTTGAAATAAAAAAATATATCTAAAATAAAATATTATTTTTTTTTTATTTGTTGTGTAGATGGTTTATTTATTGTTTTGTTTAAATTATACAGAGCGAACAAACTAGGGATCTTATTTTGTGCCATATTCTGTGACTTAATTTTTATACATATATACAGTGTGTCGCATTTAAGATGAAGACACCCCCATATTTTCGCTATTTGAAGGAATACAATTTTGAATATTGCACAGTCATACAGATTGATGGGTGGCATTTTTTAAGATACAGTTTCAATTCTCGACTTTGCTTCGCGTTGCAGATATCGAAAAAATTTATTAGAAAAGGTTGTTCAGAATATTATTTTAACCCCACATACCAAGTTTTATGACAAAATTCGCGTTATTAATTTTGTCAATATTTTGTGTATACACAAAATTATTAGAACAGAATCGTAAAAGAATCGAAAAATGTATTCGAATAGACGGAGGCCTAGTTGGGAGTGATCACATTTAATAGTTATTTATTTGTATTATGAAAATTATTGTATACTTTTTCCTAAATTTAATCAATTACCAAAAATTGTTTTCCCATAAGAACAAAATAATTATTCCTTTGTAAGTAAGTACTATTTATTTTACTGAAATAATTAAATTTAACTGAAACTGAATTTTACTGAAATAATTAAAAATTAAAAATAATTTTGTGAATAGACCGAAATAACGGAAAAAATAAAAATGCGAATTTTGTCATGAAACTTTGTCGAAAACTTGATGCCTCGAAACTATGTGGGGTTAAAATAATATTCTGTACAATTCTTTCTAATAACTTTTTTCGATATCTCTAACGCAAAGCAAACTATTCAAGATTCGTAGTCGTAGATTCGTAGTCAAGATTCGAATTCGTAGTAGGCTGAATTTAAAGTTCAGATTTCAGGTGAAAAAATGTGACCCATCAACCTGTATGACTGTATAAAAATTCTGTGTGTATCCTAGATAAAAATGGCACTTTACAGAGATCTCGGAAACCATAAGAGATACAGAAATGATTAAATCAGAAAAAAGTTACACCTAACTGAACTCACGTTTCCAAATTTTCAAAATTCCGAATATTTTCGAAGATATGTGGGAAAAAACCGAATTTTTGCGATTTGCATTTTATTCATTTCTGATTCTATTTGAAGAGATGTGTCAAAATAAATTTGACATTTTCATAGTCACTATTTCTCCTCTACAAGGTGGTGTAATTAGATTTTTGATCAAACATTTCAGTTGTTCTCGACCATCATCAACTTTGTTTCTTTAAGTGGTCAAAACATTTTATTTTATATAATTATGTAAATTCTACTTTTTATTCTGAATCCAACATGTCATACTTATTATATTTATTACACTTTTCCGACTAAGAAACTTATCATCAATGTAAATAACCCTATTTAAAAAATATTGTTATTGTTGTATGTAAAATCTCGTTGGTTTTCAAAACATTTTTTTAACTTTACATTATTGACAATAATATTAAATTACAGAAATAGAAACTAACAATAAAATATTATGAATGTGTGAACAAGTCTGAAATTACAATTCTGAAATTACTGAAGTAACAGTTAATTTTATTTAATACAATTTAATAGAATTTGTTTTATTTTCAAATATTTCACCCTCATTCTCCAAACATAAATAATATTGATAAACATTTTTTTCCATAACATTGTTTAACATTTCTGGAGTTATTTCTTTTATTGCAGCTCGAACCTCCGCTTTCAGCTCATCATTATTTTTAAAAGTCTTCCAGTACACTTCGTCATTAAGGAATCCCCAAAAGAAAACTGTTTGTTGTATTCTTCTGTCTGTTGTATTCTTGATGCGACTGATTTAGGGACAGCATGTTCCTTTTCAATACTACGAAGTCCTACAGTATAATCCTCTTCTACAGCAAACAAAACGGTCAACCTGTTCAGGGTGAAAAAATAAATTTCCATGTAAAACTTGTTTGCTAAACGCGCCATGTTCCCTTAAATGTATAACTAATCTTTGAAAAATGGATAGATTAGATTGATGCTGTTCGGCATATTATTGAAAATGTTGCCTTTCCGCCTGCCTACAGTTCTTATGGCTCTCGATGTAACAGTAAATCATATCAAAGTTTTCTTCGTTATAATAATGTTACATTGTTTTAGGTATAATAATTAACACATTTAAAACTTACAGACTGTCAAATATCACATCTACACAAAATATTAAAAGGACTGCAAACTAATGCAAATGTCATCCCTTAGTCGGAAATTATTATTATTTTTGTCATCCCTTAGTCGGAAACATATAATAAATATTAAATGTGACAAGTCATTGTATTCAGAATAAACAGTAGAATTTTCTAAATATAAAATAAAATTTTTCGACTATTTAAAAAGCCAAAGTTGATGATGGTCGACAAAAGCCGAAACGTCGGATGAAAAACCTAATTACACCACCTGGTAGAGGAGAAAAAGTGGACATGAAAATACCAAATTCATTTTAACAAATCTCTTCAAATAGAATCAGAAACGAATTAAAAAAAAACGATTAAAAACCTAATTACACCACCTGGTAGAGGAGAAAAAGTGGCCATGAAAATACCAAATTTATTTTAACATATCTCTTCAAATAGAATCAGAAACGAATTAAATCCAAATCGCGAAAATTCGGTTTTTCCCACATATCTTCGGAAATATTTAGAATTTTTAAAATTTGGAAATGTGACGTTGCAAAGTTCAGTGAGGTGCAATAATCTCTGTATCTCTTATGGTTTCCGAGGTCCCTGTAGAGTGCATTCTTCATTCTGTGATACCATGCATATATACATGCCCTAATCCTTCGGGTGAAGGATTCATCCGTCAACAAAACTATGCGAATTGCAATTAGAATCGGGCAGGAACCTTAACCTTTGATGTCGCTAGATGGTGCGACCTCACCTTACCTTTATACGTGGATCGGAATTAAATGATCTTGCGCTCTGGTATACACAAAACGGGTGGATATAGTTTTCCTGTTTAGATATTAGATATGGTAAATTAATATTATCTGTCCCACAATGACTAATGCCTGTCGGAAAGAAGAATTTTTAAAATATAGAAGGAATGTTGGGCTTTCTAGCCAACCAACCAACCAATTACAACTAAGTACGCCAGATTTAGTACATATCTACTGACAATTTACAATTGTAAATATATCAACCCGAAAATATTTACCACTAAACACCAAATAACTTTTTAAATTTCTTTTAACGCGCGTTTCGCTAATCGTGTTAGCACAATCAGGAGATGATCTAATCTAATTAATTTTAACTGTAATCATCCGATAAATGATGTATGCTTAGTGGGTTAAACAAAAGTTGATAAAAGGCACGTCCAGAAGATTAAAGAAGATTAAGAAAAAATGAGAACTTTTTTCTAATTTTTCAAAATCATCACCATGAAATACAATACATTTAAATCAACAAGGTTCCAATTTTTTAATACCCTCAATATAATAAGTCGTTAAATGATAAAGTAGAAGTCATCATTTATCCTGTGAACAATTTCTTGAGAGATACTGAAAAAAATCGCGGACAGGAAAATCTGGCAAACATGGTACATATAGCACTTAACGAACACTTAAAAACGCATTTTTTTCTTTGGCGAGACATCACGTTTCGCCTGAACAGCACCCTTAAATTACTCCAGTAATGAAAAACAATTCTCTTCAGAGATAATCCTGTCTTTTTTCAGATGGTCTATGAATACCATACCACGAAAACTTCAGAAAATCGTATCCATGGCTTGTCATACAGATGGGACCATTCTTCCTACTGTTACTCTATTATAAAACATTAAATAAACTTAGCTAAATAGTCCATTGGAATACTAATGGAATCTTCTAATGGTAGCTGTTAACAAGCGCGACACCAACTAACCGAAAAACTTTTTTCCTGCATAATAAAATCCAGTGGGCATGGTCCAATGAGATGTTGTGGAATTTTATGACGATTTTATTAGTCAAAGTTGTTTTTGGGCATCTCAAGCGTCCATCATCTTCAATAGATATATGACCGCATTTAGATTCAGTAGTTGAAAAAGAAGGGATTTAATCTTTTAGAATACAATCTAATTATTTTTGTATAACGGATTTAAACAAAGTACTTTATAACAACTCAAATTTTAATTTTGTTATTTTTTCAGAAAATATCAAAACTTTTTTTTTTTTACTCCATACTAGACAAATATCATAGTTATTTAGTCATACTTGCGCCATCTCTGTGTCAGGCCGAGTACTATACTGAAAGTTTGATTTAAGCTTTCATGCTTATATTTTGTTTATAGAAGTTAATATAAGTTTAAAACGAATGACAAATGTATTGCATGCAAGAAAACAGATATATTATTTTTAACAAATTAAACAAGCTGTTAGTTTTATTTCCTAGTTAATTTTGCTAGAATCGTCAGAAATAACATTACTAGTATAAGAACGACGTTAAAAAACTTTTACTGCAGAACGTGACGTAAATCTAATACGGAATTTGTGGTGTTGTTGGGCGAAAGGTCAGATATCGTTTAGAATTTCCGCCACTCGATCAAAATCTTTCAGAAAATTATATTGTTTACCTCACTTCCATTTGATGATACATCTAAAATCCGGAAGGGTTTTCTGTTATACAACAAGTTGAATTTTTGTTATATTTATCTATATATAGTAGAAATCAATCAAAGTGTAAGTCTCACTATGCATATTTCTAATTTTGTGTCAAGTGTTATTTAAAAATTTTATTACAGAAATATGCCTCAGAGAGGAGCAGGTCCCAGCCCTTTTCCCAATACAGTATGAAATAGCCAGAAAAGATTATTCAACAAAACTGAACTACCAACTACCCAAGCAACAATACAGTATTAATATTTTGTATACAATATATACCATACGTATCATCTAATAATACTTTTAACTGAAGTAACTCATACTTGATGGAAATTTATTTTAAATAAACATATTAAGATTTGTATCTAAAGTTTCAATATATTTAAAACTTGTATGTAAAGGGTGATTTTTTAGTGTGTCCGAACTTTCTATAGGGGTCACTGACAAATCATCATGGCAAATGACATCAAGGCAGTCATTAGGACACTTCAAATGTCTGATAATCATCATGAAACGTTTAATATCAGAGCAACGCTTGCAAGTTGTCGAAATTTATTATCAAATTCAGTATTGTGAACGCCAAACTTCACGCTGCTCGATATTAAAACAAAAACAAGATAAATAACTGCGCGTTTCAGAGAAAATATCGCCGCTATTGCGGGCAGTGTCGAAGAAGGTACGAATTTATCAATTCGTTAATAGGAATCGTTGCAGAGCGATAATCAATGATTATTTAATTCTGAATTTGAATGGTATTGATCTGGAGGAAATGTGGTTCCAACAGGACAGCTCCATATGTCATACAGCCGACGCAACAATCGATTTATTGAGGAAATGATTCGGTGAGAAAATTATTATTGTTTTTAAACATTAGTGCCATTGAATGTTATTCCACATAAATATTTAGTTTCAAGGCATCTAATTTGGTTATTGTTTTAGTAACCGAGGCGGAGATTTATCCAAAATTGTTTCAAACATGTATTCCACATGTTATTATTTTACATAAAATAATTAGCTTCAAGGCATCTACTTTGGTTGTTGTTTTATTTGAATTTAAACTTCGGACGCACTAAAAAAATCACTTTAAATTAACAATTAAACAATTGTTTCGACACACAATGCCTTTTCCACATACGACAATATTAAGCTAACACTAAGAAAAATACAACCTAAGCTGTCCATCGATCTGATAATATCATAAATGAAGATGGTGGGGAATATCATTTTTTCAGTGTCTGGATGCATTATATAAATTTGATAAACAAATGTCAAATATTATAATGGGGGATGTAACAAATGTTATAGAATCGATGAAAAGACTCCAAGAAAAACAGAGTAACTGTAAAGCGGGTGGTCGGACTTTACATAAAACACTGGCAAAATTATACTAAAAATGCCTCAAAGAACAAAAAGTGACATGGAAAAATACAGAAACGATTCATCTACACATAAAAGGACTACAAGAAGATACAGTGGATCACATCCACGTTGTACGGCAGGTAATAGACAGGCACAACGAATAGACCATACTACTGTACTTGACTTTTATCGACTAAGAAAAAGCATTTGACTATAAGGCAATGTCAAAGCAGGCCATAATGGATGCATTTCTTATCCAGGGGATAGTTAAAGCATATGTAAACTTACAATTCACCTTGATTATCGTGATATTGGAATTAATGTAGAGCGAGGTGTATGGCAGGGTGACACAATATCGCCTATTCTATTCTCGGCCTGCTTTGAAGAAGTATTCCGAAGAGCTGCAAAGGGCTGGCAAACCATTTGGCTTAAAAATAAAGCTAAAAAATAGTCATGTTATGTTCAATAAATTTACTGAGGACAGAAAAATTTCAGTTCAAGGACGACACTTTATATATCTTGAGCAGAGGATTCCAATGGAGGGAGATACCATCAAGGAGGTAGAACGGTGTGTTAAATGTGGCTGGCAGGCATCTGGGAGGCTCAACATAGTGTTTAAGAGCAAACTTCCAGTTTGCCTGAAACGAAAAGTATTCGATTAGTGTGTCCTGCCCGTTATGACATACGGAAGTGAAACCTGGACACTCACGAAATGAATTTAAAAACTTCGGGTAGCACAGAGGGTATGCTTGGCATTACAAGACGAGAAAGAAAGCCCTGCACATGATTTTCAGGGAACAAACAAAAGTGTGCGACATCATTGGAAGAGTAAAACAATTGAAATGGAGATTGGAAAGTCATATAGCGAGGCGATGGGACGACAAACGTCCGCGAAGAAAACAGAAAGCACGATGGACTGATGACATCGTTAACTATATTGGACCCGAGTGGTAGAAGAAAGCCCAGGACAGTGAAAGTTGGAAGCATGCTGAAGAGGCCTTCATCCTGCAGTGGATCGATACGGGCTGATGATGATATATTATTTATTTTTGATAGATGTTTAGAAATCAATTTGGTTACTTTTTCTGTATATATAATTGTTTTGTATGCTTTGGATACTATTGCCATAATATATTAAATAAATAGTTTTATTATAGCACTTTTCATTCATTATTTTATTTATAATATTTAGGTCCTATCCAATATTTAATTATATTTGCGGATCTGTTTTCAAATAAATTAAATACTGAAATTTTTTGTGAATAAGAATGACAAGATTTGAGGCACAAATGAAATTACCAGTGTAATTGAGTTACTGTAATATATGTACGTTTTAATTATAGTGAAAATTTAGATATAAATCTTACTGTGTTTATCTAATAGTGCCTTACTAAAGAATTTTAAAATCATTTTGCACATAATAATACGCTTATGATTCAAGTTAAACAATGAAAACTTCTTTCATATAAGTCTTACCACTTTGAAGTTAAAATATCAGCTCAAAGATGAACGTTTACGTCTTTCTAACCGCTTACAGGTAAATTCATTTTTGTATAATGGTTTTCATTCTGCATTCCCGTGCTCTACAACACTTTGAACTTTTTTCTTCGCTTAATACTCACGCCTTCGTCTCTCGTAATTCCATCTCGATAGAACAAAAAGGGCGCAACAGTTTCTTTTATAACGACCTCGAGGAACGTAATTTTTGCGGAGAGCCTTTTTATTATTGATGATATCGCCCGCTGGAAGCAGCAAATTCAAAAGTTTCCTAAATTATGCGGAAGTAACTGGAACGGTTTTAAAGATTCATAAAAAAGCTCCCGGCTTGGAAAAATTTATATTTGAAACAACCCTTTCGAATAATGCAAAAAGAGTGCCGGACTTGAGGACACCTTTTTTTCGGAACGAGCCCTAAGGCTGTTGTTTTCCGACTTTAAATCCTTTTGTTTTTTGTATGCGGATTAGACGATTAGTACATTATCCAGATACAGTGCGGATAACTTTATATATAATTTATTTTAGAATATACAGGGCATGACTAGTTTTTTGTATTCTTGTACGATAGTTCTGAGTGCGCTGTTCGATTTGACCAGTGGTAATAATTCCTTAATTTTTGGGTACTTTCTGCGATTAAAATGACACACATCACAAAATCCGAAGATCGAAGCGTACTTAGCAATTGGGCGGCTTGTTGCGATGTTTCCTTATTGTGATTAAAATGGAGTTCTTCGAGAGCATTTACAATCGCTGAATAAATTTCCCTGAATCTTATAATAATTTCATGTTTGTGGACCCACCGTATTTCACACATTGAGAGCAAGCTTTTTTGGTTACCGACGGGTAGTAGCTCTTGAATTTTTTCTTTCAACAAAGCAGTGCGTTGAGCAGAATGTCGAAAGTAGCAACGAACAGACTGCACAATCCCAATGCAATTTCGGACATTTGCTAATGAACATAAATCAGCAATAGCAAGGTTGAGAGAGTGTGCACTACATTGTACATAAAGAGCAAGAGGACATTCTTGGCGAACATAAGCTTGGGCACCGTGCAAATACCCACTCATAGCTGCAGCCCCATCGTAACCTTGACCAACCACATGAGAACATTCAAGTCCATGCTTTTTCAGAGCTGTAATAATAAGATTTGCGAGACCGGATCCTGAAACATCGACCGTTGGAATGTACTCAAAGAACATCTCTTTAAGTATATGGTGTTTATTATCTGTAAAATCAACATATCGAAGACATAACGAGACTTGTTCTACACGTCCGATGTCGGTGGTTTCATCAGCCAGAATCGCAAATAGTTTTGCTTTCTTTACTTCTTCAATTATTTTATGTTGAATTAATTCACCACAAATGTCAATTATTTCGTTTTGGATCTGAGGGCTTGTGTACAGGGCATTCTTCTGTGAAGTATTCAAATGCTCAGCCAGATCTTTATTTCCAGACTCAGCCGCAAACCGCAACAGGGCTCTAAAATTACCATCATTCTGTAGTGGTTGTTCAGGTTCTGGTGATTCTGGTGTAATTTGTATGCGCCCCGAATCGATTTTACCTCTCAAGGAGATGCCTTGTTTGCCGCAAAAAATTATTGCTTTTACGATAGGGATTAGTTTCTTTCGATTGATCTTGTTGTCTCTTTCTTTCAGAAGACAGCTGTTCAGTGACCGAAAAAGCCTGCGAAGACATTACTTTTAGAAAGTTATCTGCCAGTTCTGAATTTCGCTTGTGGTATCCCGATTTCGCATGAGCTTCAAATATTTCTAGGGCATTTTTCCACTTACAAAAAGGTTCGGTTACCAACTGGCCGATCCTTTGATGACCGCCTTTACCTTCATCAAACGAACGTCCCATTACCACGCAAACTCTGCAGTATGCTCCACTTTTATATTCCGAATATGACAACCAGGGGAATCTCTCCAACCATTTCAATTGGTTGGGGTTGAATAAGCACTAGGTCTACAGCAGGTCAAGTTAAAGTTGGTCATAATAAAGTGTGGAAAACTATACGACGGGTATAAGCGCTACAACCCGAAGATTATCATAGAAGAGTCGAATTTTGTCAGTTGCAGTGGCATTTTCATCAGTGTAACAGAATTGAAAATTTTACCAAATTTATTTTGGCTGCCGACGAAGTCAAAAAATGGAGTAAATAATTTCCACAACATCCATGTTTGGGCAGTAGAAAATCCTCATGATGTGAAAGGAACCCAATTTCAACACAGATTTTCCGTAAATGTTTGGGCTGACGTAGTAAATGGCATGCTTACTGGTCCTTTCTTTATTCCTGATCGACAGACAGGTGAAAATGATTTAGACTTTCTTCAAAACAATCTGCAACAATTATTACAAGATGTTTCTTTAAATGTTAGACAGAATATGTGATTTCTACATGATGGAGTTCCGCCACATTTTAGACGAGAAGTTCACGAACATTTAAATAATAAATTTCTTAACAGATGGATAGGGCGCAATGGACCCATTTCTTGGCCTGCATGCTCCCCGGATTTAATGCCCTGCAAGTTTTTCCTGTGGAGCTATTTAAAAAATTAGTTTATCGCGATGTTATTCGTGGACACCGAGATTTTATTTTTGATGCGTGTAGTGACACATGGGTGCGTCGAGCAAGATTTTGTGCTAACCAAACGAATGGTGAAAATTTTGAACAATTTTTGTACCATGTAACACTTTTATTTTTGTTATTGTGCAACTTTTATATAAACGATTTTTGCTACATTGACATCTCTTCGCGAGTTCTACAATGCAGGCGTCGAGAATATCAAAAAGTCAGGTCTGCTTTCAAATTTTGTAACTGTTAATAACTTCTTTATTTTGCAACTTTTATCTTTTTACGAGCTCAAAGCCTGTGGAATGTCCAATTCCTCTCTGATTTTCTCATTCCTAAGTGTGTTCTTCTTCGAGATCCCTATTATTATTCTCAGAAACCTCATTTTTTATTATATTATCTTATTAGACAATTATTAGACAACAGCACTATCTATTTATTCAGCACTAGCAGAAATACCATCTTATAAACCTTAATTTTGGTGTTTATGCTGATTTTTTACTTTAATATTTTTTTTATACTTTTCTTCCATCTTCTCCCATCATCTTAAGTATTTCTGTTTTTATATTGCCTAATCCTGTCAAACTGCTTCTTCAAACATTTTCTGCGAGATTTTTTCTGAATTATTTTTTAGTTTTCTTTTTGCCATTCACATTCATCCTAGTATTATTTATATAATAACAAGAATGTCTTTTAAAGAACTTCTTATGTTTCCCATCCTTTTTTTCACCATGATTGAACACTTCACATCTTTGTAAATTATCTGATAAGACTCTGAATCTGTAACTATATTGAGAATTGAAATTTCTTCTAAATAGTGCAATATCATTTTGTCTACATATTGATATTATGAACAATTACGCTTCGGGAGGTGCTATAATTCACACAGAGCCTCTAATCGAAGAGCTTAATCTAACAAAATTAATACGCAAAATAGGACGAAGTTGTTCGACTACACCATTGCTTTTTGTCCCCCTCAACTTTACACATAAATAATAGGAGCAATTCTCTACGGGAAAGACAAAACAAATCTCCATAAAACGGAACTGTAAGCCCTTCAGACCATTTCCACTGCAGCGGAGATGCAGTTTTAACTGTTGTAGAGAAAGTTTCAGTTCAAATTAACTTTTAGTGGTACTTGGAATTCTATCTTGAACTGGCACTGCGGCCGTTAGAATTTACATTAATTTCGCTCAATTCTCTACTGAAATGGCATCACACAACAAACAGAAATAACATCATTTATAGATATTTGAATATATCCGAAAATCTAATTTCAAACTCATGAAAAAAATCATATGCAATGCAAAGTTTCTTGAATTGATGTATTACGATGTTAAGAAATGTTATGGTGATGAAGCTATACCAAAAAAATATTTACAAGTTGTACAAAGACTTTACTGATAGTAGAGAAGAAGTTGAAGATGAACATCATTTAGGGAGGCCTTCCATTGCAATCAATGAAGAAAACATTATCAAAATCAAGAATCTTGTAGAGAATAATGGCCAGGAAAAGTCCAGATTTGTTGCAAAACAATTAATTGTTTTTGCATCACATTATCACAAACCGCAACTTTTCGTTAAATTTCAAACAACTACCCCTCCTCCAAGCATTGTATTCACCAAATGTGGCACCTTGAGACTTTCTCTTGTTTCCTTTATTAAAGAAACCAGGTGGATGCCTTTTTAAGTCCTTAGAAGTCATTCAAGAGAGTTTGCTGGCCGCTTTGATGGAAATATCAGTTGAAGTTGAATAAAATGGGAAGGCGAAGCTTTCAAAGCCTGGAAAAGGTTGGAATAAGTACCTCGCACTGAGAGGAGATTACTTGGAAAGAGATAAAATAAATTTGCAGGAATAAATAAATATTTTGTTTTTTTTATTTTACCAAGAGAGTTGAGAAGATCATACTGAAATATAGGCTTGTTATGTTTAATTATAAATCAATTAATTTCAAATGAATTTATAAATATTCAATATTAGTTACTTCATCTAAGTTTAGTGTAAATACATCAAACAATATAGTTAATCATAATTAGCCATATAAATTTCTACATGATAATTTTAGAGACATCAATATTTAGAAGCTGATGAGATATTATAGATAAAAGCTCATCGGCGACACTTCCTTTTGATCGTAGAATAAATCTTTAACTTAGAATGGATGCGGAACAACATATAGAGTTAATGTTGATTATTTAATGGGCGTTGAGTTTTCTTAGTCCTTAATAAGGTATTAATGATGAAAGCTTATCGGCGACCCTAGCATTTCAACGAAGAATAAATCTTGGACTTAGAATGGAGCTGGAACAACATATAGAGGTAATGTTGATTCTTTAGTGAGCGTTGAACTTTCTTAGTCAGTTTTTACAATTTTGATGCCGCCTTTCGAAAAAAAAAACATCAAATAAACATCAATACTATATTTTATATTGGAATATTTAACAGACAAATAACAGAACATTCATACCACCATATATTATCATCGAGTTAATAAATACGAAGACTGTAGATCAGTTGCCGAAAATGAGCCTCAAGACTGCAGATCAGTTGCTCTACAGCCCAAGCTGCATACTCAGAATCCTTGCCATGAGGAAGAGGAGCTTCAATTCTAGATTATAGAAAAGGTCTCGCAATGGTGTAAACTCTAGTCCTTTCGATTTTCTCAACAAAAAACAAACTTTGTCTGTAATATTGAAACAAACATCGATACGATATTTTTCACTGGAATATTCAATATTTACATGCATTATAATTAGATATATATGTATATATATTTATTTATATAGTATATTGGGTTAGTATATATATATATATATATATATATATATATATATATATATATATATATATATATATATATATTATTATTCACGCGTGGGCCCTGGTGGACCACGCGAAGTACAATTAGAGGCGTTTGTTGTTGTTAGCCTTCCTTTGAGCCCATACTAATTTCATTCTTTCGCTATGAGCTTTTTTCCTTTCGTCAGACCAAGTTGTTCCAGTCTTCCTACATTTTTCTCTCTGGCCAACCCTCCAAACGTTAACCTTGTGTCTGAAACAGCCTCTATCCTGAATTTCACTTTGTGAAATATTTGCTGATCTTAGGTCCTCTTCAATTGCAGCAATCCATTTAATTATTTCTACTTTAGCTCTACTCCTATTTTCATAAAATTCGACTATTTGTCTAGTTAGCCTACCCGGATTCATCCGTTTGATGTGTCCGTAAAACTTAAGTCTTCTTTTTCTCATATCGCTATGTATATCTGTGTATTGTTTGATTTCTTGGTTTTCTCGAAGTCGGTATGTTGTGCTATTTATTTGTTTGGGGCCTAGGATTTTTCTTATGATTTTTCTTTCCTTCTTTTCAATGTCCTCGATGTCCCTCTTTCTATTCAAAATGAGCGTTTCTGCAGCATATAGACATTCTTGCTTAATAACCGTGTTGTAATGTATCAGTTTTGTGTTTTTAGATAGGCATTTTTTGTTGTAAATATTTTGTGTAAGTCTCAATGCCGTTTCCATTTTTTGACATCTACCCTTATTGACCGCTTTTTCCAACCCATTTTCCATGATTATTTCACCCAAATATTTGAATTGAGAGACTCGTCTGATGTTACCATATTTCGTTTTTAGAAATGGTATTCTTAGTTTGTTCCAGGTCATGTATTCTGTCTTTTCATAGGAAATTTGGAGTCCTACCTTTTCTGCTGTTTTTTTTAGGACTTCAATCTGTTTCTGTGCCGTTAATACATCTTGAGCTAAAATTGCTAGATCATCAGCAAATGCCAGACAGTCAATTTTGATGTTGTTTCTCCCCAGTTTAATGGGCTGGTCAATATTCAGTGCCGACTTTTTTTCACGCCACTCCTGTATTACTTTTTCTAGAACACAGTTAAATAAGAGTGGCGAGAGTCCATCCCCTTGTCTCACACCAGTTTTAATTTCGAAGGGCTCTGAGATGTCACCCATGAATTTAACTTTTGACCTCGTGTTAGTTAACGTTGCTTTAATAATTGCCAGCGTTTTCAGTTCTAGTCCTTGTTCTTTCAAGATTTGGAATAAAGATTCGCGGTCAATAGAATCATATGTTATTTTGAAATCCACAAATGTACAGACGAGATTTTTATTGTACAGTTTTTGATGTCTTAGAATCAACTTTAGATTCAGGATCTGTTCAGGGCAGGATCTGCCCGGTCGAAAACCTGCTTGATATTCACCAATGTTCGGTTCTAACTGTCCCTGTGCTCTGTCTAGTAGACATTGAGATAGAATCTTGTAACAAACTGGGAGAAGAGATATTCCTCTATAGTTGTTTACATCCGTTCTATCTCCTTTCTTATGTAGTGGATGGATTAGAGCATCTTTCCAGTCTTCCGGAATCCGTTCGGTTCGCCAAACTTCTTGTAGAATTTTGGTTATTTCCTTGATTGTACCTGGACCAGCGGATTTCAAAAGTTCAGCAGTGATTCCATCTTCACCAGAAGCTTTGTTATTTTTAAGCCGCTTGATTTGCCTAAGTATTTCCTCTTCATTCGGTGGTAATGAATCTGGGTTTGTTTGTTTAGGGTTTAGTGTTGGTAATTTGTTTAAGGGCTCAGGACAGTTTAGTATTTGTTCAAAATATTTCGCAAGTTCCAATTGCAAGTGCAATTGTATTGGTTATTTAGAGCTAATTGTCCGTTTTCCTTTTGAAAGCATAGGCTCTGCGGTTGATAGCCTGTTAAATTAGTTTTAAATGTTTTGTAAAAGTTTCGGGTGTTATTTTTTTGGAAATCTTTTTCTATTTCATTAAGTTGATTGTTTTCATATTTTCTTTTAGTTTGTCTAATTAGCTTCGATGTTTCTTTTGTTATTTCCAAAAAGATGTTATAGTTTATCGCTGTTTTTTGACTGTTCCAATCTTTGAATGCTTTACTTCGGCTTAATACTGCTTGCTCGCAAACTTCATCCCACCACGGATGTTTTCTACGTTTTTGTAAAGGGACCAACTTTAAGGCTGTTTTAATGATTTTTTGTTTTAATTCTTGCCAGTTCTGCGCAGGTTGTTTATCAAGTTCTTCTGTTAGGGCTGGTTTTATTTTCGTTGGGTCAAACTTTGGTATTAGCAGCCCCTTTTGAATAAGATTTCGAGGTTTTAAGCTAAGTTTGATTCTAGTCAAGTAGTGATCCGTGTCTATATGTGCTCCTTTCCTGACTTGAACATTCAAAATCTCTTTATAATTGGGGTACAAAATGGCAACATGGTCAATTTGAAATTCACCCATGTACGTGTTGGGGCACCTCCAGGTCTTTTGTTTTGTTATTTTCTTCTTAAAATGGGTTGACATTATTTTTAGATTAAACTGCGAACATAGTTCAACCAATCTTCTACCATTATGGTTAGTCCATTTATGAGCGGGAAAACTGCCGACTGTTTTCCTGTACTTTTTTTCTTTCCTTAGTTGGGCGTTGAAATCACCCAATAGGATTTTTACATGGTTAATTATTCATAAGTCGATTCATAAGTCGTGTCATAAGTCGATTATTTACTGGCTGGACATTTGTTATAGAACCAAGAATGTTTCTTGAGACAGCGAAAGCAACACCGAGATGTGGTGTATTTTTGAGTATTCTTTTGTCCGTTTTACTTTTAAAAAGTCTGTAGTTGCCGAATTCCAAGGTGTTATCATCTATCAATCTGGTTTCTTGCAAAGCTAAAATTTGGATTTTTTGCTGATTTAATGTTCGCTCCAATTCGTGTAGTTTTTCTGGACGCAGGAGAGAATTGTTATTTACCGTTCCAAAGAAAGTTTTTATTTTCGGTTTCAGACGTTGGCCAGAGGTCTCCGAGTAAATCAATTATTAATATTAATATAGTACACATCTTAATGAATCCTTTAGTTAAGCAAGTTTAATAACAGGTGACTAGTCCTTTCGATTTTCTCAACAAAAAAACAAACTTTGTCTATAATATTGAAACAAACATCGATACGATATTTTTCACTGAAATATTCAATATTTATATGCATTATCATTAGATATATATGTATATATATTTATTTATATAGTATATTCGGTTAGTATATATATATATATATATATATATATATATATATATATATATATATATATATATATATATATATGGTAAATCAATTATTAATATTAATATAGTACACATCTTAATGAATCCTTTAGTTAACCAAGTTTAATGACAGGTTGATTGTTTGATCCCTTTCATTATTCTGATAATAAAGATATCATGGGATTGCGTGTTGTCATTAAAGCCATTATCAGCGAATTAACATCGAAACTATAAATAATGCTCTAAAACACGTCAATGCCTAGTACTCCAAAAAAAAAAATAGTTGATTTTCAACAGATCACATGTAATTATTTGTCGTTTTACATATGGTTAAAAAACGAATAAAATGTTTGATGAAATTAGTTTAGTAAAAATGTTAGAGAATCAATTTTAAAAAATGGAAATAATTTGGAAACCTTAACAGTAGCCAAAAAAAAGAAAAAAAAAGAGTAACACTATAAGCCACGCAGAGATTATTATTATCATTAAGATATGAACACACAAAAAAACCAAGTTATTAGGTGCAGTAGGAAGAATGAGATTGGGTGAGGTACATTAATATAATATTCGATGATAGATGGACCTGAAATATTATTGAATGGAGACTATGACTATGCGAGGGCTGATGCGAGGACTGACGAATGGAGACTATGACTATGCTGGAGGCAGTAACATGATATGATCATTTAAGATGCCAAATGAATTTAAGCTCATTTCAAATGAATGTAAACTGAACAAAAGAGGATGCAATGGAAACACTAAAGAGAGACTTATATCCAGCAGTGCTTTTAGTAAAGCCTTAAAAAATTCATGACTGTATTTACAAGTAGCAAATTACCAATCAAGTTAGATACAACTGAAGTTTTCAGGAGTTTCAATAAGTTAGAACCGTACCAGGTTTGCATCTACTCAAATGGCGAAATTTTAAAATATTTTATTTAATAAGCTAATTAATCATGTTTTTCTTAATATAAAAATTAATTCTAGTAATTTCAACTTTGACATTAAACGACATTAATATGTAAGTGTTCCTTTGTTTTTTTAAAAAGCAAACTAAATGTATGCTTAAATGTATGGAATGGAATGGCTATAAAAGTATTATATTTTATGATCAAATAATACCTTAAGAAAACATTGAAACAAAAAACTGAATTTTCTTAAAATTGGCGGCTTTGACAAAATTAAGTTCTGGCCTATTTTCCGCGAAAATAGTTGTTGAATTTTGGATACATGTATTAAGGAAACTTTTTGTTCAAAATAATGTAAAGAGTATATATATATATACATATATATATATATATATATATATATATATATATATATATATATATATATATATATATATATATATATATATATATATAGGAAGACGCAAAATAAGATATCTGTTTTTGAAACATCATTTTTATTTCTTTGTAATTTTTTATAATTTCCGTTTTATTTTACAGATAAAAGTCAGATAATTCAAGTATGGAGAGGTACGCAATTACTCAGCGAGCCAGAATAGTCAGTCTATAATTTTAACGCAACGTAGAAATAAAAGATTTTACAATATTCAATGTTCACACACACACCTACTAGGCGCACAATAACCAAGACGATTGGGCATTTTGAAGAAAAGGGAACTGTCGTGGATGATAGACACGCAGGAAAGCCTCGTAGTGTTCGTTCAATTACAAACATTGAATAAGTTCGGGAGAGTGTTGAAAATCGAACCCCAAACATCGACCAGAAAACGTTCTGCTCATGTGCAGATCTCCCGAATCCGAAAGGACAGATTTGAAACTGTTTCCCTACAAAATTCAGTTGGCCTAAGCCTTTCATCCAGAACATAGGCTGCTTTGTCTGGAATGCTCCCGTTCATTCGTAAACCTCGCAGAAAATTATGAGAATTTGTTTTCCACTTTGATGATAACCGGCGAAACACATTTCCAGATTTGTGGCTTCGTCAATAAAGAAAACTGTCGATTTTGTGGCAAAGAGAACCCAAAAAGAACTCACCAGAGACCGTTGTTTTCACCTCGCGCAACGGTTTGATGTGCTGCAACAACTGAACGAATCATTGAATCTTATTTTTCCGAATATGAAGAAGGTGTTGCTCAGACGGTCAATAGAAAACGCTATAGCGTAATGATGAATATTTTTTGTTTTCGCAGCTACAGGAAGGCCACAATATGAGTTTTCAATACGAAAATGCCACGACTCACACCGCCCGAGCCACAATTGACCTTCGAAGGTAACATGGAGAGATGATGATGTGAGATATCCACCTCGCTCACCGGACCTGACCGTCCCAGACTTTTTCCAATGGGGCTCTCTCAAGGACAGAGTATATGCCAACAACCATCGAGGCCCTAAAGGACAACATCCGGCATGAGCCACAATATCTCCTGAAATGCTGAGAAGAGTCTTTGAAAACGCTGTGAGAAGAGCACATGTTTGTGAGCAGGAGAATGGTGGTCATTTGGTCGATGTGATTTTTCATGTGTGATGAAAAAATATCTAGATGAAAACTTTTATTTGTTGTGTAGATGGTTGATTTATTATGTTTCCGAATAAAACAAATTTTTTACTTTGTTATCTATCACTTTTATTTTTTTATGTTGTATGACTATAATTTCGTAAAACAATGTTACTATATCAAACATTACTTTAAAACTCCGGCCGCCGGCCGAGGTGGTTTGGTGGGTTAGTCGCCTGCCTGGCAATCCAAAGGTGGATATATATATATATATATATATATATATATATATATATATATATATATATATATATATATATATATATATATATATAACTGTGACATCATTGGAAGAGTAAAACAATTGAAATGGAGATGGGCAGGCCATATAGCGAGGCGATGGGACGACAGATGGACCAAGGCAATCCTGGAGTGGATACCGCTTGATCGCAAACGTCCGCGAAGAAGACCGAGAGCACGATGGATTGATGACATCGTTAAGTATATTGGACCCGAGTGGCAGAGGAAAGCCCAGGACCGTGAAGGTTGGAAGCATGCTGAAGAGGCCTTCATTCTGCAGTGGATCGATACGGGCTGATGATGATGATGATGATGATATATATATATATATATATATATATATATATATATATATATATATATATATATATATATATATATATATATATATTTATATTTAAGGTTAAAATGCAATGCTGATACATAAAACTGAAATTTTAGTATACACATGATAAGCGCCTTTGATATAAAGCTAGATATTTCAATTGCATTAATTCATCCAGTAAACAAACGAAATGCATTCGCAAGCTGACTCGGAGGGGGCGCTAAAAGTAAATAGATCCGACGAGCAGGGACAAATTAAATTATCACCTCTGGCAACTGGTGGAAGTAAAACATGAACGGATATCTATTTAAATGGACAATAATACGTAATTCCATTAAAATTAATAGAATTACTATGGCATTCGTTGGTAGTTCATGGTTTTCTGAAACGACTACATAAGGTTTGAGTAATTCAATAGCCATTTCGAACACTAAATTTAACTTCATGTTAATTGCAGCTTGTAGACGTTTTAAGTACTTGGAGACTTAATGACAATTTTAGCAATTAAATTGATTTAAATTTGAAAACTAGAGTATATATATATATATATATATATATATATATATATATATATATATATATATATATATATATATATATACTAAACTAGATATATATTTTTTGCATATGAGCTTATAAAATGATTACGTTGCCCTTAGTACTATTTACTTTTTTTATGTAACGAATCCTTCAGCCATAAGGCATATAAATGTAACGAAACCTTCAGGATCTCTATTCGATTGTTGTTTTACTATAAATGCAGTTGTTCTTCTTTCTTCTCTTAAAAGTTGAAAGAAGAAATATTTCTTTTTTGATACCACCATATTATCTGGGATAAAGTACAGTTTATATACATACAGTTTATTTTTTGAATATTATCCTGCATTATTTGTCAAATTTTACGAAAATTGGTAAAAATCGATCTCATTTGGCAAAAGAAAAAGTGTTTAACAAGTTGTTCTAAAAAGTCTACACAATCAAAAGAGAAAACGTAAAAAACCAAAATTAAAAGGCACTTCAATAGTGTATAAAATAGTCAACATTTTCCTTGGTATTTTAGAAGGAAATATTAAAACATTGTCACAGCGTTAGTGAAGCTTTAAAGCATCTAAAATTCATGATGAGCAGAGATCATTACAGAAAAAGTGAGATATGAACTAAAAATGGACTTGCCAGGGGTCCAGATAAACTTCTCAGTAAAATGCTTAAATTAATTAAACCGCTTGAAATACACGACACGACTTTGCATGATTTTTCTCCAATGATTTTTGCATCTTCTGAATTAGAACTTCTAGATCTTATATACACACGAAAGTGTAAAAAAATCCAAATTTGTATCTTTTATAGTTTCTTTTAACCTTTAGCTATTGACGTGCATTTTTTGTAACACAACTACTGAAGTGCGGCCTGACAGGCCACTATGTTTAGGTATGAACTGTGATGAAAAATTGGGAGAAATGTTGAGAATTATATTATCAAATGTTAGAGTAGGGTCAATAATAAATTTAAAAAAAAAAAAGAATAAATTCGAAATTTTAATATTTCGAAAAATTTTATTCGAAATTTTAATATTTATTAGTGTTTTATCATCGATATGAATCTAACTAATTTTTTTGGCATTTATTGTAAGAGATCGTTATTTCGACCAAAACATATAAACAATCATAACAAACAAAAATGCCATTTCTTAACCCACTTTCATAACAAGTAAACTTAAAAAACAACATAGCAAACTTTAAGGTTTTACAAAAAAAAATGATAATGTATAAAGTTATATGAAAATTAGATGCAACCAGGGCAGACTTGTTTAGCATACATGTTTTTACAGGAATAACACCTGTATGTTAACTTGCGATTACGTTTTGGAGGGCAAGAATGACATGTCTTTCTTAGTTTCTCATCAACGGGTTGTGATGGGGGCTGATTAGGAATATCTGTTCTTAACACTCTTGACACTCATTCTTAATTCTCGCGGCAGTCGCATATTAATCACTCGTCTCTGCATGTGCTCTAACACTAATGCGGGTGCTATTTCTTTTACAAACAATCCCCGGTCTTTGCTCAGGTTGATGAATCTGATATAGTATGCATTGACACTATTAATATACAACATAGGCCAACGTCTTGTTTGGTGGCTACTAGTGTGAATTGCACACTTTTTATCAATTTCATCAACTCCATCTTTTGTTGAATTTTAATATGCCGTAATTTCTGGTTTACCTGTGTGTTAATCAATTTATTCAGTGTGATGCATGGAAGATGCCAAAATGATGGCCTTAGATTTCTTGGGGATATGAGAAATCAGTGTTACTTGGCTCGTGAAACCATATAGTGTTGTACCTTCCACTTTTTGTTTTGAAGAAACAAATTAATTAGGCACCTCTTTTTCATTCTTTCGTACTATGCCAACACAAGTCAAGCCCCTCTTCCTCAAACAATTAATCAATTTTATAGACGTGAACCAGTTATCACAGATCACGTTTCTATTGCTGCCATGCAAGGGCTTTGTCAAACGTGCGACACACTGAGTAGGAACCGTTAGTTTATTTTCCTCTTCTACTAAAGTTTTGCCATTTGATACTCCTCCTGAATAAATATAACCATTTTAAAAATAATCATTTGATGCATCACACAAACACATTATCTTGAGTCCATACATAGATGGCTTTCTTGGTGTGTAAATAATCAAGTATGATCGATCACTGAATGCACAAGCATTTCATCTAAAGTAGCGCTCTCTGATACATTATAAACAGCTTGACAATTGTAGACAAACTTTTTGAATATGTACAACCCAGCTGCTTATTTGTCAGTTTCCTTTATTATTGTCCTGTCAGAAGGGTTATCAAATCGCAGGCGATGAATAATGCACAGGAATCTAATGTTCGACATTACACACCTAAAAATATCTCGTCTTGTACCATATGTGGTAAAAAGATAGTCAGCATTTTCATGATTGGCCTTAAAAACTGCACTCTACATAAGAAGTCCGAGAAAAGCTCGGAGTTCTATTATATCAAGATTATGTAATTCTGACTTATTTTCTTTTGCAGATTTCTGTATGTACTGCGACGTTTTTACGTTAGTCCATTCTTTTCATTATTTGCTGTCACTTATGAGGTAAACTGCCACGTAATTATATTATATTGGGGAGTTCGCACAGACCTATTTGGTAGATGTTGCATTTGTATCTATTCTTTACGAATTTTAATAGAAATTTAATAGAAATATTTTTCTATTATTCATAATACGACTTAAAATTAGACAAAGTAACCTCGTTTTCGCTTGATGACAACTGGGTTTGTTCCTGCATATCTTCAGAATCGGAGACTCCTTCATCAATGTCGATATCATGGTCACTCCATTCGGGTACATAGTTATCTCCAATATCATCGGCTTTAGAATGACTTTTCTGGAACCTTCAGGTCCCAGCCAGGGCGTAATGGTACCTTCAAAATGACTACTTGAAGTTCCAATTACCCTTCTAGACTTCGCCGTATGACAATTTTCCTCCAAATTTGATTTGAGTTTCTTACTCTATGTACTCTGAGCCTCCATTTCGCCTTTTTTATTCCAATTTTGCAAATGAAACAACAAATAACTGTATAAAAAAATAATAACGTAAACATTGACGTGCGGCCTCACAGGCCTCTCTGAAATTTCAAATTGATTGTACGTACCGAATCCGATCCCGCCAACACTAATATCCCTCTCAATGACGTGAGCGCAATTAAACTCGAAGATATTTAGAAGCCCAATACACCTCGTGCGAGGAAGGGGGAATTTCTAAAAATTGCGAATAACGCCCAGCCTCACAGTTAAGTTGAAAAGAAAACAAATTTTTTAGTAGTGGCTAAATCTTTTAATGGTTTAAGTGACTAATTAGTCGCTAAAATCGTAGCTAAGTTTGAGACCATTCACCTCAGAGTGCACCCATTTGGCACTCCCCTCTTCTTATTTATAGACAAGCCTGTTACTAGCTGTATTTTTCTTCTTTATAGCACCGTTTTACATTTACATTTACATTTTATTCTTATAATGTCTATGTCCCGGAGCCCTTTTGTACTGCTGGCTGAACACATCATTTCAAGTTTCTGTAAAACATTCAGCCTTCCTACCGCTCCGTCATTACAGTCTCATAAACTCTGATTTCCAAGGTAGATCTAACGAAAAAAAACTTTTTGATAATTTACTCCAGATCAGGTTGTTGAAGCTTTCATTGGGATTTTGAGTTCTCCTGTGGAGGCTGTTACAAAGTAGCTTTTTATTTAAAAGGTCCCCAAACTGCTTTTATTGCTATTCAAACGAAATTCGCCGGAAGCAGTTATGCTGCTTCCGGCGAATTTCGTTTGTGTTTATAATATGTTCTAGATTCTAGAACTTTTTTTCTCTGTGAAGACATTTTTTCTCTGTGAAATAATTATATTTTCATCAAATGTAATATACCGTTCGATTCAGAATAATTATGTACTAAATATACTAAAACTAGTAATACTAAAACTAGTAATACTAAAATGAAATAAAAAAATATGCAATATTTTTTAAAGCCCCCTTAAGAATTTGTTTAACATCATCTGCAATAACTGTCAGAATGGTTAACAACTTTTATAATGATTCGCAAAAAACCTAGTGCTATGAAATGTAATGACCACAATATTATTTTTCGCATATTTGACAAAGAAACTTTTTAGTTATTGATACAAGAATTTTTAATAAACTAGAGAGGGAGGTTGGTATCTCCTGTAATCTGGCGCTCGGAGGTGGAAGTGCAGCGTCATTTGTTGCGGTTAGTTCAGTTCTTGGATGGGTTGGACTATTCGAAGAGCGACTAGGCTTGCGTACTGCATTTCAACAGGCGATCCAAGTGTAAAATCCGACTATAACTTTACCCTCAGTCACGCCAGTTCGAGGCTGAGTAAAACCGGATGTCTTCTGAGATATATGCTACACATGGATTAGTTAAGCACAAAACCAAAAGTTGATAGCCTGAGAGCGGTGCTAACCGGGGTTATTGGTAGCTGATGACCGTGGTTCGAAGCCCACCGTGGTTCGAAGCCAAGAAGTTACGTTAAACTGTAGGACCCGTCGTTAAATAACCTTAGCTGCTGATGTACCTCTAACCCTAAAACCATTTTTTTGATCATAAACTAAGACAAAATATCGCGAATCGATCACCAAGAATCTCTTCAATTGCTGGTTAAGTATATACGAGGGTGAATCAAATATAAACCGGAATTTTACAATTACTTTCCTCAGCCAATCATGAACGGGCTGTCAGTGTAGATCATTGTAATGTATTAGAAGGGGGGGGGGGGGGGGGGGGGGGTGCTCGGTGAGCTGTTTAACTCGGTTCTTTTGTGAGTACAGCCATGAGTGAGCAACAGGTTCCACCGTCCGTTGCGCAACGAATTATAATAAAGTTTTTAATCAAGGAAAGCGTTTATAAACAAACAAAATTTGTATTAAACATTTTAAATCCACTTTCGAGTAAAACAAATTTATATAATAAAAATACATCAGATTTTTTAAATAAAATTTCCAATATTAAAATTTCAAACCAAAGTTTAATGGTTAGTTTTGACGTGGTCAGTTTATTTTCTAATGTACCAGTTGATAAATCACTTTTAATAATTAGAAAGAGATTAGAACATGACACAACATTAAAAAACCGCACTAAACTAAACATAAATACAATTTTGGAATTATTAATTCTATGTTTAAAAACCACATATTTTCAATTAGAAAATGATAACGTTCAAATGTTTGTATGTATTTTAGAAAATTTTTCTATTTTTTTTAATTTTGTTGCTTAGGCAAATTTATTACAGAAAAAGAATTTTTTACCCAGTGATTCTTTATTTGCATAAGAATAGATGTTTTTGATAATTTTTTTGAGTTTTAGATCATGGCGAAAAACCCCAAAAAAATATATGAACGCGCCACAATCATTCAAACAATATTAACCCTCAAGAGAAGCTCTGGATATGGGATATCCAGGGATGAATTAAAAGTGTTTTTCCCTTATAAATGATCACGTTGAGGGGATGACTTTGAATGAAGATAAATTTTTATGTCTATGGGGATACACCACCCAGTGCTGTTATTGTGTCAGTATTTTGTCAATAAATAAAAACCATTAAATAACCTTTTTGCACAAATAGTGTTTTTTGAACAATACTTTTTTTCCATCTTGACACAGCTCGTGGTAAGTAAATCATAAATATTATATTTTCTATAGTATTTTTATTGAAAACTTGATTTTTAATTTTGTTAATACTTATTTATCGGTTTCTTTCATTTTATATTTAGCTTAAAGCGAACACGCCTTATCGTACTCACTGTACGTCTGAAGTAGAAGCGTTATATGAGACAGCTGATATTTTCGACGACAAAGAGAGTGATAGCGAGACCGAATCGGTTTTGGAAGAGTATCATACCAGTGAACTTTACCTAACTAAATAAATATATTTTTTAAAATAAAGCTAAATTATGTAATAAGTATCTGAAAGGACATTAAGTCCCCTTTTAAATACCGTTAGAAGAAAGTTTTTATCTATTAATTTCGCCTAGATATAATAGTTTGAATAGAACACCTCATTTTAACATTTTTTTTTATTTTTGCTGATTTTTTCGATGGTATTAGGAATATTATTATTTTTTGGAACATTCTATAGATATAGTCTTTTTCTATACTGATTGAATTTTAAATTAAAAGAATATATATTTAATTGGGTCTTCTGTTGAGAGTTAAGGCGTTAAACCATCTGAAATATTAACTCGGTTGAAGGTTCAGTATGGAAACGATACCCTGTCTAAGACTCAAGCATTTGGTTGGGCCAAGAAGTTTTAATAGTGGATGGAAAAGTGTGGTAAATGTAAATCCTAATCAGTGTCTCAGGTCAAGTTTCACTGCTGACAACATAGGTGCAGTTCGCGATATTATCGAAGGTGACCCGTGGCTCACTATTCATAAAATCGCTTGAAAGATGAGTATTAGCTTTAGAAGTGCTCAAACAATCATTAGAATTAATCTTGACTTCAATAAAATCCGATGTGTCCGATGGATTCCGAAGTTGGCCGAAGATCAAAAATACATCCGATTGCAAATCAGTAAGAAATTTCTAAATCGATTTCGGCGGGAAGGGGAGACTTTTTAGAAGCGTATCGTAACATGTGATGAAACGTGGGTCCATTATTACACTCCAGAATCAAAAACGGCGAGTAAGGAATGGCGAAGGGAAGATGAAACCTGCCCTGTAAAGGCCAAAACCCGTCTCTCAGTTGGTAAGGATTTTTTCGACTGGAAAGGAGTTTTGCTGATTGATTTTCTACATGATCGACGTACGGTTAATGCTGTCTACTACTGCCAGCTGTAGTGTGGAGGCAACAAAACCCGCTTACAGAAGCCAAATACGCGATGTCCCCATTAGAGACGTCCTCCTCCATGACAACGCCAGGCCACACAGGTTTTGACGAGATAAAAACTGAAGAATACGCATTGGGAAACCCTTGAATACCCTCCATACAGCACAGATTTGTCATCGTGTGATTATTTTTTGTTTGTGCCCTTGAAAGATGCACACGGAGAAGTACGATTCGACAACGATCAAGATGTTGAGGACTTCGTGCGCAACTGGCTGATAACCCAAACTCAAAACGTTATACGAGCAAGGAATTCACAAACTTTCAAACCGCTGAGAAAAATGTATAGAGCGTCTATGAAAATGATCAACAGTTTTTTTGTATTATTTTATAGTTAATATATATGTATAAAACAATTCCGGATTATATTTATTCACCCTCGTATTTGGGAGTTGTTTTTCTTCTTTCGTCTTTTTTATCTTAACGTTTGAAACCTCAGCTCCCATAATAAAAATAATTATGAAATGGCTTCGGGTTTGTGAGGCATCGACTAAACTTTTGTCCAATATAACAGCGGTTGTATAAAGTATGTAAATATATTAAACTATAACCTTAATTAAGTAATTTTTCTAGCTGATATTAATGAAACTACACTTTACGACAGTGGAAAGGTTAATTAAAGCGTTTAGTCTCCGAAACAACGCCGAAAAAGGCCCTTAAAATATCGATGTAACTATATGCAGGGCGAAGCTGAAAAGCAACAGCTGTTACCTAGGTGTGGGCAAATTCTCTTTCTCGCCCTTTTTAATTAAATTGAGAAGATTAGACGACAGCTGGCACGAGACGTCGCTCTAAAAGGGGGCCGCAAGGGTGGTAAAATATCATCCACCTATTGAGTCGTCACCCTAGGGGCGATAATGAAAAGCATAAATTTGTTTTCGTATCATCGGCGTATCTTTTATTGTGCACTAGCGTTTACCCTTTTTGCGTTTTCTGTTAGTTGGAACGAGGGTAACTTTCGACAGGAATTAGGTAAATTGTGGGATTTGCTACAACCGGTGCACGCTTAGTAATTAGATTTGGGAACGCTTGGTTAAAGAGCGGAAAATAATATAATTCAGAATATCTAACTTGACGGTTCAAAGTACAATTATGGCCAAGGAAAATAGGAAACATTCTAACATACAGAAGGTAACATCGTATGTGAAATTGTTGAATGATTTGTACTTAACGAAATTGTTACATATCCATGACCGACAAAAAATACTTTGAGACATTTAGAGAAAACAATCTAATAAATTTAATAATTGTCGCGTTATTACTATCGTTTAATGACAAATTATATTTTTGGGCATACATTGTCCTTCAATTTAAGCATCATATTTTAAACAGAAAAATCATCGATCTTAAAGATTTTTATCTTTTTCATCTCCTTCTTCGTATTCTTCTCTACAGAAGAATCATGACTTGTAGAAACTCATTCCGTTCGCGTACTTTTTACTGCCTTCTTTGGTTGTATATACTTTAACTTGATTTATCCATCTTTCTGAAGGTCTGCAGCGTGATCTAGAAGCCACTTTCTGTCTCTGTACCACCAGTATTTCCAGATTATTGCCGTCCTTGCGTTCAATGTAGCCCAAGAATTTTAGTATTCGTTCATGAATAATTTGAAAAAGCCTTAAAGATTCATCAATTTTTTGAATAACGAATGCATTTGGTCATCTGGCAGTCCAGGAAATCCGAAGGACTCGTCTCCAGCCCCAAAATTCAAAAGAATTAATGAGCATGAGTCTTCGTTTTAATGGTCCATTTTTTTATAATTGGCCTCTAATGTGATTATTACTGACTCCTATTTTAAACTGAATGCATTAGCACCAGAAATATGCAATAACATGTAAGAATTGGCAAAAATGGTGTTGCTAGGCACCATCTGACCTATACATCGTAAAGTTTGACATTGTTGACTGTATGCGTAATCGAACCTTTTATCATACGGATGCTATTTGTGTTGCTTAGCGACTTAAAAATTTAATCTCAGTCAAAATATGGAATTAACTAGTGAGAATGTTCGTGCGATAATTTACTATGACTTTCGACGTGGATTATTTCAACAACAGTTCATTGATCTACACGCTCCGACTTTTGGCGATAAAACACTATATAAAACCACTGTATATCACTGGTTTAGTGAATGCTATCGTAGTCGTTGTTCGCTCACAGACGAATTTAAAGAAGGTTGTCCAAAATCGGTTGTTGAGCCAGAAAACGTCGATTCTGTGCGCAACTGATAAAACAAGATCGTCATGTGATATACCGTGAGACTGAGGCATCTCTGGGCAAGAATATGACAAGCATACACAAGATTTTACATGTACATTTTGATGTGAAAAAGATTTGTGCGCGTTGTATTCGGCATAATTTGGCAATCGCTCAAAAAAGGGTCGTGTCGATTGGTTCAAAGAAATACTGAAAAAATATAATTATGGTGTGTCAAAAACCATGTATAACATCTTCACAGGTGACGAATCTTAGATCTATGCGTCTGAGTCCGAAAGTAAACAGCAGTTGTTCGCGCCGCACCCAAGAAGAATTGTTCGCGCAAGAATCTCTTCAAAACAAATGGGCGCCTGTTTTTTTTTTGATAAATCGATATGTAACTACAGTGTCACTAGAGAATCGTACAAGAGGTACAAATGGTACACAACCATATGTTTATCAGAATTCTTTGAAGAAATAAGAAAAAAAACAACTAGCGACGCAGGATCAGTCTTCGCTATGACAACGCGAGCTCTCACACATCGGACCGAACATCTCAATATTTGACCAGTCAAAAAATCGAATTGATAGGTCATCCACAATACAGTCCTGTTTCGGCACCCAATGATTTCTTTTCAGCAAGAAGCAATTCAAAGCATTCGAAAAATGCATGTTTTGGAGATACCTCAATCGGAATGAAAAATGTGCTACGAAAATTGGTCCAAACGTATGCAATAGCGTCTTAACCATCGCGGATAATATTTTTAAAAACAATAAAATCAATTTCAATGATAAATATTTGGTTTTATTTATTATTCCGGATACATAAATAGCAATCCTCCTATGTAACAACATTTGGAATGAGGTTTTTTAGGGCTCCAACCGTAGACCACAGAATAAAATGGTTCTGAATTTAGGAATGTTTTGACATATGACACGTTGTTATTTCTCTGCATATTTTGAATTTTTAGTATTCTTTTCTAAGAGTATCATGAGACAAGCACATTCGTTTGTATTATTGGAGTTTTTCTATTCGGTTTTAATGATCAAACTCTTTTCTCTACTTCTAAGGGTGTTTTAATATTAAACAGTTTAAAATACAGAAGTACATTTTCTCAAATAAATAAGATTTGTCCAATTACGAGGGTAGCCTGAAAAGTTTTAAATCAAATTCAGTTTTATTTCTCAACATAGTCACCTTTTAATTCTATACACTTTTCCCAACGATGTTTTAATCTCTTTAATTCTTCCAAATAGTAGTTGATATATTGTTCTGCAGACTAGTCGTTTACGAATGTGATGGCTTCCTCATTCGATAAAAATCACTGTAGGCCAGATCTGGTGAATATGGTGGGTGGTCAATCAATTCGAATCCCAATTCGTGAATTCATGCCATGGCGACGACTAAAGTGTGAGACGATACGTTATTTTGGTAGAACAAAACTTTGTCTTTGTCATCTTGTCAAATAATGATGCGTAGTATCCCCCTGTTATTGTTTTTCGCTTTTCAAGATAATCGATTTACACAACTCCATGACTATTCCAAAAAATAGTTACCATCACTTTCCCGGCCGATGGAATAGTCTTCGTCTTTTTCGGAGTCGATTCAATCTTCGCAGACCACTGTTTCGACTGTGCCTTGGTTTCAGGAGTATAGTGGTGTATCCAAGTTTCATCTATAGTTATTAATCGATGCAAAAATTCAGACTTATTTCGCTTAAATTGCTTCAACAGGGCTTCGGAAATGTCATTAGAATTAGAGATTGTCATTAGAGTTGTCATTGTCATTAGAGTTTTTGTTCCTGAATAAGCAATTGCGTAACCCAACACGCGGTTAGCTTTTTCATGCCCAAATCTTCAGTCAATATATGACAAACACGTTCTTTCGAGATGTCAACAGCTCCTGCTTAATTCGACGGCCGTCTAGCACCATTTGGTAAACTTTTTCAATGTTATCGTTGGTGATTTCAGTTGTTGGCCGTCTCGAACGTTTACCATGAACCGAGCTGGTACGACCACACGCAAATTCAGCTGCCCAAAATTTCACGTTGGCGCACATGATGGTTCAGAGTCCCCGTAAACACCATCCATCTCGACTTTAATTTTGCGTAGGGATATTGCCTTTGAAATACAACAATTTAATGACGGCTTGATATTCGATTTTTTCTATATTTACAGAAACACTAATATGGACTGAAATAAACACAATTAAACAACATCTGAGCATCTAATATTGTTGACATTTTCACAGTCATCTTTCAACGTATTTGCAATTATATTACCAGAATATTTTTACGCGTACTGTCATCCTCATGTTGAGGCTGAAAGCTTTGCTGGAACCTTGAGCTGTTGTCAAAATACTTGTTATAAGTGCTTTCTGGTATGGCCTTCAACTCCTTCGATGAACTTTGTCTTTATCCCAATGGTTTCAAAATATCTTCCATGAGAAAAAGTCTCATGGTATTATATCTAGAGAATAATGGTGTATTGATAATTTTCGTGGAGATTTTGATTAAAAATTAGCATTTGTGTGGGACAGGGTATTAAGGTAATACTAAATCCAAAAACTATTTTTCCACAAATCTGATCTTTTTCAACAGATATTCTCAGATGACATTATTTGTTTGGTATTTGCCCCTTCTGTTAATTAAAAAAATAGTCAACATGGCCCTTTATTTAGTTGATCGTTTAGTTAGATTAAAAAAAAACGATTTGAACAAGATTTTATATTGGAAATACATTATGTCAAAAAAGTATCGGGAATGTATCATTTGAAAAGCCCGTTTAAACAAATTGTGAAAATACTTTTTATCGCTAAGTTGGCACAACTGTCCTCTATACTGACGCGGAGCTTGAGCGTCATCTGTCATTTAGTTTGTTTACAGTGCTCGATTTTGCCAGTTCATCTCAAGTGTGTTTTGCGATTGACATTGGATAAAAACATCGAACAAAGAAATTTTGTTGCATTTTACATTGCAAATGAAATTTCGTGTGCCGAGTCGCTGAAAATATTGCAGAAGGCTTAGGGTGAATCGACTTTATCAGAAACACGTGCATATGAGTGGTACAGTGCATTCAAAAGCGGTTGAGATATGATGAAAGATTTGTCTCACTCTGGTTGGCAATCAACGTCTTCAACCGAAGTTAACATCGCTAAACTGAAGAGAATGGTGACTGAAAATCGTCATTTAAGTTTGAGAGAGATAGCTGCTGATCTTTCTGTATCTCACGAATCAATTCGTACCATTTCAAGAGATTATTTTGGCATGAAACGCGTTGCCGCTCAACTAGTGCCGAAAGACCTGAATTTTCTTCAGAAGCTCAATCGCGTAAAGGTAGCTGAAGACATGCTAGAACGAGTCAATTCCGACCCCACATTCATAAAACGCATTGTAACTAGTGATGAGACATGGGTATACGGGTTTGACATGCAACCCAGTAAATAAGCTTCGGAATGGCGCCTTCCAACTGAGCCGAGGCCGAAAAAACCATGTCAAAGTCAATCAAAACAGGTGATGATTCTTGCCAGAAAGTCAGACGGTAAATAAAAAATATTATCTGAGCGGTATGCGGAGTTTGGGAGAGCAGATTCATCGAAAAAGGCCAGATTTGTGGAAGAAAACTTTTGGATTTTGCATCACGACAACGCACCATCTCACAAGGCTATTATTGTGAACGAATTGCTGGCCAAAACTGAACAAGCACCATCGAACAACCACCGTATTTAGCTGATATGGCTCTGGCCGACTTCTTTCTCTTTCTAAAACTCAAATTACCACTTCGAGGCACCCGTTTTTAGTTAATAGAAGACATAAAAGAAAATTCGCAGCAAGAACTGAAGTCGATGCCGGAAGATGCGTTTAAAAATGTTTTAACAATTGGATTATTCGTTGGCATATGTGTACTATTTCGGAAGGGGCCTACGTTGAAAGCGATACAATAAATTTGGATAAATATTAAACATTATGTGTTTTATTGGCCAATTCCCGGTATTTTTTTTTGACAGAATATTTGGCTAACATCAATGGTTTATCTGAAAATGTAATAGGTAAAATTATTAAAAAGCAAAACTTTAGGATTTCTCTACCCTTTTACAGAAGAAATCAGAACAAAACTAAGCATTAATCATATACGAATGCCAATTTAAACGTGAGCTTAATAAAATATTTAAAATTATTATTAAAATTAGTATATAAATTCATTGACATAGCGCCTAAAGACTTAAAACTATTAGAGCCTCAATCCTAAAGCCAATATTCTACAATATGATATGTCGGGGATTTACGAAATAAAATATGTAATTAATATTAATTTTAATAAAATATTAATTTATAAAAATAAAATATTAATTAATATAATTAATATTAGTTATTAATTATTATATACAATATAATAATGGCAATAGCGAATATCTTGCCCAAACAAGAGGGGCAATAGTAACAATATTTAAAGAACATATAGTTTAATTATCATCGAATCGCGGGAAATGGGTAGAGAATGCAAAACTCTGAGAAGTCATGCAAGCTCTGTAAAACCTTTCAGAAATAGTAACGTCAAACATTTTTTTTTATATTCAAGTGATTGTCTTTCTTTGCAGCAAAAAAAAGCAAAATTGCAAAAAACGCTTTTAATCCACTTTTTGTGACATTTGAAATAGTTGCTCACACTTATTTGTAATTTTGAGACTGTCGAAAGATTTTATAAGAATATTTGTAATCTCATTTGTAATCTCAGTGTTCTTCAGTTGTGAAGCATCCTTTCGCATTTCTCATGCAGCTTTTTTTCTGGTTCTTGTAGGTAACTCTGAAGACCATTTGTGCCCGTTTTTCCCCTTTAGCCTGAATTTGTTTGAAACTGCAATTGTCTTCTGTCTTCTTCTAGTTTCCCATACAAAACCACTTTTGTAACGTTTCAATATCCACATATTGGAAGGTCATCATCAGAATCAGAATCAGAATCCTTGATTCAACTGTATCAACACCTGAATTGAAAATACTGCTACATATGACTACATCATTTTCGTCAGAATCGAGAGTGATTCTGAAAGTTCTATTATAAATTATCTTCTATTTATAAATTATCTGCCTCACAATCAGTGCCGCTAGCTTCAAAAGGTTCAGGCTCGCTATCTTCACAGTTGATGGACGGTATTTATTCCTCTTGGAAAACATTTTCTTGAAAACAAACATTATTTTAAGTTTATAGTAAGGTTAAATAACTAATATTTTATTTACTCCTTATTACTTTAAAATATAATGAACTAATAAACTAAAATGTATCTTCGTGAAATATCTGGAACCTCACAATAAATATCACGGTATCACTAATATGTCGTAAAAATTTACGACGCGGTGGTCAAAATATAACCATACAAAATAAATATTTGCTAGCAAATTCAACAAGCCCTAGATTACGACTAAATACGAAGATACTAGGCCTGTGTGGCTATTACGATTTATGAAACAGCCCGAAAATCTACGATCCCGTAATATCTACGACGCATTAGTATTCTATGGTTAAAAAAAAATAAGCCAAACACCCCATTAAAAAACTTACGCGTTCGTTTCCTACAATTACTTAAGACAAAGTAACACAAACGTAATCTTCGAAAGAATCTCTCTCACTTTCGCTACCTTTCAGGGAATTGTTGAATTCCAGATCGAAAACAACTTGATGGTTTTGGTGGTGAGCGGTTGTTAACCAAGTGATATTTTAGGGATAAGAACGAACAAAAATCTGATAGAAACCAAGTCTGGAAAATACGCCTGGTGCGATAAAATCTACCAGCCTAACTCAGTTATCATTTTCAGAGTCCTTTGAACTTTACCAGTTGTTGGTGATAAGGTTCAGCAGTGGCCGCTTGACCATATTGGAGTAATTTATAACGCACTACACCCAGCTAATCTCACCATATTCACCATACTGAATATTTGGCTTTGCCGTCGTGGTTGATGGCTTATTTGGATTAACCCACCATTTCCCACCTTGGGATTCGCAGAAGAATCAGTTTTTGTCATAATATTTTGCAGGATGTTCTTTTTCATAAATCTGGATAGCAATGACACAACAACATCAAAGCCTTTACCCTTATTCTCGGCTGTGAGCTCATAAAGACCCAACAATCCTCCTTTTACACTTTCCGTAGATTGTGTGAACGTATAAATCGTTGTTACTCCAAGTTTCTGTCTCAGCCGTAGCAGTGTACGGCAAGAACTTTCTTCCAGCAGTGCTTCCAACTCCTCATCGTCCACTTCTTTGACTGTCCCGAATGTTCTGCATCATTTAGGTCAAAGTTTGCAGTTCGAAATTATCAGAGTCACTTCTAACAAGTAGTGTACGAAACAACATTATCTCCTAATGCTGCACAAATTATACCCTGAGCTTCCACAGCATTGTTTATTAGCTGAAAGGTGAAAAGGAGGTAATGTTTCAAATGTTGTTTTTCCAAGGACATGGTGCCTACAACTAATTTTTCAGGATATATTCACAGAAGGCTCGTTGTATATTTTGACTAGTTTTAAAGCTGCAAGACTTAATTTGGGAGAAAAGTAACAAAATGCTTTACTCAAGTATACGCCATCGCCGACTGCTTATTTTTCCCATTTCTCTGGACATTTGGGGCTGCCCTTCCAGAAAAACTGAACAGCTTTTGAGTTGGTTCATTCATCAAGCCATTTTTTGACATATCCGTATTTGTTTCATAGAAAGCGGTAGTCGGAAGGGACCAAGACTGGTGAGTACGGCGGGTGAGGCAAGAATTCAATCCAATCAAGTACACGCTGACCGCTTTCGTTGTGTGTGATGGGGCATTATCGCCCAGCAAAATTACTTGTCGATGCCTTGTAGCCCATTCTGGTGGCTATTCGATCGATGCATGGTTTAAATTGACTATTCGTTGACTGTAGTGAACGGTATTAACTATTTCGCCTGGTTTCAGAAGGTCATGGTACACGACACCCCACCAAATGTAAAACATTGTCTTCTTTCCAAAGCGATTCGGTCTTGCGGTTTATATTGATGGTTGTCCTAGGTCAACCCTTGATGTTTTTCTTTTTGGCTTCTCGAAATATATCCATTTTCGTTTTTCAACTTTCTTTCATGCGTCGCACACCGTTTTTGCTTTTCCGTCTGTCGTTCAGCTGATGTGATAACCATTTTCCTGCTTTCTGGATCTTTTCCATGGCATCCGGATTATCATAAATGGTTCGACGACCAACATTTAACTTATCTGCCATTTGTTGTTGAGTTTACCTATCATGTTATTCCAACAATACTTCAACATTTCGACATTTTCAATTTTTTTCAGTTAACCTAAGCGTTATTTGTATTTCAAGTCGAAATTACCACTTTTAAATCGCCTAAGCCAACGCCTACAAGCGCCTTGCGTTGGGACATTGTCATCATAAGTTCCCAAAAATTTACGACGACTTTCATTCGCGTTTTTTCTTTGATTGAACAAGAAAAGCAGTACGTGCCGCAAATGCTATTTATTTGGCTCGAAACTTGACATGCTTACCACACGAAAAAAATATGACGCTAACTTGGGATCGTTTAAACATCAATGGCGTTATGAAAGGTACTGTCATAGCAACAAGATGACAGAAGATATTAAACTGCGAGCTGACCCTTGTTCCCAACGCCATCTCTTGGTGTACGGCGGGAAACATTCCGATTCGCATAGGTTCTACAGTCGATAAAATGTAGCGAAAGCGAAAATGAAAAGGCTAAAATAATATTGTGAATTATTAAACTAAAATCAGAAAATGTACACAAAACTCTTAATATACATTTTATATAGATGTTTGAAAGTGTTCTTATATCATTTTTATTTAATCTGCGACGTCCTGAATTATAAAACCACCCCTATTTAGTTACATTCAGAAAAACAACTTTCTATTCTGCTTCCGCATTCTCCCGGCGAGATTAAATCGATTCCAGTAAAAGAAACAGAGACGGCAAGACGAAAAGTTATAAAAACACCCAAAGTAATATAAAACATATATAAAAACGAAAAAGGGGAGAAGAAAAAGGAAAATGTAGTTTTTCCATATCAAAAGATATAATACACTAGTTTCGATAAATGTTTGTCATAAGTTAAGATTGAAACTCGTTCCGGCCGCATCTATAAAACATAAAAGTTTCCACTTTCGAATTTTTGATATTGATTTTGAAGTTTTAGGAAGACCGGAGGGGTGAAGAGGAAAATGAAATTGAATAAAAACTTTTTATGGCGGGTAAGTTTAATAAATCAGTGTGATAAAGAGAAAAAAGTCCTGTTTATTTTTTTGAAGCGATTTAAGAGTGGTTATTTAAAAAACGAAAACAATGTTCACAGACTGTCTAAGAAAATCGAACCGTCAGAAATTTAAAGGCTCTAGATATTGTTTGTTTATTCCAAATAATATAAAATGTGTATTCGACCACCCCCTATATTCATCTGATTTTGCTCCAAGAGACTTTTGGTTATTCCCATAAGTGAAACTGGTGGTAACAAAAGGGTGTTCGGATATGATTTCGGACATTTATCGAGCATCTACAATGTCTTTGAGAGACTCAAGTACGAGCATCTCAAGTGCTTCATAGAGTTTTACAGCCTCTTTTAGGGTTGCATGTTTCAAAAGAATTCTATTTTGAATAATAAATTATAAAAATTTGAATTATAAAAAAAATACAGATCCTGTTTTTATTATTTGCTTAATATTGTGGTCGTAAACACTTTGATAATAGGAATGTCTTTATAATGATGCCTTTCCACTGACATTTTAGGTTTGATAGGCTACGGTAAGGAAGAAAGAGATTTTTCAAATCCAAATTAAAATTTCCGTCGCATATCTCGGGTCGAACAAAGCAACTATATTCATTGTATTTGCAGGACAATCGCAGTAATAACCATGAATCAGTACCTCGCTGACTACAATTTAACTCTTGTATGATGATGCACAGTTCAACGGTTCTTTCAATTTGTGATTTTCAATCACTCAGTGTTATTTATTTCTATTGCGAATTGTTTATTTCTAAGTATTAGTTGGAATTTCTTTCAACAAAACGTCAATTTCAACTGGGTGGAAGAAAAAACAGTCACACGACACCATATCGGGCAAATTGGAGGTTTGTGAAGTAATATCGTTTGAGCTTGAATTGAGAAAAATAAAAAATATCTGAATTAAATCATTCTCGCGCTATAATTGACATGAACCAAATCATCAACACATTTGTGAATGCCTACTACATGTTGCTTCAGTTCTTTTATTGAAACCTTCGGTGTGAAACTTTAAACTCGATGAGATTTACCGCTAAACACCAAATCACTTTTTTTACTTCTCGGCGCGTGTTTCGCCAACCATGTTAGCATCATTAGGAGTTGATTTAATCCGAGATTTAAAAAAGTGATTTGGTGTGAAGTTGAAAATTTCATCAAGTTTAGCTGTTGCTTATTTTTTGATGTGGAATATCTTCCATTCCTTCATGAATCCATTACCTTTACATGTTATAATTATGTAACATCCTTACTATTTTTATGAAAATATTATGAAAATAAAATAGCAATTTAAAATTCGTTAATAAATTAAATGATATAAGAAATAAATTATATATTCAACAACGATGAAATCCAATATTGTTAAAGGTAAGAGGCTGCTGAAATACTGCTCAATCTTCAACAGGTGCCAATTTATTTAATGGGCTGCCACAATATAATGAAACTTTAACTACTTGCTTACTTTAAAAATCCATAATTACTCTTTGGTTTCTGTTGTAATGTTTCTTTATTACATGAGGATTTTGTTCTACAATACTTGAAATAATTATTTATTAATGAAGAATAAAAAATATTTTATCAGATTAATTTTAATGGTATGGGGTATTTATAAAAAATCAAGATATTCCATTCTTGATTCCACACAAAAAAATAATAATGAGCAGATCCACCATGATTATTATAAAACTATTTAATTCTGTGAGGTATGCCGAGAAGTAGGTGATCAATATCTTCCTGCTCCACGTGCGTTGTACACATGCTTCAAGTTCATTTAAGCTTGCTAGCGACTCGAGCAAGAGGTCTATAGTTCGAACACTTATATCCGATATATTTTCAATTATATCCGAGCTTTTGCCAACAAATATGGGGATCTATCCAACCAGCAGAGTGTCGCTAGAGGAAATTCTTCTAAAATCTACAGTGCTTCACGAGATATCTTGCTAAAAGATAAGATTTGATCAAGCCTATTAACAACGCACTGTAATATTTGGGTTACTTAACGGACAGGACTATTTCTTCTTCAAAGGGATTTCTAGAAGTAAACTGTTTTCCAAGTGCCCTACATAGTTCCATATAGCCCATATAAATATACCTGCAGATATATATGCAGATCCCCATATAAATATACCTATTTATTCCCACATAGTCCCATATAGCTTCACGTAGCTCCACATAGCCCCACGTAGTTCGATATAGCTCTACGTATTCCCATATAGCCCCATGTCGCCTCACAGTTCACCTCAAAAATGTCGATTTTTTTCATGGGCCTCATGACCGTATACATAAAATTTAGACTCATCTATAGAAGAAATAGATTCTAATCAAGTTCCAATAAATTCTACCTCATAATTATTCCAAGCGACACATCTAGTAGTACGCTGTAATAAGAAGCGGTAATAGGAAACGCGCAATAAGAAGAATAAGTTCATCTCCATTACATACAACTGTCGATTAAAAGTCATCCATGAAAGAGTGATACCTGTAGCTGAAACAACAAAACATTACGTATTTTGGATATTTTCATGTCGATTTCATGTCTCATGTCTCATACCTGTAGAAGCAACGATATCCAATTGGCTCGTCGTTTACAAAAACTTAAACGTGGCTCAGGTAATTGATTGAGGTGAACTGGAGCACGCACTTACATTTTAGCTTTTTTAACACGGCCACAAGAATGTTGCAGAACTTTGTTTTTTTTTAATATTGAACCGTTTACTTTGTCATATTTTTAGTAATCAAATATTCTTGTTCTTTTCCTCTATATCTCGTAGTTCTGCTAATCTGTCGTCTTCTCAGGCAATGTACAGCTATTTTCTTCCATTATTGTCGGTATATATTTCTGGTCTCGTTAATGGTCAATTATCCATTCCTTAAGTCATTTCTTAGGTTATATTTGTTTCAACCAAGTCTTCATGATGACTGCTTGTTGAATCTTCCAATTGGCAAGTTTTTTTTTTATCAGAGTATGTGGTTGATTAGGATTCATTTTGCACAATTAGCACAATTAGCCAAACTACTGAAGTCTTCGATTTTGAACTTGTCAATCTATTGTTGGTTGTCGTAAAACGCTCTAATAGTTTAATTCATGCATCTGTGGTGAAGTCAAATTCTGAGGATCCGACGTAGGCATCGCATTTAGAAAACTTCCAGTTTGTCTCATTTTGTTTCAGTAATGTCCATGTTTCTGAACTATACTTATGGAATCCATGTCCGAAAGAGGCGAACCTTTTCGTTTTTGTGGATATGTTGCTTGTCCTGTTCTGCTCTTGATTTGATTTGGGCATGCAACTTTTTGCTGTTCTGCCGTTGATCCCAGATACTTGAATTCCTTCACCCCTTCTATATGGATGCTATTTAAGTAGAACTTTGACTATGTACCGGCCATTGTTACATATATATATATATATATATATATATATATATATATATATATATATATATATATATATATATATATATATATATAATGTAAGTTAAAATATGTCCAATAACTATTGCAGTTTTTTGTTCCCTTGTATAAATAAAGGCATAATTGATCAACCCAATGTATTTGCAAATATTTTGTTTCGAATATATTATTGACCTGACTAGGTTTGTCAGTACTACTTGTAGCTTCTATTGTATGTAATATATAGGGGATTATTGAATCGAAAAATTCCCTTACTATCATAGTAGAATTCTAAACATTACTTATTGTTACATCTATATATATATCTATATATATATATATATATATATATATATATATATATATATATATATATATATATATATATATATATATATATTTTTTTTTTTTTTCTTTGTCGTAAAATTGGCGTAGCTCGAAATAGCATAGAATATCTGTTCAATTATTCAACAATCAAACTATACATTCTTAATAACGATGAACCATGTAAATGTAGATAAATATGTATAAACAAATAATGTTGCTGTATATGAAACGAACAAAATCTTAGAGGGATTATTGACGAGTCAATAACCATCATCAACAACATATCACCGTTCGGTGTGATTCATTATCTGGAGGACTCATCATCAAAGAAACTACAAAATTGCAAAAGGGAAACCAACTTTACTATTATTAGAATTAGAACATCTGAAACATGACGTATGTGCTGAAACAGGATGGTGCAACAGGGTACAAAAATCCTGCAACATTTGATTCGATACACACCAAATTTCTTGATCGTATTATCTCATTTAATTGCAGTGAAGATTATCCATCTAAATCCTACAATTTGGCATGGTTGGGCTTCTTGCTTTGAAATTAAGTAAAGAGGTATTTTAAAAATAATAACCGACATTTTAACGACTATATAATTTTAAAGAAATTCGGCCATTTATAAAATAGGAACAAATAACTCTTTATACCATATTAAACTAAAAGCATAAATAACAATTAGTCAACTTTTAAATTAAATAAAAATCATGGTTCATGTATTACTCTTAATTATGATTTATGATATTCATATATCAAATATTAACCGAGAAACAAGAATTTTTTTATTATATTAATATCATTTTTCAGTTATTTATTTATAGTTTGAATTCTAACTTCTAGTCAGACTATTGGAAATATTTAATTTTATATCTGAACCATTTAATATTCAACAAGTTAAATGCTCACAGAGACAATTTTTTATTCATTTTAAGAATTAATGAAAATTTTAAAGATTTGGAGCTACAGATTATAATATTTACCACTAATAATAAGCTAATGCCGATGGAGTTATTAAGTATTGATATATATGATTATTTAGTATTATATATATGATTATTTAGTGTTACAAAATATATTTTATTTAATTACTATCGATTTTTGTTGCAAGAGATGTTGTATTAACATTTAATTTATTTCCTAAAAAATAATCTGCTGAACTAAAATGTAGTGTTTTATTCTTTATAATAATATTTTCGTTATAATTAATTTTGTGTTATATATTTAGCTTTAGTTTCTTGCTAACTAAATTTGAAAGAAAGAATATAATACCAAATATTAACTAACTATATAATTAATTCTAGAATTGTAAACAATATTTTTTAGTGTTACTTCAGAAATGTTCTTAGAATAATGTTCGAACTAATAACATATTTTTTAAAATGTTGTTCCCTAATTAAATAATAGATATCATCAGCAAACCAAATTCAAAAGAAATAAGAAATAAGAAAACAAATAATTTTTTCCTAGGCTTCATATTCAAAAGAAATGTCATATTTAACGTGGTTTAACCTGTAGCATGAAATCATAACTTACCATTGTAGAGAATGGTTGTGCCGCTAGGACTTCCTGGTGGTGGACTAGGTGCTGTAGCCCCTTCAGTGGGACTAGAGGGTCCCCAGCAAGCCCCCTGCGAATCTCCCACCACGTCGATTATTTCTTCTTCCTCTTCGGCATCTTTGGCTGGTTCCTGGTGCGTGCGATCGCTCCAAGGATACGATTTCCATTTCTTCGCCATAAGACAACGTGGCATTTTTAGACATAACAATTAATTTCTGAACGACACACTATCTTCACGCACTTTTTCTAATCTCGGTCCAGTCATTTATGATAAACCCCGACAAAAGGACAAATTAAAAAGTCTGTCTAATTCAAAGATTAAGAACAAATGAATTATCCAGTTTCGAAGGAATATAAAGGAAAAATGAAAGGAAACGTTTTAAAAGTTTTATCGAAAAGTTTTAATTCGCGCAGAATTGCCGTTATAAGGTGCGTTCGAGAGGTAAATAGAGGACAGGATAGCGTGTAGAGAACAGTGAAAACCGAAGACAGAACTAAACTAAAGCTGCACCAACCCCTCGTGTTTGGTTGTGCGCCCTGACGTGCGGCGCGTTTTATATATAGAGTTGGGGCGGGGGGATGAACCGGGGGGGTAAAAGTTGGCGAGCGCTCTGTTGCGCCGAGCCAAAACGCGGCCGAGAAGGGGGAGGGCGAACGCGGGGTGGTGGCAGGAAGACGAGGAGAAGAGGGGGTGAATGTTGTGTGGCACTGGTTGCTTCTTGATAAGTACGTGGACGTGGGAAGGGGTTACTTTTTATCGAATAGGAAAATCCTTTCAATATTCGATTAAAATATATAAAATATACAAAATAATAGGTTGAATTGACACTAACTCAATTAAAGTTCTTTTTCAATATATTTCCAACAAATGGGAGGATTTTGAGACAGATTGTTGCTCTATATGTATAAAACAATCTTCATTTAATATTGTAACCCACGTGATTAGCGATGTATTTTAACTTTTTATAATGACTTATTTAAAGGTGATAATATTTGTCATCAAAAATATTACTAAAATTTTCCCCAGATCCGTCATCGAGATTAGTTTGCAGTATGTTTTCAATGTATTCGTTTTCCTCTTTAAAATTTGTATTAGTTTCTCTGCTTCCCGAGCAACAAAAAATATTTTAAAAGCACCTCTTAAACACATTTCATTACATAAATTATTTTTTCCTTTTGTAGCATCCGCTCTGTTGGAGTTATTTAACCATTTTCTTTTTAGTTTAGGTTCAAAATGACGTAGAAGTGGTCAAATATTATTTTTTTTCGTTATTAGTGCTAAACTGTGTATATAATTCAAAAAAGAATATTATTTATACAGCAGAAAAAATCATTGAACACATGTCGTAGTTTAAGAAAAGTAGTGATTTCGTGTTATTCAGTTTCAACTTGACATGTTGGTTGTCCACATTTATAGGTCAATCTGGCTTTCGGGATATATATATATATATATATATATATATATATATATATATATATATATATATATATATATATATATATATATATATATTTCTGGCAATAATTCTAGATGCAATATGTCCGGGTCTTACCACGTAGAACATTTATAAAAAAGAACTGTGCAAATCTGTTTATAGTCTTCATATACTGAGGAAATACTTAGGTATTGCTGCCTTAAAAACTGTGTATTTTGTTAATTTTTAAAGCCATATTTTTTGGGAGTAGCTATGAAATGCAGAAGCTTTTTAACACGCCTTTATTAGCTTTATCTGTATCTATATATGTAATGGGACCTTTAAAAGTCCTTTTCGCCCACTTCAAAACGTCAGATTAAATTAAAACTTTGCCCACTTATCAAGGACCGATGACAATACAATAATTTAATAAGTTCATCCTATTATCCTGAACAGGATCGTGAGGATCAAGAATTTGCTTTCGGAGAGGGAGCCTGAGACAGGGTTAAAACGCCCAAAGAAGGTAGTAGGCGTGAAATTACCCACTCCCGCCATGGGTAATGACGAAAAATAAATAATAGTTTAAAAAATGTTAAAAACACGCTTTTAAAGCAGCTCAAACTAAAAAATGAAAAAAAAATGATAGCATATATATATATATATATATATATATATATATATATATATATATATATATATATATATATATACATATATATATATATATATATATATATATATATATATATATATATATATTCCAGTATACCTTGCCTAATAGGTGGTGGATAGTGAAGAAAGTTCCATTAGATATTAATGGACAGCTGCGAATATCCCAAAATAAGCAGCCCCGAACCAAGGCAAAAAGAAAACTAAAACGACTTAGCATCTGACTTGTATCAAGCGGCTAGTTCAAACCTTTAATTCAAAGTACAAGATGAAGCGTTCTAGTAATTACAAAATTACCCAGGAGGTAGACAATCCTCTGCCAGCTTTGCTAGTACAACCGGACTTTCGGATTCTGGGGCGTCCGGGCTTAAACGCAAAATCTTTCAGAGGGAGTCGGAGACCTCTGGCCAACGTCTGAAACCTAAAATAAAAACTTTCTTTGGAACGGTAAATATCAATTCTCTCCTGCGTCCAGGAAAACAACACGAATTGGGGCGAACATTAAATCAGCAAAAAATCCAAATTTTAGCTTTGCAAGAAACCAGATTGATAGATGATAACACCTTGGAATTCGGCAACTACAGACTTTTTAAAAGTAAAACGGACAAAAGAATACTCAAAAATACACCACATCTCGGTGTTGCTTTCGCTGTCTCATGAAACATTCTTGGTTCTATAACAAATGTCCAGCCAGTAAATAATCGACTTATGACACTATCCCTCAAGTGTGCTAACAAAAACTATACATTAATCAATGCACACCTCCCAGTTAACGAAGAAAATAAATCTAATCCTGAAAAAGTAAATAAGTCCTATTGGGTGATTTCAACGCCCAACTAGGGAAAGAAAAAAAAGTACAGGAAAACAGTCGGCAGTTTCCCCGCTCATAAATGGACTAACCATAATGGTAGAAGATTGGTTGAACTATGTTCGCAGTTTAATCTAAAAATAATATCAACCCATTTTAAGAAGAAAATAACAAAACAAAAAACCTGGAGGTGCCCAAACACGTACATGGGTGAATTTCAAATTGACCATGTTGCCATTTCGTATCCCAATTATAAAGAGATTTTGAATGTTCAAATCAGGAAAGGAGCAAATATAGACATGGATCACTACTTGACTAGAATCAAACTTAGCTTAAAACCTCGAAAACTTATTCAAAAGAGGCTGCTAATACCAAAGTGTGACCCAACGAAAATAAAACCAGCCCTAACACAAGAGCTTGATAAACAACCTGCATAGAACTGGCAAGAATTAAGACAAAAAATTATTAAAACAGCCTTAAAGTTGGTCCCTTTACAAAAACGTAGAAAACATGGTGGTGGGATGAAGTTTGCGAGCAAGCAGTATTAAGCCGAAGTAAAGCATTCAAAGATTGGAACAGTCAAAAAACACCATTACACTACAACATCTTTTTGGAAGTAAGAAAAGAAACATCGAAGCTAATTAGACAAACTAAAAGAAAATATGAAAACAATCAACTCAATGAAATAGAAAAATATTTCCAAAAAAATAACACCCGAAACTTTTACAAAACATTTAAAACTAAATTAACAGGCTATCAACCGCAGAGCCTATGCTTTCAAAAGGAAAACGGACAATTAGCTCTAAATAACCAAGACAATTGCAAAGAACTTGCGAAATATTTTGAACAAATACTAAACTGTCCTGAGTCCTTAAACAAATTACCAACACTAAACCCTAAACAAACAAACCCAGATTCATTACCACCGAATGAAGAGGAAATAATTAGGCAAATCAGGCGGCTTAAAAATAACAAAGCTTCTGGTGAAGATGGAATCACTGCTGAACTTTTGAAATCCGGTGGTCCAGGTACAATCAAGGAAATAACCAAATTTCTACAAGAAGTTTGGCGAACCGAACGGATTCCGGAAGACTGGAAAGATGCTCTAATCCATCCACTACATAAGAAAGGAGATAGAACGGAAGTAAACAACTATAGAGGGATATCTCTTCTTCCAGTTTGTTACAAGATTCTAGCTCAATGTCTACTAGACAGAGCACAGGGACAGTTAGAACCGAACATTGGTGAATATCAAGCAAGTTTTCGACCGGGCAGATCCTGCCCTGAACAGATCCTGAATCTAAAGTTGATTCTAAGACATCAAAAACTGTACAATAAAAATCTCGTCTGTACATTTGTGGATTTCAAAAAAGCATATGATTCTATTGACCGCGAATCTTTATTCCGAATCTTGGAAGAACAAGGACTAGATCTGAAAACGCTGGCAATTATTAAAGCAACGTTAACTAACACGAGGTCAAATGTTAAATTCATGGGTGACATCTCAGAGCCCTTCGAAATTAAAACTGGTGTGAGACAAGGTGTTTTAGAAAAAGTAATATAGGGGTGGCGTGAAAAAAAGTCGGCACTGAATATTGACCAGCCCATTAAACTGGGGAGAACCAACATCAAAATTGATTGTCTGACATTTGCTGATGATCTAGCAATTTTAGCTCAATATGTATTAACGGCACAGAAACAGATTGAAATCCTAAAAGAAACAGCAGAAAAGGTAGGACTCCAAATTTCCTTTGAAAAGACACAATACATGACCTGCAACAGACTAAGAACACCATTTCTAAAAACAAAATATGGTAACATAAGACGAGTCTCTCAATTCAAATATTTGGGTGAAATAATCATAGAAAATGGGTTGGAAAAAGCAGCCAATAAGAGTAGATGTCAAAAAATGGAAACGGCATTGAGACTTACACAAAATATTTACAACAAAAAATGCCTATCTAAAAACACAAAACTGAGACATTACAACATGGTTATTAAGCCAGAATGTCTATATGCTGCAGAAACACTCATTTTCAATAGAAAGAGGGACATCGAGGACATTGAAAAGAAGGAAAGAAAAATCCTAGGCCCCAAACAAATAAATAGCACAACATACCGACTTCGAGAAAACCAAGAAATCAAACAATACACAGATATACATAGCCATATGAGAAAAAGAAGACTTAAGTTTTACGGACACATCAAACGGATGAATCCGAGTAGGCTAACTAGACAAATAGTCGAATTTTATGAAAATAGGAGTAGAGCTAAAGTAGAAATAATTAAATGGATTGCGGCAACTAAAGAGGACCTAAGATCAGAAAAATTTAGGAAGACTGGAACAACTTGGTCTGACGAAAGGAAAAAAGCTCATAGCGAAAGAATGAAATTAGTATGGGCTCAAAGGAAGGCTAATAACAACAAACGCCTCTAATTGTACTTCGCGTGGTCCACCAGGGCCCACACGTGAATAATAATAATATATATATATATATATATATATATATATATATATATATATATATATATATATATATATATATATATATATATATTACTCACAATATCGACTTATCTCTATCATTGTTTGAACATCGTATTGTCAAATAACTGTTATTAAAAGTGGATGTGTGTAAAAGATATTGTTTAGCGTTTAGTTATATTTTTATATAGTTTAGTTTAGTTTAGTTATATTTTTAGTTATATTTTATATAAAGAAAGCCAAAATTCGGTTTGTTGAGCATGACATGCTTCCATCTACAAATGTAGACTAAGAAAGTATCTTATTTGTTACGATGAAGCAAATAAGATGTTACATAGTGTATACAGAGGGTCATGTAGGATAGGTTTGAAAATAAACTTTTTCAATTATATCAAATTTTGTTTTTACCATGGCGTGTAGGTGAAAGAAATGTATGTTCATCAAATTGATACATATACATATTTAGATCATGATGGGGCATAACAATCGAACGATTTATTGAGAATAAGATTAATTCTTGCTTGAAAATGCTTGCTTGAGAAACAGCATTCAAAATACTAACATCAAGTGATGATTAGGTATAGTGGATGTTATGAAATAAAATGTATGAAAGGGATCCAATGGCGTCCCAAATCTGATGACCAGGTAGACTGATGGTACAAAATACTGGATGAGAAAGCCGCAGGATAGTAAAGGATCAAACATGTTAATGACGGCCTATGTCCTACAGTAGGAGGCGATAACGGCTGCATGATGATGATGATGATGATGACATGGAAAGGGATCGCATCACATAAAATACATTATATCGAAATCTCAAGAAGCCAATAAAGCACATTTGCTCTTAACTGTTTCTGTAAATACAACTGGACTATTGTTTATTTCGCAACATAAATGATTAAAGAAAGAAAACAAGGAAGCTACCAGGCCTAAATAAAGACTTACTTGTGACCAATAGTCATAAGTTTTGTTGGGAGAAATTAATATTTTTTTTGTGCATTCGCCTGAAAAATAGTGCTTTTTGAACAATAGTCTAAATTAAAGAGAAGACTGAGTTAACACTAAACGCAGCTTTGGGTAATCTTCCATATGACGATGGAGTTTTCAATTTTGTTGTTAGAAATCAATGATTGTTAAATTTAAATACTAGTAATGGATTGAGATGAACTTGTTTGAAAAATGTTATGTGCAAAGATAGGATTTTGTACCATGTTAATGATTTTTTCAAAATTTTCTGCTTTTTTATTATTTTATCTATAACACCAATTAAATTTTGGATACTTTAAGGATAATTACCGCACCACCTGGTGTTTTGAATCTATGAATACAACAGACAGTTATCTGGGACTTTCGAGAACTATATATGAAATCAGCCGCAAATGATATTTTGCAGACTAGAACAACATATTAAAATGACAATAGAGAAATAAGAGAAGATGATTTGAAGGAGACAGTTTTGAAAATATATTCAAAATTTGTTTTTTAATAAATCGTTTCCCATGGATAATGTTTTGAGTACTAGGCCAATGAATGAATAGGCAGTCTTGCATAGATCTAATGGTGGACATTTTGCACATTTACATTAAACCAAATTTATGCTGAAACGTATGGAATGAATTGCCCCAAGAATATTACATTTTATTTGGAAATAATGTCTTAAGAAGACAATGAGAAGCAAACATTAATTTTCCTAACAATTGTCCACGTTGGCAAAAAAACTTCTAACAAGGTCTGACCTGTTTTAGCAAAAATGGTAGTTTATTGAATACATATTTTAAGGAAACTTTCTATTCTCAATGCTTGTCTTCAGATTGGCAGCACTGAGAATGCCAAGTGTGACCTTGGCGAAACGTCTGCACGTTCTCAACAAACGGGACACAAACAATCGGATGTACTCCCGAACTAATTGTCTAATGTATTCTTCCATCCGCGAGAGTCCAATGAGACAGCAGTAGGGGTACCGTTGGGTTCCACAATCTCATGTGGAACACAGAACAACCTCCGTCTCCGCCTAAATGAACACTTTTGTTGGTTGCTTGGCCGGGAAGGACCCCACCTATCCCTTCAACTGGATGACCTATGTTTCATCTCTCGAGGTTCAGACTCTTCAGGGCGCCGACATATACCATACCATCAAGAATAGGGAGACCTTATCCACAGCCAACAACCCATATTTTCGCCGACCTCCCGTCGGATAGCGTATATAAGTAGTGTTAGATTTTCTTGGACCGCGTCCAATGAGACAGCAGTAGCTGAGTGTTATCAGACACTCAACCCTTGGGCTCCACAATCTCATGTGGTATATATAATATTATATATATATATATATATATATATATATATATATATATATATATATATATATATATAAATATATATATATATATACATACATATATAGCTGAATTCCTAACTATAATTCATAAAAATACATTTGAAATATTGAAACATATTGAAACAATCGGGTTTCCGTTTTCGTATGGTTTTATACTATTTCCGGTAGTTTGATACTTTTTAAGTATCGTTCACATAAAGGTATCATCATTACTAAATACCTCCTGTTGAAGTTTCCGTGTATACTCTTCCCAACAATATAGGGCCGCTATACTTACATTAAAAGGCCATATCTATCTCGACTCGTTATAACTATTAAAATATTATTATATGTAAATTGCGAGTTAATAATATTATAATTAATTTTTGAGTGAAAGTTAGGATGTTTTCTAAATTGCAGTATTGGTATTTCTAATTTTAATCATATGAACTGATAGAAAATTTCAAAAAATTTTTAGTATGTAAATAATCGAATTTTAATAAGCAGTGAAGTAAAGTGGTGTAGTGTCATTTCAATTATGGTTAAAAACTAAATTGGAATTGTGTTCATACGTGTGTGCAAACCCATAATTGATAAAACACGTTCTAAACTGATTTAATTCAAAATATCTTCGATCTTTAACTATATGTTAATTCTGAAATATCTATATATATGAACTATATTATATAAACTATCTGATTATGTGAAATTCAAGAAATTTTAAGACGAAGTTCAAAACAAAATGCTTTATATATTTAATAATCATTTATAATCAGTTAATAAGAAAAGAACTAAGATTCTATGATGATAGAGTCTAATTATAGCTCGATATTCCAAAAATCCAAAAATGTACGACTTGTTGAATTATATGAATTTCTTTCCTGATAGCCATTTCTTCTTATTTGTAAATAGAAAGAAGTCGGACAATGTCAAATCCGGACAATAGGATGGATGAAACATCAATTTATAGCGCAATTTCAAAATGTTGCTGTTGTAGACGGCGGACAAATGGACAAATATTAAATAACTGTTTTTTGGCTAAATGACGTTTTTTTTTCAAGTTCTCGTGAAATCTAACCAATGATGCAGCATTGTATCTCATTGTATCAAATCATATCATCATTGTATCAGATCTTGCGTATCTGAGAAAACGGTGGACATCTCATCCTCTTCAGCCGGCCGATAGAAACGTCTTGGTTTTCTTCGTGGCACATTCACCGGGTTAACCCATAAAAATGTATGGAGCGTTAGTAGAAAACAAGCAACTTTACAGAAATACAATCACCTTTGCTATTACACCGTCATCTATCGAAAAAATATCTGACTCTTTTATCTGTCCTGGTATCGACTGAAATGGTCAGTGATTGTTTGGATCGTGCAAACGTAAATGATCTAGGATTAGATGTAAAAGCTTCAGCAACTGAGAATATTATGCTAGGGTATCTATAGCTTAACATAGGTTCTGAACCATGGACTCTCGTTTAACACTGCCATCTTTAACATGAAGCATCGACCCTGAATTTTGGTTTAACATTTAGCTTCTCGCCAAATTTACAGGCTGGTAAGTGATCAAATTACCTTTCAAAAGTCTGTTTATTATCCATCATCCTTTTATTCTGGCTTTATTGCAGACTTGTTGGTTTTTTCATTGTATTCTATTGAAATTCAGAATATAGACCTGGTCTTTCCTCCTTCCTGTCGACCCATCCAAATATTAATCCCAGCAAATGAAGCTGTATTTCGACTGGGCCTAATTATTAACGGGCTAGAGAAGTTACAATATACAAGAGTTTATAGGTTTATTTAAAAAAGTGAAAAAACTATGAGTCTAAACACTAATAAATGTAATATTTAATATAAATCAAAGTGTTCTGAAGCTTCTAACATTTCTGTACTTTTTCTCTTGCATACTTAGAAATAGCCCTCAACAGAAACTGTTATAAAAAATAGGGAAAACATAATTAAATATAATTAGATTAATTTAATTTCGTTTTGAAAATGTCTCAAGCTGTCGACGAATAGAATAATTTTTGTTTAAAAATTCCCTATATTTACGACAGAAGTATACAAATTACATGTATTGCTTTCACGGTATGGCCACCCCACAATCTTCCCCTACTTTTTGCGGAAGCCAAAATGTGTAACCAAACTCGAACCCCCGTACGTACGGGCTTCCCGGACTCGGGCAGCTGTGAAAGCTATCAGGTGGTCGTCAGTGGCCAGGTAAGGCACGTGACAGAAAAATCGCGTGTCAAATAGACACGTGTGCAAAGGACCAAAGGGAATTTTAACGGGCGCAGTTTAACTGGGGTGCTTACGGAACCAACAAGTTTTTTTTTCGTGAATTATCATATTCTCCCTCACAAACACTGGTCCGAAATTGTTCATTTGATTTTAATCAAGTTTATAAAGGTAGAAAATGGAAATTATATATATATACGACTTGTATTAAAATAAGTTTCAATGTATTCGGTAACCAAAAAAATATCGAAAAGAAAGAAAAAAAATCTCTAACCAAGTATACATATAATTTTAATTCTGAGTTAAATAAAATAATATTTTAATTCTGTTTTATTTAATTTGAAAGTTATATTTCTTTATTAAAATATTTTACCGTTAGCGTGTTACCAAGTTTCTCTTTTTGTTTCTAAAAATAACTATAGACCAGTGATTCCTCTACCCCATCACATTAAGCTCTGCACTAATGATAAATTTCCTTCACCCCATATACTACTATGATCAAAAAGTAAGTTGACTTGGACTTATTTTTTGAAAAGTAGTGGGCTTTACATATGGATGCAACCGTATTGTACGAACAAACTTGTTTTAAATTTTACTTAAAAACGTAATTTCTGTGTTGATGCATTTGAAATGTTAAGAAAGTGTGAAACTATATTAAAAAAAAATTATACAAATCATACAACGAATTTCGTGATAATAGAGAGAAAGTTGAAAATGAATGTCATTCAAGAACAGTTTCCACGTCAATGAATGAGATAAAAACTTTACTGGAACCAAACAGCATTCTTCTCTACTGAACATGTAATTTAGAAAATAAATGTTAGTGTCAAACAAATCCTGCGTGGCTGGGGAGCTTTTAATTGAATCGCTATTTTAGCGAACTTTTGCCTATTTTTAAAACATCCTCAGACCAACATTTTTTGAGGTAGAAGGTTGAACAATGGTTTATATTTTTTCCTAAGTATATTCTTTTGATGTCTATCCCAATTTTCATTGATTGCTTCAATTATTTAGATATATGACTTCGCACAGGCAATCGATTTCTGGAAAATCGCAGTTTTCAGACAGGTATAACTGTTTTCTCTCATCTCGAAGTCGCTTAAAATCTTCGGAGTGTATATTTAATTCTATCCCCAAACTACCTTGAAATTTTCAAGTTTGGAACAGAAAGGTTTAAATTTTTAAAATGTTCAAATTATCTACTTAATATGTTATTTTTTGGTATTATTCTTTATTTTTAAAATTTTAGGTAATAAATTAATATTTATCTATTATTTTTACAGAAAAAAAAGCTATATGGGACTTATATGAAGATATATGAAAATTCAATGCTCTAGTAAAATTATGAAAAATTATAAAATAATTTAAAACAGATTTCAAGTAAATACCCAATATGTGGAATTGTATTCTTTGAGAAAGACAAAAAAAACAAAGCGAGACGTGAAATCATAAATATCATTCCCTCTACAAGGGTCACTTATAAAATTGGTGTTCAACCACCTTGCCCCAGACATGTATTTAACATCAGAAATAATAATAATAGTAAAGTTTACTATAGTGAACCGGTTACCCATCCATCGATGATGAGAAAGCTCATCAAACATGTGCACCATGGGGGAGGGGAGACCCACTAGTTTTTGGCTAGAGCCCCTCCGAATGGCCCCTCCGAATGGCTCCTCCGAATGGCTAGGACTTGTAAGGACTCATAGGGACAGTGAAGGACATTCCGTAGATGTCCCGCAACCGCGAAATAAATGAGCTAACCTGAACCAGACTCATACTGTATCTCTCACTGTAAATTGTCAATCACCAAGTATTAAGTTAGCAATAACATTGACTTTTAGCAATAACATTGACTTATTGCTTTTATCCCCTTAGTCAATAGTCTTCCAATAAAGTGTTGCTGATCTGATCTGAAAATTATTACTCTAAACATACACCCATAACACAAGTCAACAAATTTTCACTTTTGTGTGGTAACATTGATGAAAATAGGTGTATAGTATTTTGTAGTCCTAAATCCGAAAATGATAAGCTAATTACTGTGACACGTACATTTTTTTTACAGGGGGTCGGTGGTGGGGAAAAAAAAGGAGACGACATATTTTTACAATATAATATTTTTTTTAATATAAACATGTAAAACGTGTTAAATATATGCAAATACATTATTAAAAATTATGTGAATAAAAAATATATTACATGAGATGTCATACAGCGACAAAAACTTTTTCCTCTTCACTTTTCCACTTTTCTGCTTTTTCCTCTTGTGTTCTGCAGCATGATTTTTTAAAAACCAGTCGTAGTCGGCCAACTTAGATGGATTTCAGTGTCCCTGGAATCTTGCTTTCATCGTCCTGATATCCCATTGAAAGCTCTCTCCTTGTCTCTAACTTCTCAAAAAATCCAAATGGGAGTGTAAAAAATGCGTTTTTAAGGATATGTGACACCTTTATATTTCATAGGCTTTCAAGAGTTCGTCTATGTGGTTTTAATAGCTTTCATCTTTCTTGTTGGCCAGAAATCCTTTCGCTGCACTTACAAAACACATTTCCAAGCTGCCAAACCCTTTTCATTTAATTTTTCTTAAAAACGGAAATCACCATTTGAGATCAAATAAATTGTTTTTAATTAGGAAATATTTCTTTTAGATACTTGAAACCATTACGTTCTTTGTCCATGGCTTTGACAAAGTTTTTTATTAGTCCAAGGTTAATATGGAGAGGCGGAAGAAGCCCCTTTTTTGGATTAACAAGGGGGACATGTTTTATGTTTGAGGACCAGGTTCAAAAGATATTCTATGAGGTCAATCTTTCTTAGTGTAATGTTCTTTTATTTCCCTACTGTCCCATAGACACAAAACCAGCAATAGTTTGTATCAAAGTACCCATTACCTTTGTACTCCAAAATCAGGTACAAATAATTTCATTGATATAAAGGAGAAAGACGTACTTGAAAATGTGAAGTGCCAGATCATTTCTGCAAAAAGAGGTTTTAATAACTACCTAAATGAAATGCAAAAAGAGCATTCTCATCAATGTTACAAAAATCATGTCGACCTGTCTAATTGAAGTAAATTATTTCTAATATTTCTCTAATTATGACAAAATCATATCGCCAACAAAAACTAAAAATTAAAAGCAACAAAGAATTCCTATTTCGTTCGTTATTCCATACCAAAAATTTAACACAACATTAAATTATTCAACGGCATTCGCTTTTATATTTTATTAAATGCAAATTTAATTGAATTTATAAAAAGTGTTTTATTACATTTTGAGTGACCTTTTTATATTTATCTATCGTGTGTTTTTTTATTCATAGCAATTGATAAAAGTGAATATTTCAAAAGGCTGAATTTTATTTACGCAATTTTAAAACAAATCTGATTTAGGCATATGCGTGCCTATGAAAGAGAATTAAATAAAATTGATCGTCGAAAAATTTTTACGAGCTTTTATTAAGCCCGATTTCGATCCGTAATTATATTTTGAATCTGGTTAAGTGAGGTTCATTTCTTCATCTACTTAAATATATTCATAAATCTGTTTTTCTTCAATTCTTTTTTAAAACTTTTGAACACCAAATCAGTTTGTTTAAACTCTCGATGAGCGTTTCCTTAATCATCATCATGATATCATTCAGTCTAACTCTAAAACTAACTTATGTTTTATTTATTTGACAACCGCAGCTAGTGAAGCAAAATGCAAGAAAACCACGAACCGAGGTAAAGTATCTATCCCACTCAGACACCTTTTTGAATAATTCATGTATCGCTTAGTTAATTTCACTGTTTATAATTTATACGTACTTTATGTTATGGGATATATAATATATTATAGCTATACTTGGAACGAATTATCGAAAAATTTCAGAGTGGTTTTTGTAAGGAAAAATCTACAATAGACTCGATTTTTATACTTCGTCAAGCCTTGGAAAACGTTGTAAATATGACATAGACACTCACCCCTTATTACATTTTAAACTTGCGTCTGAGAGTATAAAACATCCCCACACACTTTATTAGACTGACTCTCGGTTCAATACAAAGTTAAAATTCAGAATAATACATCACGTTCATTTCTAATCCATTCTGGCTCGCGCCAAGGGGATAGTCTAGCGTGTTTTCTATTCAATATATCCCTTGAAAAAGCAGTACGAGGCTCCTACTTCAACACAATCATAAATAAATAAAGCATCCAGATATTAGTATATGCTAATAATCTAGATATTTTAGCTATATCAAAATGAGACCTCAAACAGGAATACACTTATGAACACTTATAAAACCTCTGAAAAAATAGAGCAGAAAATGGAACAGTACATGGAAGTCACAAACAAAATTTCCAATCGGCCTCACCAGGATCTGGTAATAGGACCAGACCATATTATGTATGGAAACGTTCAAATATCTCGAGAACGCTTTGAGATTTCTTAATGGAATTTTATATACAAACATCAGGAAATGTTTGACACTTTTTGTGTATATTTATATTTTTTTTCTTGTCGCATTTGAAATACAAGGCTATTTTTTTTTAATGACAACAGTATTTGAATCTGATATTGTTGAAAAGAGCATTTTTTCTGAATTCAACGAGGTAAATATTGTATGCTTTTTTCAAAAATAGATTTAAAAAAAAATGACTAAAAAAATTATATTTTTTTTGTTAAAAAACTATTTACAAAAGGGATTCAAAGTGTCCACCATTAACTTCCCGGCAGTAATGGATACGTCGGACGATGTCTTGAAGTTGCCATGAATGAAAAAACGTCCTATAGTATTCTTGCCACTAAATCCCACCCAAATATTTAACTTTTTAGGATATTGTGTATGAACCTGCTCGATCCAGTTTCCATCATAACTTCGCAAAAGTTAATTCTTCGATCAAAATTATTTTCACTTAATTCTTGTAGTAATTGTATTTTGTAAGCTAATTGTTGCACAGAAACCTTACCATTGTTTACTATATCAATTAAAACATTGGACGAATCCTCGCTGCTTGTATCATTGCTATTAAAGCTGCTTTTACTTTTAATGAATCCCAATCCAGATTACGGAATACTTCCTTAAGGTAGGCTGAGAAATGAAAAGGTGATATTGAGTCACCCTGCCGTACAACCCATTCTATATTGATTTTAACTTTAAGTTATTTTTAAATTTAAGATTTTTGAATGTTTGAAACCCTTTTCTGCTGGTGCTACTGGAACAGCCGTTTGAAGCACATTGTCGATAATTTTTTCATAGTGATCTGCTATTTCCATCTTGTCTGGGTCTTGCAACACATCAAAGCGGTTCGACAAAGCAATATCAAAATCGCTGCCCCTCTGAAGCAGCTTCCTAAAATCTACTTTACCTTTCTTCTATCTTACCATTCTTATACGTTCTCTTCGACAGTTTATCCAAACCTTTGCTCGTACCATTCTATGGTCACTTCTGACATTAAAACGGTTAAGGACAATACAATTACAAAATGTGGTTTTATCATTTGACATGATGTAGTCAATTTCACTTGTGAAACCAGTTAGACTTTTCCATATCCATTTTCTGCTGCTTTTTTTTATCAAACGAGTTCTTAATATACAGTTCTCGTCGTTCCGCAAAATCAACCAATCTGTCACCTCATATTCACCACTTCCATATGGGCCAGTTACATTTTCACCAATTTTTGCTTTTCCAATTCTAGCATTAAAGTCACCCATCAGAATTTTGTACCTGCACTTCCCATTGTCTAGAAGCTTGGCCACATCATCATAAATTATCTACATTTCCTCATGACCATAGCTTATAGTTATAATGGATGATTTAAAGCTTAAACTGTTTATTCAGTTGAATGGCGCATTCGGCTAGTTGATCAGATACACTTTCAAATTTTACGACACTGTCCCACAATGAGGAATCCAATTCCCCCACGTCGTCCGTTCTCCCTTCCCCGAGTTGTTTCTAGTTTGAGTAGCTCTTCGCTCTTTCTTCGAGTTTTGCATAGCCCTATGATGTCCTAATGTATGTTGTTAAGCCCGATCAACAGTTCTTGCAGTCGTTTATCCGTTCTCATTGTCTGAATATCAAGTGTTGCAATGTCCAAAGTCCACTGGCAGCCTGATCTAACCCGGTGATTCTTAGCACCTTATATATATTATATATATATATATATATATATATATATATATATATATATATATATATATATATATATATATATATATATATATATATATAAAAAAAATTTACCAACACAGTTTGTGTAGAAATTTTGTAGGTATCAACAATTTCAGTGCTTCAGCAGCGTTTGCCTTTTTACTTTCTTTTCATATATTGCGTGGAGAAACATATGTGTGTTGCTTAAATTTTTGTGGTTGCACTAAAGCGATGTCTCCATTGTCGGTTACTAAAAGCCTCCCTGATTTGTCATAAAGCGATACATGAATATTTTATTTATGCCGAAAATGTAAACGCACAAAGTAGTATATATAGCAAAATAAAGTTATTGCATTTCAAAAATAAATGGTCTTTAATTTTATCATAAAATTGAAATGTTTAGGACAACACTATAAACTTCAAAAAATAATTATGGAATGAAATCCAATTCAATAAACGTCCGAGAATATTTTTTCGCAATTATTTTTGTACAATGCTCTTTCATACGCACGTATATACCTAAATCATATTTGTTTTAATATAGCGTTAATAAAATTCAGACCTTTGAAATACCCACTTTTTTCCAATTGCAATGAATTTAAAAAAAACCGTGCGATAGGCAAATATAAAAAGGGCAGTCAAATAGTAATAAAACATTTCTAAAAATCCAATTAAATTTCCATGTAATAAAATAAAGAGCAGAATGTTGTTGTATATTTTTATTTAATATTTAATGTTTGCTATTTTCTGGTGGTAAATTGATGATGTTGTCATGATCAGCTTCTTGCTTATATTTTAGACAACTTTCTAGTAAAATTAATAAATCAATGGCTAGTAGTTGTTTAAAAACAATATTATAATCAGCACAATCATATACTCACATTCCTAATTTATCGAAGAAAAATATATACCCCTAAAAATGAATGAATTTCTCTGAAACAGGCAAACCTAAATTAGTGGTATCTTATCGGCGTCTTGTTTCTGGACCGAAGACCAAAAGGTCGAACTAACAGGATATAGATGTGAAACATGTCGTTTGATATTGTTTTCGAACAATTTTATTCTGGAACAATATATTTCCAGTTTCTCACGTTTAGTTCTCTTAATGTGTTCTTTATTTGGTCGTTTGGGTTGGTCTGCCATTTCTTCCTCTAGGCATGTTGCCTACTGATTGTTAGTAATATTTGTTTAGAAGGTTTTATATAGTAGTTTTATAGTTTTGCAATATCATGCCATTGTATGAGTTATACAATCAAAATTGTTGCATCTGGACCAAGCTCCATTTTGTAAATTTCCCTCATATACATGTCTCTTCATTAGATCAGCACTGGCCTGATAAGTGTTTTATAAATGCTATATATTGTTTTTTTTTCGACCCAACATCATATTAAATGTGTAATTAGTCTGCAGAAGACTTTATTGGACAAGAATATTCTTAAAATTTCTCAGTTGATATCATTGTTGTTGTTCGTGTGGGCACCAAGATATGTAAATTCCTTTATATCTTCTAATCTGTCTAATCCTTGTACCAGATCTTCGAGAGGCCGATTGGGAGTTATGTTTGTGAGTGCCATGCATTTAGTTTATTTATATATTAACCTGTCCTGGCCAAAAAAAATGCCCCATAGAGAGGCTTTTATATTGCTTTGATCTAGTTATAACATTATAGAACAAAAATTGCGGATCTCTACTCTCTATCGGAGACCTGGCTGTAACAATCTGTTTTTAATGCTGAGCTGTTCGACCACAGGTACATGGTCTTCAGAAAGGATCGGGATCTGGATACCCTCGGAGTCGGAAGAGGCGGCGGAGTTCTCCTTGCCGTTTATTCAACTTTACAACCGTCGAAGCTCGACCTGACCATCTTTGAGGAGTTGTTCCCAGGTGTCGACATTGTTGGTTGCAAAAAATCATAAGTCAGACCATAATTTTTATATATTTTGTTTATATTCCGCCAAAATCAAATATTAACCAATACAAACTAATTTTTGATAGCTTCGAATCTCTTTATTATATCATGAATTATAAAATTATAATCTTATATGATATTAATTTACATTATCAAAGTCCTGTTAACTATCAATTATCTAACCAATTTCTGCGAGCACTGCACGACTTCCAGACATTTTTTGATATTCACCAATACAATCACATTTAATATACAAAAAAATATACTCGACTTAGTTATTGCAATGGCGGAAACGTTTATGTGCGCATACTCGTTATATCCCAGCTTTTGAGAGAGTGCTGAAGGCTCGTGCGGTGCTTTGGAAATAATTTTTGTAATGATCTTAGAATTAATTTTTAGAATTAACTTAATAAATAATTATTCTTAAATAAATATTTTTTACCATTGTTAGGTTAAGTTCAAATTATTTTTGTTATATCTATTTGTGTTTTGAATTGTCTTTTAATTGGGCAGTCGCCTGTTAGACGATAAAACATCATTCATTATTAGCATACGCCAGTACCTGCATCATTTTATTTATACCTGGTCTGTGTTGATGTTGCAGTATCTAATTTGCTTTTTCAAGGATTATATTGAATATAAAATAAAACCAAAATGGGTTAGAAATAAACATGATGTGTTGCTCTGAATTTTAACTTTGTATTGAACATTCGATCGAGTTTCCTTAATCAGTCTAATCCAGTGTGGAAAGATTTAAAACTCTTTCATTGCTTTGTATATGGTAATGTAGTTCGAAGCAGGACTCCGAGGTGATTGAACGTGTTTCTGTCTGGTCATCATGGGGGCATAAACAGTGGCTGTTGGCAGTTTCGGCAGCAGATCTGGCAGATCTGGCCTAGGGAGCGGACAACCCCGAAGTCGTCCACTCCGCAAAGCGGGTGGTGCTTCAAATCTAACCCAGAGAATTAGTCTTAGCCCCCATGTTGGAGAAGTATCGATGCACCGGGACCGGCAGCACAATAAACAATGAAATACCTGTAAGCATCGGAGGTGGACTCCGAGATGATCGAACGCATTAGCAAGCGCGCTGGACATCATGGGGACAGACAACAGTGGCTGTTGGCAGTTCCAGCAGCGGAGGTCTGATCTAGCCTAAGGAACGGGCACCCCCAAGTCGTCATCTGTTGGGCGGATGACGCTTCAAACCTAACCCAGAGAATTAGCCTTAGCCCTGAATCGGGAGAAGTATCGATGCACTGGGATTGGCAGCACCACCAAATACACCCATCCCGAGCATCAGAATAACACCATCAAAATCGCATAACAACAATCAACACCAGAATAACATCAACAAATAAAGAGAATATGCCACAACAACATCCACAGAATAAGAACCGAGAAACAAGCCATCTCTTACAACATCCATCAAGCGACTTGACGCCAGCCACGAAGAACACGAACACAAATCAAGAATAAACTTCCACCGTTTCCGATCCTCGCTGGTCGGTCTCGGAGCAGTATCCCCTTTTAATCGTAATCGATTAATTTCGATTAACACCGTGGAAACACGGTTATCCACGCCCAAAGGACGGCGTCTAAAAATTTTACCGATCACGTCTGACGCTAAACGGATGTGGTCGCAACAATGGAACAAAGTAAGGGCCCCAGGGTCAACTTGAAAACCAGCAAAGAAGTAGTAGTAGTATGGTAATGCATTTTGGTCTATATGTCATCAGTATAGTATATGAGGCTGAACTAAAAGACTGAACTAATAAAGTTGAGACATGTCAATGGGTATTGTTTCGAAGAATATTTATCCTGATACTTGGATTTCGGAATTTATTGAGGATATCCAGCATTGGTTTCTTCGCCAGATGGTTATCTCCCCCAGAATCCATGGGACAGACTGATTTAACATCAGTGCGAGATTCTGAAGATAATCTTCTACTCGCCTGGGGTCCTTGAGTCTTTATACCTGGCATTTTTCATAAGGGGGTATTTAGCCATAGAAGGGGGGTATTTAGCCATTTTAGCCGCTCCTCCCTGGAGAACAGACGCTGTTTGCAGCCGCCCATTCTGGTTCAGACGCTGCGGTTTCACCATATCTGGCTATCCTCACTTAGTTTAGCCTGCAAGTCAATGCAGTTGCCCGGGGTGTGGCACGTGGAGCCATAAGTGAAAATTGGGTGTCTTGTGAGGACCAGTCATCGCCGACCACTCTCCAGCATAAGCTGTTAAGTGCGACCGTCCTTGATGAAAGGTACTACCTCTACAACACAACCCGCTACACAATTACGGCGCCGAAACTTTAACTCTGACAGTCACATCTGCTAAGAAGCTTAGAATAACACAACGTAAGATGGAAAGATCGATGCTCGGTGTATCACTTCGTGACCACGTTAGAAATGAGGACTTACGAGAGAGAACGGGAGTCACGGATGTTATCTATCAGGTGGCTAAGCTCAAATGAAATTGGGCTGGACATGTGGCCCGCATGACAGATGGATGATGGACAAAGGGGCTGCTCGAGTGGAGACCAAGAGCTGACAAAAGAAGCAGGGGAAGACCACCCACGCGGTGGACGGACGATATCAAAAGAATAACCACAAACTGGATGCAAAGCGCTCAAGATAGAAGACGGTGGGCAGAAATGGGGGAAGCCTATATCCAGCAGTGGATGCAGAGGGCTGATTGATGATGATGATGATGATAATGATGATAATGATGATCTAGCATTGATTTTGACAATCTCTTGAAAGTGATTAGAACTAAAAGTTCGAAATAAAACCAATCAATTTCAACCTGATATATCCACCTTGTGATCACTTTACGCTTCCAAGCTAGCGAAGATTACTTTGCTAGTTTAATGTATAACTTCAAAGTCTCAGGACTCCGCATGGCCGACACTTATTTGGGAGTGTTGACTTTGCGAACTGTTCTAAACATATTCATATTTGCGAACATTGCGCAACATTGTAGCCGGTTTTCCATTTCGACGAAAAACTTCATGTTTCAAAACATGCAATGCAACTTTGTGTTGGAAACATTTCTGAAAGGCCTCGAAATATTTTTGAACAGTTTCTGTACAATTTTCCGCAAGAAAAATTTTTAGTGTGTATTAGGCTTAATAAAAGGAATATGTGCATAAAAGCGAACCAAACCAATCTATTTATAAAAATCGAAACTACTTTTCAGACAACCCAATACTATTCTGAAAGTCACTTCGAAAATGACTAGAAAAATAAAATAAATAAATAAAAAAGCTTCCTGTTGATTTGCATGCAGCAGGATGATTTATCGAAATAATATTATTCCCTTCCAAGCCTCGTAGTATCGAACGAAAATTCTGCTATTAACTATTCATGACTTTTTGTGTACGCTGTATCCTAAACTCAGCTAAGTGACTCATTGTTTTGAGACACACATACGTCCCTCGGAAAGGGGCACTTTTTAGCAATTCAAATTTCCTAATTGGTTGGTTTTATTCGTGTGGTTATTTTCCTTCTCCATTCAGACCTTTTCTGATACCAAAAAACACAAAATACAGGGCGGTATTAGGGGTTGTATTATTTTTAATCAACCACCAGTTTGTGATGACCTTCTATTTTAGTCCACCGGTGAAGATTAAAACAAACTTACAAACACTTTCGATTCCATCAATCATCTAGATCAGCAAAGATTCTACTATGATCGGCAAAGACCGAATAACACAGGTACAGACACAATAATAAAAAAACAATTACTCGGCCACGTCTCTATCTACGTTTTCGTAATTTTTACTTTTATTTTTATTTTGTCCGCGGAACCGAGCTTAGGAAACCCTGAATGACCAACCATTTCTAGAAAAAGCACTCATATTTATAAAACACAGAGTGAGGTCATCAACAATAACGTAGGTAGTACTTTGTCAACAATAACGTAGGTTGCCTTTCTATCGTATGTTAGAGAACTTGAATGTAATCCTTTATACTGAATCCACTTGTGAATCCAGCTTGGTCTCTTGTTTGTTTGTCATTTAGTGTTTATAATATTCTTTTGACAATTACCTTGATGAAAACTTTATACATTACTGATAAGAGGCTTATTAAAGAGTAGTTTTTTAAGCTATAAAAAATTAGGCCATCACATTTTGTTCTTTGATGAATTTCGAGTAAAATTTTGCAAAAATTTTATGTAAAGCCACAATGAATACACCATGCCATTGTGTTTGACTTTTGTTGACTACGAAAAGGTATTTGACTCAGTCTTAAAACAAACAATAATGTAAGCATTGCTTAACCAAGGAGAAGCCAGAGGCTATGTGAACCTACTAGAATCCATGTTTGATCTTTATCCATGTAAACTGTTGCTGTAGCTTTTACAGCAACAGTTTACATGGATGATTTTGAAGTTAAAGTCAATGTAGAACGAGGTGTATAGCAGGATGATATAACATAACCTGTTCTTTTTTCAGCCTGCCTTGAATAAAAGGATCAAAATGGAAATAAATGGTGCTATTAGATTAAGCCATCTTAGATTCGCAGATGATATCGTTTTTCTTTCTCAAGAACCAGATGAGATACAAAAACATATACAAGAACTGCAAAGTGCGGGAGAATTATTCGGCTTGAGAATAAAACTTGAAAAATAGCCAGGTTATGTTCGATAAATATGCTGAAGATAGAAGGGTTTCTGCTTCAGAGAGGGATTTGGATATTGTGTATCAATACATATTTCTTGAGCAGAGGATTTCCATGGCCGATGATACCGCCCGAGAGGTGGAATGGCGTGTTAAATGTGGCTGGCAGGCCACATAGTGTTTATTAATATTGCCTCAATATAGGATTTAAAAAGAAACTAAACCTTTTTTTGAAGAGAAAAGTCTTTGATCAGTCCTGTCCGGTATGACATACAGAAATCAAACGTCCAAATCCAAACGTCCACGTCCAAATACCTATCAAAAATGTCAACGAAGAAATCCGAAAACACTAATGGACTATGAACTAAAGATATCATTAACTATATGGGACCCGAATGGCAGAGAGCGTTTATAAATCAAATAGAGGCAACTGAGCTAGGTTGGACACCTCATACACATGGGTAAAATATTTTAGTCAACGAGATGTTGGAGGTTAAATTGGACGGAATAGAAAAAAACAGGAAGGCATGAAATGTGGAGGAGATAGAACGAATGATCATAAATGACATCTGCATGAAAGCGAACATGCACCATCCACTAAACAAAGTTCACAGTACACATACAAATTGTGCTTAGTGAAGTTCGCTTAAAGAGGGAGACATTTGTTTAAACCGAATTTTACCTCTACTCTACTTGGGTATCCTGTTGCTTTCTGCAAACCACAACCAGACTGTCAAAAGTCTTTTCCGAGAGTAACTAATAAATGTTATAAACTCAGAAACCAGTCTCGGCAATACTGTGGACAGTTTGGTTTCAACGTGAAGAAATCGACAGAACACCAACCTAGACAATTAAGGTTTGTAACGGATTAAAACGTCTCATAATCAGTACAACTATTCAGCATTTCAACTATTTTCAACACTTTTTTACTAGCCTAAAGCAGCAATTCTTTGGAAATCGATTAGGAAAAATAAATGGACAAACAATTTGCCTGATGTAAATAACAGTAACGAAGAAAAAAATTAAACTTGTTGCAAAAGAATTTCTATAAAAAAAACCGATAATTTTACGCTTGAAGAAAAGTTCTGTGTAAACTGGATAGGTCCGAATTCCGAGCCTATCCTGTTCCCTTAACATGACACATGAAATTGTGAGTTCCAAAGGTTATTTGGTAGTCTAATTTTGAAACTTCGTAAGTTGCAGGCTACAGGAAAGGTGTATGTTTCTCAAATATGACACTAATGCGGCTTGTTTAGTTGGATTAAAACATGCAAAATTTGAATTTTTATTGCCGTTATTATCGCTAGGCAGAATACCTGTCGGTCGGAATAGGACCTTGAATATACAATTTCTTTCATATAATAATGAAACATAGTATATTTTATTAACTATAAAGCATATAATCCTTATCAAAAAGGGATTATTATATAAAGGGTGATTTTTTAATATGTCCGAACTTCCGATAGGGGTCGCTGTCAAGCCAACTGTAAGTTTGCGCGCCTCTAGCATCAAAATTATTCAGTATAGTTTGGCAAATCATCGTACCAAACTTATAGAGCATTTTGAGAATTTTATGGTGCGCATAATCGCCTAATCGAGCTGTGTAATCGCCAAATTATTGACAAATTCCGAAGATATTTCACGCCGATATGAAAACAAGACACAAAACTATGCGTTCGGAAGAAAATATCGGCGCTGTTGCTGGCAATGTTAATAAAGATCCAAATTTATTAATTCGGCTCCATTCGCAGGAATTTAGGTTTTATTATTCAAATACGAGAAAAATTTAGCGTAAAGATCTTGGTCTGGTGCCTTACAAGGTCCAGTTTGTCTCATCCAGTCTCAAATTAATTTCCATATATCCGTAGAATTGTGTTAAGCAACGAAGCCTATTTTTGGCTAGATGTATACGTTAATAAACAAAATTGCTATATTTGGAGTGAAAATAATTTGCAAATGATCCAATAATTACCATAGTATACAGAAAAATGCACCGGATGGTGCGTATTGTAGGCCAGTGACATCATTGGGCCGTGTTTCTTTAAAAATCAAGCTAGAAGGCACATTACTATTAATGGGGATCCTTACAAAGCGATGATTTAATTCCGAATTTGAATGGTACTGATCTGGGGTAGATATGATTCCAACATGACGGATTAACATGTCATGCAGTCAACGCAACGATCGATTTATTGACGATACAATTCGGTGAGAAAGTTATTTCGAGGAACTAAACCTGTTAATTGGCCATCGCGGTGATTTACTTAGAATACGGTAGAATTCAACAAGATGTAAAATTTGTTCTTCGACCTCAGGACCAATTTCTCGCTACCGCCCACACTCCGAATTTTTGTAGCCACACTACCCGTATCCAAAAGTTTTTCAGAAACTTACACCAAGGTTTACCGAGCTGAAATGGACTATCTGGGTATTGTTGCACATAAATATGCCTTACCTCTTCGGTATTTTGGGGAGTCCCTCCGTAAATAGGAAGCATATCGTGATATTCGCGTACAGAATACATTTTTGGTTGTAAATGGAAGGTAAATATACGAACTGTCATACACTCAAATAATTTTGCGACCTGTCGCTTTGATATTAGCTGATATATGACGTGATTCTTAATTAAAAAAAAATGTTTTAACATTATTTTATTTGTGGTTTATACTTTAAGTAATAACCAATTTGCCTAACTACGATATAACACATATTTGCCAAATTATCCTTCAACATAAATTTGCTTAAAATGTTAATCCTTAGCATTTTGAATGGTAACTCAATTTTTTTCTCGAAATCCTTTACATTTTTAATTCTTGTTGTAAGCGGCTTTTTTCTTTAAAATTATGTGAAGAAGTGTTGGCTAAATTTTTGAATGTACTTTCCCTTTACACTATGTATACTATGTTTTATTATTAATAGCACGGCATTAAATGTCAGGATCTTAATAGTTCATTTCATTATTTTCTTTTTGTCTTAAGAAGATCGCACTGCAAAACATTTGTATCCTTTCGGAAAAATATCCTCAACAGAAACAGACAGAGCATCATCATAAGTTAAGCCGATAATATTTTCGTTTTTTTTTTAATAAAGAAAAGTCCTTTAATGGCACTCGAAGAATACCGACCACATAAAAATATTTTCCATACAGCGGGCGCAAAATCCCTATCTTTATCACCACGGCTACGAAATTGTATTATCGCTAATGCCTCTAAAACGACGTTTGCATAAAAAAGACATTCATTCGAAGGGGTCCAAATGAGGCCTCCGATGGAGTGTCGTTTGTTTAAATGGGCCAATCTTGATGTAGAAAAAGTTACTTTGGAACTTTTTTGTTCTCTTGTTCGTCCGGGATTCGGGATTAGCATTAGCGAAGTTTCGGACCTCGCCTCGTCTGGTCGAATTTCCAAATTGGAAACTTTTTTTTTTAAGTTTCCGCATTGTATTCGGCAAAACTTGTTGATGCTTCCAGCGCGTGCACGAAAATACCTTTCTATTGGACAAGAAACAAGGGCATCAGAATATTATTGTTCTAAAGAAAACTTAATTTTATTTTAGTAACTAAGGATGTGAATCTCTCGTGTTGAATTCGGTAGTATACAGAGCCTTTATTTAATCCCTAAAACTACGTAATCTATAAATGTGGACGACCAACACGACAGGTTAGTAATGATTAACACGAAATCACGAATAATTTGTTATATTATTATTATTTATTAAGACGAATGATTTTCTAAAACTAGGACATGTTTTTATTGTTTTTTTTTCAGTTTTGATACGTAGCCTTTTTCTTTGAGTTATATACACAGTTTAGTACTAATAACAAAAATAAACATTTGACCCGTCCTACGTTATTCTGAACTTAAAGTAAAAATTATGTTAAAGCAACTCCAACAAAGCAGATGGCCAAGGAAGGAAAAACGAAGAGAGGCGTATGTCGTACACTATATTATACCGGCGAACAAATCTCAATGACAGATTTAAAAAAAATGTAATATTTTTGGAGACAAATGATCGAATTTCAATGCAAATTTCCTGTATTTAAATTTAACGTTAATCCAAATCACTTTATTTACTACGTTATATGGTGCTTGGTGGTAAATCTCTTTTTATATAATATAAACTCTATAATATATAATATAAATTATATATTACAAAATTTATATTATATATTATCAGAGCAGTTTATTTCGAGCTAATTCTCAAATCTTTAATTTTATCGGTTAGCAGTGACATTTTACAAGACTATGTCGTCCCTAATTAATTACCTATAATAGAAGTCCTATAGATAGTGCCTGTATTTAATTTTTATAACATTTATAAGAGTTGTAAAATGAAAACGACACTGGGTGAATCTTGTCCACAATGTCATCTGTGGAAAAAAAGTTCAATAAATTTGTCTCCAGCATGACTTGCTTAATAGAAACTGTCTTCGAGTTTATAATAGTAGTACGTAAATTATTATTATAAGAGCAGTTTATTTTGTGCCAATTCTAATTTTACCGGTTAGCAGTGATATTTTGCAGGATTATATCGTACCTAATTTTCATTAAAAAAAAAGTCCTTTAGAGTAATCACAATTGATTTCTAAAACTTCAGGAATTAATTTAGATAGTTGTCCATTAATAGTTGGCATAGGTTGTCCAATGCAAAGGTGACCGAATGAATCTTTGAATAACAATACCATCTGTAAATCTGTGGAAAAAATACACAAAAATTATTAAAAAAAATGTTTAATAAATTTTGTAATATTTGTCTACACCATGACTATATTTTGTAACGACAAAAAATGAAGAAATTCCACTTAAAAGTAATTATTTTTAGCTTTTATTTCTAGCTATTATTTATATTCTCTGTAACTCTATGAAGCATATACTAAATTAGTATATGATTTTTTTGTGGCAAGATATCCAGATCTGTGGTAAACTTGCTTCAAGGTCCCATATATTTTTATTGTCGATAAATCTGAGTATTTCACTAAACAGTGGAGTGTCGCTATTGAAGACTATTTTAAAGCTCTACTATTTGACAAAACTGTATGTAGTCTAACATGATATTGCTGAAATATGAAATTTGTCTAACGATGTCTGCAAAACTTTCTATTTTTTATATTTTGCTCAATTTGTTCGAAACTTCTTCAGATCCTCAACTCATGAAGCCTTCCTCAAGTCATGAAGTAATATAACTGTAGAATGAAATTTAGCCTTTTACCTCACAACATAAAATCTAAGCTCACTATTAAAGAAAACATTAAACAAAACTATCCTTGCTATCTAAGCTATTTTAGCTCACCACCATTCAAAACGACGCGCCTTGTGGTATGCTGTAAGGAAAAACACCCAATAAACACAATTAGCATGCATCACCATCGAAAGTAAATATCGATGACCAGAGATCCTCGAGAAACTCCTACCTGTAGCTGTAACAAAAACATAACATACTTGCCGGATATATTCAAGTTGATTATATATAGCAAGATGCCCTTCGCTAAACCCTTAAATACTTCTATCATGGCCAGAATTTGTGTGTTGATATATACTCGTGCACAACTGAGGTCTTCTTCAGACCATCTTATCCATATCCTCATAACGGTAGATACGGCAATGTTCAATTTTCCTTTCCTTTTCGATTCCTGATAATTAACTGAAACGACATGGTGCACGAAATCGTTTCATATGAAATATACCTCCCAACGTAATAAAATTGAGGAAGAGCTAATATACTATATACTAGGTATATTGAATATTAGTTGAATTGATTGATATTGAGTTTAATTGAAAGGCATACTAGGTATACTAGGCTAATTGAAAAGTTCGCGGAAAGGATGTGATAAAACAACTTTATAGTTAAAAAAATTACTTTATTCTTCCATATATTCTCCTTTAAGATCAATCAATACATGTTTTCCAGTGGTTCTCAAATTAATTTATTTCACATCAAAAGTGATTTTCTGGAAGTTCTTCAAAATACTCATCTACGACTACTATAACTTCTTCATTTGATGAAAAACGCCTACCACGTGGGAATTTTTTGAGGTTTGGAAACAGATGAAAGTCAGAGGGGGCCGAATTTAGTGAATATACTGGATGCTCCAACAATTCATAGTATAACTCCTTCAATTTGAAGAACATTGCAAGAACACCTCTGCGAGCCGGTGTATTGTCTTGATGAATAATGATTTTTTGGAGGATATAGGTGGATAAGTCGACGAGGGTCGACTTATCCACCTACTGGGTAATTCGTTGTCAAGAAACTTACGTACTGTTAGAGCATAGTGGAGCTCCATCTTGCTGTAAGCAGAAATCCTCATTATCATACTGTAGTCATAATTGTGAAATAATAGTACCTCTCAGCATGTTAAGATACAGATCGTGAGTAACAGTTGTATTGAGAAAGATAAACCCAATGATCCCTTTACATGAAAGGTCCGCCCAAACAGTAACCACAGGTTAATTCAGCTGTTCTTCATTTGTTACATGGGGGTTTTCTGTTGAGCAATAGACACAGTTATGCGTATTAACAGCTCCCGAGAGTTTAAAATTCGCGTCGCCGGGAAAACAAATTTGTCTTGTAATGTCATCTGTTCGTCTTTCTTCATTCAAAAGTAAATGGCAGAATTCTAAACGACGATCTGGATCACCCTCTAATAATCCATGAAACAATCTTTGCTGATACATTTTCAAACCTAAACGTTGCATCAGATGACCCAAAAGATCTACGAGAAATTCCACAGATGTCAACAGAAGCTCACTTGTTTGATTTTTTTGAGCTTTGGGTAAATGCCACAGCAACCAAGATTTCATTTTTATGGGTAGTTACACTGCCTGATCGATCACTCTTTGGCGTATTACAGAGGAACCCAATTTGATTAAATTTATCGCGTAATCCGTAAATTGTTGGTCTAATTGATGAAGGTGTATCAAATTCTCCAGTCTATTTATGTCGAACATTTTCATCATTCTCGGCCTTCCAGTATTGTTCCAGTATTAATTATTCCAGCAATAATTATCTAAAAATAATCATAAATATAAAATGTAAAACAATAAAAGATATAAAATATTAATAAAATATAGTATAGTATAGTATAGTAAGTAATAAATAGCTGTATAACTGTATAACTGTATACCTACTTTTACCCCCCCTGTATATTTATAAATATATATATATATATATATATATATATATATATATATATATATATATATATATATATATATATATATATATATATATATATATATATATTTAGAGAGAGACAGAGAGACAGAGAGAGAGACAGAGAGAGAGTATTGTTCTTTTTTTGTTTCTCAATATAATGAAAACATAGATATATACATAAATATTCATTTGGAATAAAGAACTGTATCTCTATGTAAATTAACAGTTGAATGAAATTTTTTGAAAATTAACCGAGGCTCCCTTATCTCAAATCAAGAAAGTGATTAGCCAAATATGGGTAATTGGATTTGAAAAACAGTCGTAAGTTAAACTAGATTATGAACCCTAAATGGGCCAATCTTGATATAAAAAAAAATTACTTTGGAACTTTTCTTATTATCTTGCTAGCCCGAGAATCGGGATTAGCATTACCTCGTTTCGGATGGTCGAATTTTTAAATTGGGATCTTTTTTAAGTTTCCGCCTATTATTGGGTTTTACTTGTTGAATTATCTGGCGCGTGCATCTTATATTAATGAATGATTTCTATAGGACATTATTTTAAGTCCTATGAATATTTTCAGTTTTTTTTTTCACTGAAATTGCATGTATCGTTCTCTAATCTTCGAAATAATATCCCTCATACGAGGGTTGCTTTTTCTGTATCCGGAATTGGGAATTCAACAGTGGTGTTGCTAGGCACCATCTGACATATATATCATAAAGTTTGACATTGTTGACCCTATACGTACTTGTTTAGTGACTTGAAAATTTCCTAAATTCACTCAAAAAATGAAATTAACTCGTGAGAATTTTCGTACAATGATTTACTTCGATTTTTGACATGGATTATCTCAACAACTGTGCATCGATCAACTCACTTCAACAATTATCGATGAAGCACCATCTAAAATCACTGTATATCACTGGTTTGGTGAACTCAATAGTGACCGTCGTTCCCTCAGGGACGAATTTATAGAAGGTCGTCCAAAATCGGCGATTGTGCCAGAATACAACAATACTGCGCGCGAAATGATATAGGAAGATCGTCATGTAATATATCGTAGATTGAGGCATCCCTGGGCATTAGTATGACAAGCATGCATATTTTACAGAAACATTTAACCGTGAATAAGATTTGTACGTGATAGATTCCGCTTAATTGGATAATTACTAAAAAAAAGCTGTGTCAATTGGTGCACAGAAATGCTCAACAAATACGATCGTGGTGCGTCAAAATCCGTGTATAATATCCACCGAGGTGATGAATCTTGGTTCTGCGCGTATGAGCACGAAAATAAACAACAGTTGACTGTATGGGTCTTTCAAAATGAGCCAAACCCAGCAAGAGTTGTTCGCGCAAGAAGCATTTAGTTGCAAATGGCCTCCTGTTTTTTTTTCGGGATAAATGGGCATGTGGCTACAGTGCCACTAGATAAGTCTATAAATCTTTGAAGAAATAAGATAAAACAACGAGCGACGAACAATCATTCTTCACCATGACAACTCTTGGACCAAAAACTCGATATCTTACCGATCAAAACATCGAATTGATGGGTCATCTACCGTACAGTCCTGATTTGGCACCCATTTATTATTTTTTGTTCCCATCCGTGAAAAATAAACTACGTGATCTACGATTTTCGACGCCAGAAAATGCGGTTGATACGTTTAAAATACATGTTTTGGAGATACCTCAATTGAAATGGAAAAAGTGTTATGAAAATTGTTTCAATCGTACAGCAAAAGTGTATCAATCATCTCGGAGAATATTTGAATATATTTGAATATGAAAAATATTTGTTTCTATTTATTATTCCGAATTTATAAATATATATCAAATTTGTCCTATTTCTTAGGAAGCAGATAGTTGCTTTGAGTTAACTATCTAAACAATTATTATTTTGATGAACTGTAATTAGCAGAATAATATGAGGGGGACCAGATGAGATTACATCTCAAAAACGTGAAATCTGTTAAATATACCCGAGGTAAAAATTCTTCCTCTGCAAGTAAAATGATAATTTCCTAAATCATTTTAGGTGTGTGTATATACGTTGTCCTAAAGCAATATGACTTGGAATCTTCTCATATCGATCGATAAAAGCTTTTCTTTTTTTTTGGAGTGTCACTAATACAAATCACATTTAATTAATTAAATCGTCAATCGAGAAGCTGTGAATAAACGAACGAAGATGTATATTTAAATTTCCACTATATTTAATACTTGTATTACAATTTTTAGGCACACTGTACCTTTTTCAAATTTTAATATGATATATATGAATATCCATCAAGTATCGATTACCTCAGTTAATAATATCTTTGAAGCCAAAGACTCTGTGTTGGACTAGATCAACGGCCTCGACTTTAAAATATGATGTACTTATTGTGATATATCTTCGGTGTTCTGTATATGTATTTTTGTCTTTTACAATGGGCAATGGGCAATCCTCTGTCGCCGTTCTTAGCCAACTTATTTATGAGTAAATTTGAAACCGAGGCAAAAGATGAATTCAGTTACTTTCCGAAGGTATGGTTAAGATATGTGGATGACATTTTTGACATTTTCGATTCGAAAAATGAAAATTTAGATGATTTTATTAAGAACCTAAATAGTAAATCCCAAAATATAATATTCACGCATGAACTCGAAAACAACGATAGTTTACCATTTCTGGATGTGTTAGTCAGTAGAAATAATAAAAATAGGTTAGATTTTGATATTTTCAGAAAAACCACCACCACTTCGAGATACATTCCTAATGATTCAAATCATAGCTTCCAAAATAAGATAGCTAGTTTAAATTTTATTGTAAATAGATTAATTAATTTTCCTTTAAATAAAGATAATTATAACAAAGAATTGAAATTAATTAGGGAGGTATCTGAAGTGAATGGTTATAATAAGAACATTGTAGATAAACTAATGAGAAAACATAAGTTCAGAAAATTATTGAAAAAATCTTCGACTTTTCAAAAGGATCAGAACAGAAAGAAATTCATGGTAATACCATTTGATGCCCAATTAACAAGAGGACTAGACAAAATTTTGAAAAAAGTGGACATTAAGGTTGTGTACAAACCATATAATAAATTAAGAGAAGTTCTGGGTAATCCAAAGGATAAAGTAGAGCAACATGAAAAGTCAAGGATTTACGAAATTAGCTGTCAAAACTGTGATCGAAGGTATATTGGGCAAATAAAAACATTCCATATTGACAATATATAAAGATCATATTGCCCACATTAGATATAGGAGAAATGAAAAATCTTGTGTTGCCCAACATGCAATCGAACATGACCACAGTATAGATATTAGTAATTTAAGACTAACTAAAAGTGTTAATAATAATAGGGCTTTGGATGCATATGAAACCATTCAAATAGAAAAATGTAAGAAAATCATGAACCGAGATAAAGGACCGATTCCTTTCAGTTAACTTTTTCTATTATTAATGTACGGCTTAGTACACTTTATGGTTCATGATTTTTACACGCTTCGTTAGGTATGGTTTTCATATAAATAGAACATAGGTTAGTTTTAGAATTAGATTAAATCATCTCCTGATGATGCTAAATCTCTTCAAATCTCTTCAAGTTTAATAATTATTCACATCATCCAAAAAAATAAAGTACCAACGTCGCTTTGACTAACTGAGATGATCACCACCACAAAGTGTGTTGACACTAAAAATTATTTTAGTTTGTGTACTTAAATTCCATTTAAAAGCAAAATTGTATTTTGCACGCGAATATTACGATATGCTTCTTATTTACGGTAAGGCTGCAGCCAACCAGATTAGAAATATATCAGGTTTTTTTCAACATCTTCCGGAAAATAGGTCACAACGGTGGACATTTTGAACTTTTAATTTAATAAAACAATTAATCATGTGTTTAATGTGGCGCGAATCATTTAAAACCTATTATAGTGGTCCGGTGTGAAAAATTAGTGTTAATAATTTCAACTTTAACATTAAACGACATTAATGTGTTAATTTTGTTTTTAAATAATATCTTAAGAGGACAATGAAACAAAACCCAAATTTTCCTTACAATTGGCGACGATGCTGTTTTTCATCCCCAGTATATTATGTAAATCAAAAGAGGGCACCTATATGTCAAGTTTATAAACTGAGTTGTTGAAAACTAACCATAATTTCTTTAAAATAAAAACAATCTCATCTGGCGCCCTTATTTGAACTGAATATTAGGAAAAACTACGTTCGTGTTTCTTGAACTTTTCTTTACACAATCTATCCGTGCACAGAGCGTGCTGGAGCTCTTGAAGCGCACTCTAAGTGCATTCTAAGTGCTCTTTAATTTATGCGGTTTGTCTTAAAAGACGTATGCGGGCAAGGGGAAACGGACGGATTGCACGGAAGCTGCGAAAGAAAATCGATATGAGAAGAAATATTAGATGGTGTGTACAGAGTGTCCGATTACAAATGGATTGGGATCATTTAATATACAGGGCGATACTATCATATTAGCATATTAGCGTTTATCCTTTAAGCTAAAAAGTGAGCAACCATGGTTATGGCTGTTATCTAGTGTTAGCAGTACACATATCCTGGCATTTTATTTATTTCCTCTACTACTCGTGGGAACTACATGTCCACCAAACATAACTCCATACCAGCTAGCAGATCCAAAATACCCAGAACTGAGATTACGGCTTCGCCGGCGATGTACAATTAGTTTTTTATTATTAAAATTAAAAATACTACCCAACCCTTTAAGCATATATCACCCTTTCTCATCCTAAAGCTTTACTGGCAAAATTAGGAACACTATCATATACTAGAAAGCAATTCGATAGTTAGTCACTAATGAATTAAAACCAATAATTGCTGCAAAAATGAATAAGCTTCATTCATATGATGTAGTTGTCTCTCCACACCCATATCGTAACATTATAAAGGGGATTGTTTCCTGCTCAGACTTAGCTACCTGCTCAGACGAAGAAATCATCAAAAACATGAAGGATCAAGGCGTAAATATACTCTATCGAATCATTCCTAAAGGTTCTAAACAGAATTCTATAACGGCACTGTTTGTCCTCTCTCTGCTGAAATTTTTCCGTCCTGTGGTCACTCAAGTCACAGTGAATCCCCTTGCTTTCTCCAGATTATTTGCGTAAACTGTCAAGAATCTCATTCTCCACGATACAAGTGGTGTCTAACATACAGAAAAGAGTTTGAGATAGAAAAAATCAGAATAGGATAAGGGTTATCCTACCCAGAATCAAAAAGGAAATACTACTTTCTACATCCACCTAGCAACACGAACTTACAACAAAGCTGTAACATCACACCTCGTAACCTCTTCCAAGTCCTCTGTGTCGGTTTCGACGCAGTGTCCCTCTTTTTCCCATTATACTCAAATCCAATCCAGATCCCCAAACCTCGCAACCCCCATCCTCTTCCTCATATATAACTAACCTTTCTTTAGCTTTCTCCCCTCAACATTCATTAATCTCACCTCCCCAGAGCTGTGACTTCTCTACAAATATAAGTTCTCCCCTACCCCACCCTTGGTTCTCCGCCGCATGCTCCATCTGATACTGATAATCCTCCGATCAACTCTACTCAGACAAGCTGTCAACTGAGTCTCTAACCTTCCAAACAAATTCAAAACATCCAACTTCCCTTGACCCAATAAGCTTTCATTATCCAGGTCCTCCTCGGACTCTTCACCGGACCCGTCTCAATCTCTCAAATGATCTGCAATCACTCTTTCGATTAGATACTCTTGATTTCTTTTCTTATATTTTAGAGAAATATCCATTATAGATTTGATATAATCCATCACTCTTCCAACATTATCATCATTCTCCATATCTCCTTCTTTTATATATTTTCAATGTAATTGCTCCCCCAATCTATTCTATTCTCTATTACTTACATCTCCACTTTAAATACTATGAGCCTTCCTCATCAAAATATAATATGGTCGCTAAATGGTCTCTGTAAGCAATGAGACTTTCTATTAAATGTTACCTACTTACTAAAGCATTAGATAAACCTTATACGAATGGGGAAACAAGGACAAAAACTGGAACAGTTCCATATTACACATTTGAGGCCTTATGAGTTTCGAAACCATAACAAAGCTACTATTTTCAGACATGTAATTAATATAGTTTATCCTGGTGCCTTGGATACCAGGATATTACAGCATAGGTTTAAACATTTTTAAATTGATGATTTAAGTCACTTCGACGGTATAAAATCTGGAAGGCCAATTCATTTTGATAAGAATCTTTTGTTGGTTGAAACTGGAGCTGATCCCAAACAATGATCTCATACTGCTGCTGATCCCATACCAGGCTGATCCCATACTGGAATTATACACAAAGCATAAAGATACATGGTCCACAAAACAACGGTGTTTAAAATAACTGAACAAAGTGCAAAGAGAAGGGATGTGTGTACTTTCACTTGAAAACACAATCAAGATCTAACCATCTGCAGTGCGCTTTTGTTCAGATATGCCTTGTTCAACAAATTATAACTGAAGACGAAAATTAGATGATATACAGCAAACCACACAAAAAAAAACAATGGTTAAAATCAGGATAACCATATTTGCTCTTAGCAAAGGCAATTATTCACCCCAAAAAGCTTTAATGTCAGTATGGCAATATTGTTACAGACATGATTTTGTAAGAATTATTTACTATTGGGTCCTGAATCCTAATGAAACCATAAGATCTAAATATTATCGTGCAACTTGATAGACTAAATATGACTTTGATTCAAAAAGCTCCAAGACTGATTAATTGAAAATGTGTTATTATGCTACATGACAATACATGACCTCATAATACCAGTATTAAACAAGAAAAATATTAAATAGTTAGGCTGGGAAGTGTTTCCTCACCCACCGTCAGATTACCAACTTTTCAGATATATGAAATACCTTCTTCGTGGAAAAAAAAAATTCACTGCAGCAGCTTTCAAAATTGCGCAGAAGAATATTTTTCTTTAAAACCATCCTCGTTTTACAGAAAGGGAATAGAAAGTTTTTATCTGTATTTAAAAATTATCCTCTGCTACGACTAAAATTTTATGGTGGTGCATTATTTCGCTAAACTGATATAGACTTGGTCAAATAAACATCTCAGGACAATTATTAAGTTGCACATATGCGCACTATCAGTAATCCAACAGATAACCAGAATCTTTCACATAGAAAAAATTATAGCAGCGTTTTACAAATTCAGAAATTGATATTACTTGGTACGTTTAATATATATATATATATATATATATATATATATATATATATATATATATATATATATATATATATATATATATATATATATATATAAGTATATAATATATATAAGTATATATATATATATATATATATATATATATATATATATATATATATATATATATATATATATATATATATATATATAAGCAAATAAGTCCGTCAGTAATGTACAAAGTTTTCACCAAGATAATAGCTAAAATAATATTAGAACACTGAATTACGCGCAACCAAGAGAGCAAGCAAAATTCCGAAGTGGATTCAGAACAGTGGATCATATCCAGTTTATCCACAGGCCATAGAAAGGCACAATAAGTACACCATGGCACTGAGCTTGGATTTTATTGATTATGAAAAGGCATTTAACCCATTATCAAAGCAAGCCATAATGGACACGCATTGTTTAACCAGGGGATAGACAGAGCTTATGTGAATCTACTGGGATCTGGAAGCTGCAGCTACAATTCACATGGATAACCTTGAAGTTAAAATCCATAACAATGCTACGACGTAGAACAGGATGTACGGCAAGGTGACTTAACATCACCTGTTCTTTTCTCAGCCTGCCTTGAAGAGGTATTCCTTAATCTGGATTGGGAACAGGAGGGAGTAAAAATCAATAGTGCATACTTAAGCCATCTTAGATTCTTCGCAGATGATATCGTTCTGGTCTCACAAGATCCAAATCAGCTATAAAAAAAAACATAAAAGAGCTGCAAATGTCGGGAGAACCATTTGGCTTGAAAATAAAGCTGAAAAAGAGTCAGATTATTTTATCACAGGAATTTCCCTTTTAGGAAGCGATTTGTAGGTTGTGGACCACTACAAATATCTTGGGCAAGGAATTTCAACGGAGGGTGATACTGGGAGGTGAAACAGCGTGTTAAATATGGTTGGCAAGCATTTGGTAGTCTCAATATAGTGTTTAAGAAGAAATTCCCACATTAAATGAAGAGAAAGGTTTTGCCTGTTTTGACATACGGAAGTGAAACATGGATATTCACATCACAATCACTTCAAAAGCTTCGGATAGCACAGAGGGGAATGGAAAGGTTTATGTTTAGCATTACAAAGCGGGACAGAAAGACCTGGACCTGGAGACCAGAAAGATATGGATCAGAAAACAAACGAAAGTATGTGACATTATTGAAAGGGTTAACTAATTGAAACAGAAGTGAAAAGGCCATACAGCGAGGCGATGCGACGACTGATAGACCAGAGCAATCCTGGAGTGGATACCGCTTGACCATAAAGGGCCACGAAGAAGGCCGAAAACACGATGGACGGATGACATCATCAAGTATTTTGGATTCAAATAGCAGAGAAGAACTCAGGACTGCGCGTGTTGGAAGCATCATGTAGTGGATCGACAATGGCTGAATTATGATAATGGTGATGGGTATATATATATATATATATATATATATATATATATATATATATATATATATATATATATATATATATATATATATAATATTTTTATTATATTAGTGTGTAAACCGAAAAGATTTCGGTCTTTCTTTTATTTACATTTAATTTGTTAAAAAAGTTAATTAACTTAATTTTCAAAATGGAAAGAACACAAGCCAGTACGGTAACTGCATTAGATAAATGAGTGCAGCTAGTTTAATTAAAAACAAATTTCAAACTGTATTCCGGAAACCATTTTTAAAAATGTGCTCTCTTTCATATTTCCGAGTCGTGCCGATTGCTTTTCAATGCTTTTAAGTTATACGGTATTGAGATATACTCCTTGAAAGTAAAAATCCCCTCATCGATCAAGAAAAAATAAAGAAAACCTCAGACTGTCGATTAGCTAAGAGTGGTGCCGCCATTAACGGAAAATATAAGGCTCTAAAAGACGGGGACCTGTTCCCGGCCATTTTTATGGGTTTTACAGCTTTTGAAAGGGTGAAGAAAGACAGACAAATTACTCGATTAATTAGGTTAATAAAAATTTTAGTCGACAGAAAATCGAAACTTTACGGTCTTGGAATATTAATAGATATATTGTACCTGTGATTTTTTTACCACCATACCAAAAATATTACTAATGGTCAAGACAAAGAAATTCAACACTGACCATATTACTATGGCTAGGAAATAAGGTGACTTTAAATAATTGAATTTTGAAGAGCTTCTACGTAAACAAGAATTTATATAATGAAATAATTTTTATCCCAATTTTGAAACAACATTATGTGTCGTAGCGATGTTGCGACATTGTCACATCGTTCTTGTCTGATGTGGAGTATAAATAATAGGTGTTTTGATTAATAATGTCAGTTTTTCGCAAAATTTTAGCGTTTATTTCCATAACAAAATAAAGTACCTCCTGTCGTCCTGCATCGATCGAAATAAGTGGTGTCCGAAGGGGCTAAGTCCGGTGGATACGACGGGTGGGGTGGGACGTCCCATTTAACGTTTACCAAATGGTTTTTTACACATTTTGCAACATGGGGCCGAGCATGTCATGTTGAAAAATGACTTTATCGTGTCTTTGGACGTATTCTGGTCGTTTTTCCTTTAATACTCGTTTTTGTCTTCATCAATTGCTGTCGGTATCGATCGCCAGAAATCGTTTCATCAGGTTTCAGCAGATAGTAATACACACTATCTCCTACTATCCAACTGTCCAACCAAGTATACAGCAAAGCCTTCTTTCCATGTATATTATGCACTGACTGTGATGTTAAAGGCTGGCCTGAATCTATCCATAAATTGTTTGCGCGTTTGATTGTCAAAATAGATTCACTTTTCAAAACTCAATGCAATGCAAAACTCAAAAGTCAATGCAAAAAACCTTTTCTTTTCTGCCGGGTAAACAAAATTTCACAAATGGTTTTTCGCCTTTTAATATTTGGACTGGACTCTCCTTGTCTTTTATATCAAAATCTCCACTTTTAAAGCGTTGAAACCATTATTCCGCAAAGACTTAGCTCATGCGTTTTCATCCAATTATGGTTGGAAATCTGCATCTTAAAACTTTTTAGACTCTTTTGGACGCTCCTTGTCATTTATACCAAAATCAACTTTCAGCAGCCGCTTTCTTCAAATGAAAAAAGGTTATTAAACTTCCTCGCAAAACTTCTTTTTCTGGTACGTAATTCGACATATTCAAAGCTATGAAAAACTATGTTTTCTGCGCAATAACAATTAATAACAAATTGGCTCGTGATGGCTTATGTTTGCCCTCCAAAATACCATAAACGTCATTAGTCTATACCAGGAGTCACCAACTTTTTCTATGTGTTGAGCTCCTTTAATAATATTCAAATAGAGAGGGTTATTTGAACTTGTACAAAATACAATATACAAATCGTATATGTCTGAAAATATTTTCATTTATAAATATATTTTTACATTTATAATAGTGTTCGACGTACTACTACTTCTTCCTGGGTGTTAAGTTGATCCGAAGGCCCTGACTTTGATTCTTTGATTTGTTCCGGATGTCGCGACAGAGTCGTTTATCCGGAGGGTTTTAGTTGCCGTTCTTTAGGCAAGAATGACCGAAGTGAGGGGTCATACTGGGGCAACGGCCAGCAATGAAGCTGCCGTGGCTGTGATTAGCAGATTGTCCGAAACGGACGCCGTCACTGGGAATTTGTCCAGTAGTCTGAGCAGGAACGTCTGAATCTCTGGAATATCTGTCTCCCGGTGGATTTGTGCATTCCTTACAAGCCAAGGAGCGTTTACTATAGTGCGAAGCGCACGTGATTGAAAAGACTGAAGTCTTTTAATTGAAGAGATTGAGAGGAACGGGAACCAGACCAGGTAGATAAGGACTGATCGGACCGTGATTTTATACAGGGTTAGTTGGTTGTCAAGCGTAATCTTACTACTTCTATTGATTAAGGGGTACAGTATACGGAGCATGCCGTATGCTTTCCCGGTAGCCTTTTTGAGATGCGACGTCCACGTAAGGGCCTTGTCGAACTTGTGTTCGACGTCTGAGAAATGCTTATAGCCGTGAGCTACCGAAATTGTCCACACGAGCTACCGGTAGCTCGCGATCGATGGGTTGGCGACCCGTGATATATACCAACAAATGTATCGATAATGCCATCTTTTAGCAAAATCGACATTATTTATCCGAAATACCTTAATAACCTATAATTAATAACCTATTAATTTTTGTCACATATGTTTTTACACACGTTTACTTAAAATGTTAATTCTTATCGTAGCTTTTTGGTGATTTAATAAATGTACAATCGTGATTCTCAGAAAGCCTTAAGAATGTTATTCTTGTTGTAAATAACTTTTTGCTTTAAAATTGAGGTCAAGAATAGTTGGTTAAATTTACAAAAGCACACTAGCTAAGCAACATAACTAACTAACTGTTAATATATATATATATATATATATATATATATATATATATATATATATATATATATATATATATATATATATATATATATATATATATATATATATATTAAACATTTAACATACATAGAGTGTCAATGTCAGACAAATGAAACACTATTAACTTTACTGCTATTTCTTCAATTTTAATGGACACTATCTGGGAATAACTTATTGAATACTTATTGAATAACCTTGAGAATCGATTGAATGGTTTTCATTTTAATATTTGTGGTACTTATAGAACCGTTATTTCTCTGGTAATACGAATATTCACAATGTATAAAACGAATACGAAAATTTTAAACTGAGTGACTTTTATTAACGTTGTTGAAAAGTTAAGTGTGGAACGTTCGATCGACCATATTGGTCTATCGTGTCTAATACGCCGCTGCGTCTGAATCGAATCAGCAAATAGATCGACGCCAGTTATCGATGGCATATTCTAACCGGCCTCAGGGCAAAATGTTCACCACGGCGGAAAGATTAGAACTGCAAATGCAGCTGTCCGTATGAACGCGCCAGATCGACGGCCACTTTACGTCAGACCCTAACCAGGCCAGTGACGTTTGAAGCTCCATTCGCCAGTTATATTTTTATATTATTATCTATCTATTGATTTCCAACACATTTAAAACGGACGTTCTAGAATATTGATATGAAAAAAACGAAATATTTAATATATTAAATGTAGAGTTGAATCAATCCAATCCTACCTAGTTTGCACTCAAATAGAAGAGTGTCCGGGCTGACTCAATAAAATGCTAACTTTAACATATTCAATCAAAGGATGAATTTTGTAACTACATAAAAGTTAGTTACAGTAACAGTCCTATTTAAAAACGAAATACGGAATTAAAGTGGAAAAATATAATAGCAATTTCTACAATAGTGAAAACATCAACCGTAAAAGCAGTTTTAAGTTGTTTGTAGGGAAAAGGTCTACAATGAGTAATGGTTTTAACTGAAGATGACGTCTCGGAAGTGTATGAAATTGTCCAACGTGTATTTGCCATGAATCTCTTTATACAATTATCGACACTACACATTAGAATTAATATCTATACATTTCTTGGTCAAGAATTTTTCTAAAATATTAGTTTTCAATGTAGTTTACCTTACCTTTACCTATACTCGCTAGTTTTACGTCGCTGTATGCTATACGTTTAACTTTACCTATGCTCGCTCCATGATTTGACTATTGCTGTACGAAATCCATTTGTTATTTGCTAGTCATCAATTATTTTACAAGAATCACACATTTAGAAGGCAAATCAAACATGCTGATATCATTTATAAAGTAAATTTCCTTTTAATGATGTAGTTCACACCTTTCCCTTAACAAATCGAATTTCTTCGAAATAACGATTTACCAAATGAATTCAATTTCCAAGCAAACTTATGTCTAGTTACATGACGATCAGCATCAATCAATGATCTTAAATTTTCAAACTGTATCTTCAAGAAAAATATCAACAGAAAATTATTCGAAAAGCAATGTAAATTATCACTATACAGAGCTCATAGATGATTATGTGATTCTGTTTTATATATACTAATTTACTAATTTTTATATTATTATTTATTCGAAGTATTCTCCTCTCGCTTCGATAAAATAGTTACATCGATTCAATAGAGATTCAAATGCATGCTCCAGCTCATTTTGTGGAATATCCTCAAAAGAACGCGTCGAAGCTGTTTGGATAGTCTGAATGTCTTTACACCAATCACACCAATTCAAATTTATTTTAACTTTGGGAACAAGGATAAGTCACTAGGGGGTGCATGCATTATCGTGTAACAAACTCCAGCTATTTGGATCGCAATATTCTGCCGAATGCGACGAATTATGTGCATCAATCGTTTCAGAACTTCTAAGTAGTACTGTCCAGTGACAGTTTGACAGTTGGAACAAACTTTTTTGTTGATGATGCCTTTGCTTTGCTTTTGTCGTGTTTTTTTTTGCCTGTAGTGTGTTTCTGGATCGTATTGAAAGCACGATGTTTCATACGCCGAAAAAATTGATTTCAGAAAGTTTTGTATGTTCCACACAAAGTGTATGGAACAAACTTTGCGCACATCTTTGCTTTACTCCAATCCCTGTGAGAATGAGTCGAATCATTTTTTTGCCGATATTCAAAGCCTCTTCCATCATTTTTAGTGAAGCATTGTGATCATTTGCTACAAAATCGCTAACTTTTTTTGAATGATTTGGGGAGTGCGAGTTAAAATTGGTCTTCTGTCACGTGTGTTTTAACACATAAAAACATTTGTTCTGCTTAAAAAATCATCTCCATACACTTGATACATCAACCGGTATGTTTTCGACGCAGTTTTGCCGAGTTTTAGCGTTAAATGAATTAACAGCCCTTTATTCGATGATTTTATTTGTACATCAAACTTTTTTGACTTGTAAACAATACGTCATAAAATCGACATATATCAGCCAATAGTGATTTCGTTAGGTCCAGGAATGTTAAAGCTTTGAAACGACACCGCTCGACACTAGATGCCGTGACTGGTTGATGAGATATATCTTAATTACTGATACTTAATAGACGCACTATGTATACTAAAGAACAAAAAAAATCATATACATACACACACACACACACACACACACATATATATATATATATATATATATATATATATATATATATATATATATATATATATATATATATACATATATATATATATATCGTGTTTATATATATATATATATATATATATATATATATATATATATATATATATATATATATATATATATATATATATATATTTTTTTTTTTCCTTTATTTGGGTTTTTTGCCACTATCTAAAACTCAAAAATTATCAAAATTTTTATATTATATATTTTATATTATATATATGTAATATTTCTTTACATAAGAACAGGTATTTTTGAGTTTTAGATAGTGGCGAAAAACCCAAATAAAGAAAAAAAAATACACTTTATACATCTTGGACCAAGGATTTCAATGGAGATTCCCAAGGTTGAAGGGCGTGTTCTATGTGGCTGGCAGGTATTTGGCAGGCTCAACCTGGTGTTTAAGAGCAAACTCCCATTTTGCCTGTCTTCAATCAGTGAGTCCCGTTATAACATATGACGGGAAGAAGGAAATGGAAAGATGTATGCCTGGCATTACAAAACCAGATTGTAAGCCCTGAACATGGATCAGGGAACAATAAAAAGTATGTGACACCATTAGAAGAATAAAGGAATTGAAATCGAGATGGGCAGGCCTTATAGCGGAGTAATGGAGCGATAAATGAACCAAGGTAGTCCTGGAGTACATACCGCTTGAGCGCAAACGGCTGCAAAGAAGACCGAAAGCACGATGGACTGATGAGATCGTTAAGTAAGTATATTGGATCCGAGTGGCAGAGGAAAGCCAGAACCGTAAAGGTTGGAAACATGCTGAAGATGCTTCCATCCTTCAGTGAATCGACGAAGGGCTGATAATGATGATGCGGCCGCCAGAGACGATAGTCCAGGATCATGATCGAGCTGTAATGCTCGGAAAGCGGTTTTACGAATAACCATTACCATGACCACCATGTTGGATGGACTATCGACTATCCACCATGTTGGATGGACAATCACATACAACTCAAAGAATGCAGGAATGACCAAAGTTTCCACATATAGCATGAGAGATTTTTCCTTGCTTTTTAATATTCTTCTCCACGGATTATGCAGGTTTTCACCCAGGGCTTTGGCAGGTCACAAATGACATGCACAGTTTTTAATGCTGCGGGCGTTCATCGCGGGATTACGTGAGCTGTATGTGATTGACACGGCCGATTTATATGATCATATTTTTGGTAGAATAGTTAACGATAGAAACCGGTATCGACAGACACTTGCTGGCGTTTTGGTGGCGCCTGATGGGCCGGGTAAAACATCTACTTAGAGCTTGCATAAATTTTCTTTGCTTTTTAATATTCATCTGTAACATAATATATATGTTAGTTTGTAATGGTTCGCGTATGAAATAATTAACATTTTTAGTCTAGGAATATACCCGATTTTTCGTGGAATTCCATGTTTTTGAAAACATTGCTGTAAAAAGATTTAGAATCAACGTTTTTGAGTCAAACTGATCAATATCTGCAGTAACTGCCAAACAGTACAGATTGGACAACTTGTAAGAAATAAAAGTACTTTTCGTCATTTTAATAAATCATTTCAATAAATCTGAATTCTTCCAATTATTAAATCGTCATCATTCACTGAGAAGTTCTCTCTGAATGGTCCTAATGGACTCTGTTGTTTCTGAACAACTTGTGTCATTATCTTGGCTTATAATTTAAACAGATACGATTATCGGAAACATCTTGTCCCTCATTCACGATCACGTTAAGCATGAACATGTAATAGCAACATTTTTGTAAGCAATTTTCAAATTCTCAGAATGAAAAATTAAATTTGCTGCAATGGAATACCCCTAGTATAATTCAAAAATTTCGTTTGATGATTTCCCGATTTCGTCGAGTATTTTGCAAAATTACTACAATGAAATTGCTTTGATATTTCATTCGACGCTACTGCTCTTTCCGAACGATCTAGTTGCAATAGCCAAATAATTAGTTAGACTGACAGTTAACAAATTGTTCAATTCGTATTGCTGTAAGTGAATCCAGGTAAATAGGATGGCAATAAAAGAGCTTTCAATTGGTTGAGTGACACTGGCAGTTGACAAAGGTAAAAAGGATCGAATTGCTTTTAAACCTGTATATTCAGATATTCAAAAGCTTTCTTCGTTTTTTATTTATACCGTCCTCTTCAGAATAATGAAAATTTGATGAAAATAACGCTTTTTTAAACAATATTTTGAAGAATTTGAAATATAGTGGAGAACAAAAATGCAACATTATGAAAAATAAGTTTTAATGGATTAATTTTGCAAATTCGATTGCAACACAAGAAATTCCACTTGTGAAAGAAAAATATCAGTAACAAGTATTTCCAACGCGCTTTCTATAACTCTGCGTGGCATGGACACAAGTAGATTATATATGTCTTAAGTCTCATTGTGACAAGGTTTCCTGGACGCATTGTCCAAGATGCTTAAAATTGGTTTCGAGCTGCTGGCCGCTGAAGAAATAGACCAATGCTATTCCAAACTTGTTCTATCAACAATAAATATGTTGACCTTGCTGACAAACATAGTGTCGCTACCGCAGATTTCTAAAAATTGCACTGTTAACAACCTTTTAAATTTCGCCTTTCGTGTCGAAAACGTTTGACTCTACTACGTCCATTATAACAATCTTAAAATATTTAGGGTTCCAGGTACCATTCTATTCCAGTGCGAAACAATGCTGAGCTCTTAAACCAAGACCCCAATTAGTATTATAAGCAAGCATCTCTATAGCTAGAAAATGTGGATTACATAGGTCAACAAATTTAAACATTCTTGAGATAACATTGATGAAAATAGGTGTATATGAAGTATTTTATGATCCTAAATCCGAAAATGATAATGACATGATAATAAAATGTACATGATAATAAACATGTACAGTTTTTTGTTACAGGGGCTTGTGATGGAGAAAAAAAGGAGGCGACATATTTATACGATCGAATAATTATTTAATATAAGCATGTAAAACGCCTTAAATCTATGCAAAGACATTACTAAGGATTATGTAAATAAAAAATATATTACATGAGATATCATACAGCGACAAAAACTCACTCTTTTCTTTTGAGTTCTGTAGCATCATCTGTTTTTAAAAACTAACAGTAGTCATCCAACAGAAAATCCAAATGGGACTGTAAAAAATGCATTTTTAAGGACATGCGACACACTAATATTTCATAGGCTTTCAAGAGTTCATGTTTGATAGTTTTATAGTTTTCATATTTTTTGTTCCCCAGAATTCCCTTTCACTTCACTTATAAAATAGTTTCAAGTTGCCAATTCCTTTTCATTTACTTCTTCTTAAAAACGAAAATCACCTAGAAGCTTCCTAATTTGAGGTCCAATAAATATATCTTCTTTTACTTTTGCGTCACTTAATTTAGGAAATATTTCTTTTAGGTACTTGAAACCGTTACCATCGTCCCTTCTGTGCCCATGGCTTTGACAAAGTTTTTTGTTAGTCCAAGCTTAATATGGAGAAGCTGATGAAGCACCTTTTTTTGGAGTAACCCGCGGAGCATAGTTTATGTTTGAAAAATTAGGTTCAAAAGAAGTTCTATGAGGCCAATCTTTCTTACTATAATGTTCTTTTGTTCCCTACTGCCCCATATATACAAAAAGCAGCAATTCTTTGTAAAACCCCTTTGAAGTCTTAGAAATATACCTATCACTTTTAAATCCCCACAAATACCCCACTGATACTGTTCATTTTTAACGTGATTTAATAAGGTTGCAAAGTTGTCATAGATTTCTTTCATTATTGAATGAACTAAAAGAATAGATGGGTTTTTCTTTCCATTATGAAGCAAGAGTTCTTTTAGGTTGTATTTGGACGAATCTATGAAAATACGCCACTTGGAAGGTACATGTTCCATATTAAGCTCATTCATTAAATCATCAATATCACAACAGACATATAGCGATCCTTCTATTTTATATAATCTTGAAAATATTACATTCCGTTTTCGATAAAGTAAAGCACTTACATTTTTATCTAAGAGGTACCACTGTTGAAGTCTGGAACCAAGAAGTTTCGACTTTTACTTTGACAGTTTCAGGTCACGTGCCAAATTATTTAATTAATTTTGAATTATTAAGTGAGATTCACTGGTAATTGATAAAAATGTTATGGATCAGATCCTGATAAAGAATTAGAATCACCGGGAAACATGTTGTGCAGGTTTAAAGGCGCAATGGGTATCGGTAGTTCCTGGCTATCAGGAACTGGCCTAAATGCAGAAGGCAAATTTGGATACTGAATTTCGTCCCTATACTTTTTTGAAACCCCTTCTGTTTTAGTGATACAAAAGTAGTAATCACTTGCATGGCCAGTAGGTTCTCTCCACAATCTAGGAACATAGAATATTTCTTGCGATGCATCCACTGCACTAAATTTAGGTGAAAACTCACTCAGCAAACATGAGGAGCCTTGAAACTTTTATCTTGATCTCCAATTTGACACTTAAAATATAAAAAATTGTTTTTTTTACTTCCTCGGATATAACTCTAGCTTGTAACTTTAAAATAAATCGCCCGCATATATAACAAAATGCATTCGAACGCGAAACGCAAAACGAAAAAGGGCAATCTCATCAATGTTACAAAAATCATGTCGACCTGTGTTATTAATGATCTTCAAAATAGTCCTACCTGCAACTGCAACAGAAACATCACGTAACAGAAGCATCTTGCTGAATATCTCTATATCAATTTCGTACAGCAAGAACGCTCAGATGCCATACTTTACTTCCTAGGAAGTTCTACGATGACATGAACCACGTATTCATACATAACTCAAACCATCTTATGCATGTCCTTATAGTAGTGGAATCATCAATGTTCAATTGCATCACTATTTCACGAAAACTTATGTCTGCTTCTTTCACACCAAGAACTCGTCTCCTTCCAAATACAGATAATTGCCTTAACGATATAGCATATGAACTTATTGCACTTTATAGAACCTCAGGAAGACTGCTTAGCTGAGTAGCAAACAAAAAACACATTAGAATATGATGAAATTAAAATATTATTAAATCGTTTACATTTTCTGTTGTTTCTAATCTGCTTACATCTTATTTCATACTACGGTTAATACGATCTCTATATATAACCATTGGATACTAAATAAGGGGAGGCTGGTGGTTTCCTAAATCTGTTACCAACTGGCGACACGTATTTTGAAATGCATGTAACTAGTTACGGTTAGTAACCCTGCAATAAACCTTTGTACCTATATACTGCAGTTTATTAGACAATATATAAAATCCGACAAATGAAACACCACTCACACCAGTTGAAAAAGAAATGATGCCTTATAAGGGAGATCTTGCCAGTCGATATACTTTCGAAAAACTAAATGTTAAGTATAAACAAATAAACCTAAAATATATAACTATTGGGTGCTTAAGTTAAGCTGTTGATCTACATACGAAATAACGACATGACCATTGAACATTCTCAAGTAACCAAACCCCACATGACGAATAGGACTATCAAAATTTGCGATCATTAGCATCATTCAGCTCCTATATTCAGTCAATTGTTTTGCGCAAGTTTCATCTAGATGTTCCCATTGGTTAGATATTAGTTGATACAAATTATTTTGATATCATATCTCTCCAGTGGCTCAACTCATGATTGAGCATCTTGAGCCAAAGGCTTTGTTCATCTGGATGCCAATTTCCGCCATTCATCGCAATCTTCCGTCATCCGCTCAGTTACGCTCAATGACAATCCGATGCTGTCACGAGTCTGATCGATCTATTCTTTTCAACTTTCGTCTTTAAGGTATTCTGCATTAACTTTGCCTTGGGCGATTAACTTTTCCTAAACGTTTTAATTTTTAACATTTCTTCTTATGATATGGTTAATGAATTCCAATATTCTCTCATCCACAAAGCTGCCTAGAGGGGTATATCTAGATCTTCTTCTTCTTCATCTGGCCGGCCATGGAATTCTCAGCATCCTATACCAATACCACATTTCAAAAGAATTGATAAAATTTACGTCCTTAACCTTTACTGTCCAAGTTTCACAGCCGTAGAGAAAGATCGCGAATACAAGTAAATGTATCAGACTCTTCTTTGTGTTGTTATCAGTTATAGTACGATAACTGCATATTTTCGGAATTTTCTCCATAACAGCGCATCCTAGTATAATACGTATTTTTATTTTTGCTCCACAGTCACCATCCACTATTGCGCCCAGAAACGTGAAATGGCTAACTCTTTAGGTATTTAACTCTAAACTCAATTTTACACTTCACACTTTATTGAGGACCATTAATTTTGTTTCTTTCGAATTAATTTCCAGACCCAGTTTCTGATCCTCATCCTGCAGACGTTTTGCTATTTCGGTAAACTCTTGCACACTACCTGCCATTAGAATGGTGTCTTCTGCAAAACGACGGTTAGTGATTTTACTCTCATCAATCAAAGATCCCCCGTTCCCAGTTATATAAGGCCCATCTCATGATATATTCGCCATAAACGTTAAACAACTGAGGTGATAGGATACATCCTTGTCTGGTGCTCTTACGCACATTCAAGGGTAACAATAACTCTCATCATCTTTCATTTGGTTTTCCATCAACTTTCATAACCTGGTTACTACTGTAAAGAATTTTATAAATGAGACGAGATCAGATGGTCTTCTAGAATATATCACAATTTAAACCACTGTGCGCAATTATAGGCTTTTTGTAATCTATGAAGCAAAAAAAACAAAAGTGTGTTGAACTTACGTACAATCAGCTGACGTAAATGGATAATCTACTCTTTTGTACTCCTTCCTTTAACAAAATGAAAAATCAAAAGCTTGAAAAGATGTAATATAAATAAATAAATAAATAAATAAACAAATAATAAATATATATAAATATATATATATATATATATATATATATATATATATATATATATATATATATATATATATATATATATATATATATATACCGTAGGCAAATTCACCGGTCTCAAATTTACAAACAAGAACGGCCAAGACTGATCGAACTATAACCTGAAACCTGAAGAACATAAGAACGTCAAAATCTCTAAGAAAATCTCCACTAAATCAGAAGACATAGATATCGCCTATACAACAGATTGGAGAATTCCAGATAGACCACTTTGCGATATCATACCCATAGCAAAGAGGGGCGCGGACATTGACTCAGACTACTACCTAACATGAATCAAAATCAAGTTCACCCCAAGGAGAATGCATCAGATGAAAGCACATCTACAGACATTAGACATGAAAAACATCAAGGAATCCAGCATAACAGAGGAATGGGAAAAGGAACAGGCAGATACATGGGAAAAATTCCATAAAAAAATTGATGGGATCATGAACTGATCCCATTGAAAAAGACCACAAAACAACTTTGGTGAGACTCGGAATGCGAAAGTGCATTGCAGCGACGCAAACGAGCATTTCAGGAGCATTTCAAAAAATCCCCAGAAAGTCAACAGCTTTTTGACGTAACCAGAAAACAGACCGCAAAGGTTATCAGGAAAACTAATAGAATGTATATGAAGGAATAACTAGACTCTATAGAGGAGAAAATCCGCAATTATAACACGAGATACTTTTATACTAAATCTTTGCTTCAGAAAGCGGAATGGAAGATTAGCGCTAACCAATCAGGAGAATTGTCAGGAGCTGGCACACTATTTCTCTGATCTCATCAATTGCCCCGAACGCGATACAAGATTCCCCAAGGAAAATTGTATATATACTCACTCAGAATCACCAGCACCAACACAGGAGGAAATCCACAGGCACATACGCAAACTAAAGAATAACAGGACATCCGGTGAAGATGGTATCACCGAGGAACTACTGAAAAACCTCGAATCAAATTTACTGCAGGAACTCACGCAAATTATCACATCTGGCAAACAGAAAAATTGCCAGACGAAAGAAAATGTGCTCTTATCCACCCGCTGCACAAGAAGGGAGACAGAGCAGATGTGAACAGCTACAGAGGAATTTTCTTACTACAAGTCACTTACAAAATCCTCTTAGCATGCCTTCTCCAGAGAACAGAAGAACAATTAGAACACAAAATTGGCGAGTACCAGGCAGGCTTTCGCCCTGGTCGCTCATGCACAGAACAAATATTTAACTTAAAAACAATACTGAAATACAAAGCTATAAGCAACGTCCCAATCATCTGCACGACTGTAGACTTCCAGAAAACATACGACTATATCGACCGAAAACCTCTGTTCAACACCCTAGAAGAACAAGTACTCGACCACAAAATACTACGATTGATCAAGCAAACACTGACCGACACAACCTCTAAAGTAAAATTTATGGCAGAAATTTTCGAACCATTCCTGATTAAACCCGGACTACGTCAAGGAGATGGGTTATCCCCTCTCCTCTTCAACCTGGTCCTGGAGTCATAAGGGAATGGAAAAAAGAACTGAAAAATCAACGACACAGGAAATCAATACGACTCGGACGACCCAAAAACAACATAGAAATATCATGCCTAGCCTTCGCAGACGATCTAGCCATACTCACAGACAATGAAAAAAGGGCAACCAAACAGATAGAAGTCCTCAAGGAATGTGCAGAGAAAGTCAGTCTACAAATCTCCTTTCAAATAACCGAATTCTTCTGCTCAAAATTAGATGTCCAAAATTTGAACACCAAATACGGCAAGATAAATAGGGTCACTCACTTCAAATACCTGGGTGAGATCCTCGAACCCACAGAAGGAGAGAAGATAGCACAGAAGACTCGATTACAGAAGATGAAGAGGGCATACGGCAAGACACACAATATCTACAATAAAAAATGCATATCCACACATGCAAAAATATGTCACAACAGTAATCAAACCAGAGGTACTATACGCAAGCGAGACAATTATACTACATACAAAAAGCGGCATAGAAAACATACTAAAAGAAGAACGCAAAATTATGAGAAAAATTCTCGGCCTAAAACTGACAGAGGAACGATACAGACTACATTCTAGAAAGGCCACAGAGTGAATATCCAACGTAATAGCGGATATAAGAAAAAGAAGGTTGAAATGCTATGAACATATCAGTAGACTCCTACCGACAAGACTCACCAACAGAATTCTTACATACATACAAGGAGTCAAATCAACAGTACCATGGATTGTATAAGTCAGAGCTGATCTGGAAAAGGCACAAATGGGCCCGACAGAGATTGAGGATAGAAGAACGTACAGAAACAAAGTACATATATGGAACGTTGCATCAGAGAGCGAAGTTTCGAGGAGATGCGGAACAAGGTGGACGGAGGAGAGAAAGAGAATCCACGGAGAAAGGATAAGAGAGGCGTGGAGGATCAGGAAGAACACTCGAAAATGAGTCACAATGCTTTGCGTAATCCAACCGGCTCTATACGCACCTAATGATAATAATAATAATAATAATAATAATAATAATAATAATAATAATAATAATAATAATAATAATAATAAAGGCAGGGGGCGGTTAGTCCGCTTGGTGAGTGGCGCCACCACCTTCCCGAGCTGAGAGGAGTAAACCTCTGAAAAAAAAATCCCCAAGCTTAAGGTGGAAATCCATCGTGCCGAGGAGCTGAATGGCACAGGGTTAAAGTGTCTCTAACGATGTCTCCGGATACCAAGCGCCCTCCGGTAGTAAATAGCTTTCCCATGGTAAATCGGGGCTCTGCCTTGGGTGACCGTTTTTCCCTTGAACCCAAATATATTTATGGAGAATAAAACACATAATATTATACAAGGCGGTAGGGTTTTGCGGACAAGAACCCTTCGGAACCGTCGGGAGGATTTGTCCGGGGTTGGTGAATCTGGAGCGAGTGGCGGTTCCCAACTCTATGGCACCACAAGAATGGCAATGAAAGAGGCACTCGAACAACAATTAGATCATCTAAGTCTAGCAACACCAAAGACTTTACTACAAAATCAACAGAGAGCGGAAATTAATAATGGAGTAGAAGATCAAAATACCCCGGTACTTGCTGGCTCGCCCCTAATAAGGAAGGCTGTCACTAGGACCGAACGCACTCCACGTATCAGATGGACACGCGAAATGAATATTGATGTAATGCGTGCCTATTACTACGTAAACCAGTGCGGAGATAATCCGCTCCCTGGGTGGAGGCATGCACTCCACCAAGAATATAAAAAGAGGTTCCCTGAAACTCAGCTGTCGGAACAAAACTTAGCCGACCGTAAAAATGTAATTCTAAGGAAAAACTATCTAACCGAATCGGAATTAATGAACATCAAGAGAGAAATCGGTAATGAACTACATCAAGACATTACATATCAACAACATAAGATACTATAGACGTTCTTAACTCGAATACAGAGGAAAAACAAGTAGAACAAACTCAAAATGTATCACCAGAAGCATCATCGTCTAAAAATGAAGAATCAATCTCGCAACATAACTTTTCTAACATACGAGAGAAGTTTTACAGCAATTTGGCCAGTTTTACTGGCTCAAACCCATTGAATAGACCAAAAATTCCAGTACTGCGTAATATTGCAAAATCACGTATTACTCTAATGCAGATTAATAGAGTTTTGGAATCACATCTATCTGGGATGACAAATTTAAGCGATATACATCTTGCATTATATTGTGCAGCAGTGACTGTCATCGAAATTTCAGGTCAAAAGACTTACACCCATAATGCGGCTGGTCGTAGTATCCAGAAAAATACACCTGTCTGGAAAACGCGCCTTGAAAACAATATCAATGAGTTCCGGAGGAAAGTTGACATTATCTCGGAGTATCTTTCTGGTAATCAGTCAAATAAAGTAGCGAGAAAAGCAAAAATAATTGCCAATAAATCTGGCATTGACTTCGATGATTCAAACCTGACAGAAAAATTGTTGGATCTAAAAGATCGGTTTAGGCAAAAAGCTAAATCGAAAGGAGCCAGGCTAGCAAGATATAATGAACCAGAAAAGCGAAAACATCAAAATTCAGTATTTGCAAACAGCCAAAAGAAATTTTATAGACAACTCGAAGCAGAAGGTAACAGCAAGTCAGAACTTAAGAATATCGATGTGTCTTCCTTTGCGGAATATTGGAGATCGGCTTGGAAAAAATCAGACGGCTACGAAAAATTGGCTCCTTGGGTTAAAACCATTCAAGAACAGACAAATGCTCTCCCAGATATGGAGTCTAACGATTTCACAGAGATTGACATTTGCACTGCTGTCAGGAAGACTCACAACTGGAAGGCGCCTGGACCAGATGGATTGCATAACTTCTGGATTAAAAGCTTTACAGCCGCCTATCCCGTACTTGCAAATGCATTTAAAGAGGTTTTAATAAATCCAGACACTTTCCCTGACTTTCTAATGGAGGGCAATACATACCTACTGTTCAAAAAAGGGGACGTTAAGCAACTCAATAACTACAGACCAATCACATGTCTGTCAGTGTTATATAAACTGTTCACAGCCCTACTCAATGAAAAAATCTACCAACATTGTGATAAAAACAACATTTTTGAAGAAGAACACAAAGGATGTATAAGAGCAAGTATGGGCTGCAAGGAACAATTGACGATCGATGCTGTAGTTCTTGAGCAAGCGCGAAAAAGAAAACGCAACTCTGCTATATAGACTACAAGAAAGCATTCGATAGTGTCCCTCACGATTGGCTGGTTGAGGTTCTGAATTTCTATAAAATTAGCCCCCAGATTATTAATTCTTTAAAGTGCCTGATGGGGAAGTGGAAAACGAATCTTTTTGTCGGCCAACAATGCATTGCTGCTACAAATATCGAGAGAGGAATTTTTCAGGGAGATTCCCTTTCTCCAATTTGGTTCTGTTTAGCATTGAACCCTTTGTCCACACTACTCAACAACAGCAATATTGGATATAAACTTAACATGAGGAATCCAAGAAAGGTCTCTCATCTACTATATTTGGATGACCTTAAATTATATGGAGAAACTAGAGAAAAATTAAACTCATTGATAAAAACGGTTGAAACATTCAGTAGGGATATCAGAATGTCATTCGGACTGGACAAATGCTCTACCATTAGTATACAGAAGGGAAAGGTTCAGAGTCAACATTCAACACTTTGTAACATACAACAACTAGCACCAGAAGAATCCTACAAATATTTAGGAATACCCCAAAAGCATAAACTTGATCATAACCAGTTAAAGAAGGACTTTTCCACTCTATACCAAAAGAGACTTACAAAACCTTTAAACACCAAACTGAACGGAGGAAACCTCATTAGAGCGATCAACGGTTGGGCGGTGCCAACTCTGACATATTCTTTTGGCATAGTTAAATGGTCAGAAACTGACCTTGATGAACTCGATAGGTTGACGCGCCGAACATTGACAAAGTTCCGATGCCTGCATCCAAACTCATCTACGAAAAGACTATACATCCCAAGAAAGTTGGGGGGTAGAGGCCTTGTAAACGTAAAAAATCTCTGTCTCAATCAAGAAAATAGAATGAGAAAACACTTCCTTGATTCAAACAGTACGTTAATGAAATTGGTTGCAAATGAAGATCGGGGTTTCACCCCACTGAACCTAAATAAACAAAATCGTATTGATAGCAGAACAACACTCACGGACTGTGTTCGAGAATGGAAAGGACAAACATTGCACGGAAGGTTTCCTAAGTCACTCGAAGATGACACCATTGACGAACAATTGTCTCTGAAGTGGCTGACCGATGGACTCTTGTACCCAGAAACAGAAGGTTTCGCGATATCTATTCAAGATAGGGTAACAAGAACAAAAAGCTATGAAAAGCACATACTGCATTTGGACGTAGTCGATAAGTGCAGGAAATGCGGTACTTTGGGGGAAACAATTGAGCACCTTATTGGCGGTTGCCCGGCCCTTGCTCCTAATGCTTATTTAGGACGGCATAATCAGCTGGCAAAAATTATACATCAACAAATTGCAAAAAAATACTCGCTATTAGAAAATGCACCTCCTCCATATTATAAGTACTCGCCTTCTCCTGTACTTGAATCATCCGATACCATTCTTTACTGGGACAGACCAATCACTACTGATCGAACGGTTGATTATAACAGGCCGGATATTGTTCTAATCAACAAAAAGGACAAGATGGCTTTTATAATTGACATCGCAGTGCCATTATCTCACAACATTAGAAAAACTGAGATAGAAAAATCCACAAAGTATGAAAATCTTGCATACGACTTGAAGAACCAGTGGAAACTGAGTAAGGTAGATGTAGTGCCCTTCGTTATATCCGCCGAAGGCCTGATAAGTAAGAGATTTTCAAACAACCTCGAGAGCCTCGGGATCTCGAGATCGATTGCAATAGTGGGACAGCGTGCCGTGCTCTTGCAGACGTGTCACATTGTTCGTAAGATATTATGCTAGGGTGAGAGGAGCTGAATTGCTTTTTCATCTTGGCATTGGAATACCGGCCAGCATGAGCTGAGATTCTACAGTAAGGATGAGCAGAATAATAATAATAATAATAACCTTATAATAATAATAATAATAATAACCTAACCTGATAATAATAAGCAAAACCTTTTCCAAAAATCTGGATATTCTTGGTGTTTCAAAATCGATTACCACAGTAGGACAACGAGCAGTTCTCTTACAAGCTTGCCACATTGTTCGTAAGGTACTAAGCTGAATGGGAGGAGCTGAACTGCTTTCTCATTCTGGCATTGTAAACCTGACCAGCCTAGGCTGAGAAGATCGATGAATCATGTTTGTGATAATGGTAATAATAATAATTACATTACATTACATAAAGACATTACATGGGTGATTTCCTAAATCACTTCAGGATGACTCCATTGACAAATATTTGTCTCTAAATTGGCTTACCGATGGACTATTATATCCAGAAACAGAAGGCTTCGCGACAGCTATTCAAGATAAGGTAGTAAGGACAAAAAATTTTGAAAGACATATTCTACACATGGATGTTGTCGACAAGTGCAGGAAGTGCGGTGGTGTAGGAGAAACAATTGAACACCTTGTTGGAGGGTGTCCAGTTCTTGCCCCTAATGCTTACCTAGGCAGGCATAATCAGCTGGCGAAAATTATACATCAGCAAATCGCTTTAAAGCACTCGCTATTTGATAAGATGCCTCCATCATATTACAAGTACACGCCTTCCCCCGTACTTGAGTCAGCCGTTACAATTCTTTACTGGGATAGACCAATTACAACAGATCGGACGGTTGACTATAATAGGCCGGATATTGTTCTAATTAACAAAAAGCAGAGGAGAGCTTTCATAATTGACATTGCGATACCACTATCTCATAACATCAGAAAAACTGAAATGGAAAAGGTCGCGAAGTACGAAAATTTTGCAATTGATCTGAAAAATCAATGGAAACTCCAGAAAGGGAGGTGTTACCTTTTGTTATATCCGCCGAAGGCCTAGTAAGCAAAACTTTTTCCAAAAATCTGGAAATTCTTGGTGTTTCAAAATCGATTACCACAGTAGGACAACGAGCAGTTCTCTTACAAACTTGCCACATTGTTCGTAAGGTACTAAGCTGAATGGGAGGAGCTAAACTGCTTTCTCATTCTGGCATTGTAAACCCGACCAGCCTAGGCTGAGATGATCGATGAATCATGTTTGGATAATACTAAATATACACTCATAGAGATTGATGGGACAATTTTTTTAACATATTTAACTGAAATCTGAACTCTGAACTCAACTTATTACGAATTCACAAACAGGGTCAATTCTCGATATTTTACTTCGCGTTAGAAATATCGAAAAAATTTGTTAGAAAAAGTTCATAATATTACTCTAACCCATATAGTGAGTTTCATAACAAAATTTGCATTTTATTTTTTTTTTATTATTTTGATCTATACACAAAAGTTTATTTTTTTTTTAGTGTGCTGTTTTAGTGTCATCTCGATTTTTGGGCTTTGTTTCAAAAACTTTATTTTTGACCATTTACCAAAAATAAAAATCGAGGGGTGTAATATCGGGAGACCCCGGAGACCATATTTCAAAGGGACTGTTTCTTCTTCCCCAGCGCATAGGAATTTTTTGCTTCAAACAATGACGAACAATCTTTGAATTGTTTATGGATGCACCGTCTGGCTACATATAGATATCCTGTCGTACATTAATAGGAAGATTTTCAATTGCATCGCACAATTCCCCATAGAAAAACTTAATTAAACTACCAGCATTCAATGATTTATTAAAGAAAAAATGATCAATTATTCGGTTTCCTAAAATGCCAGGCCAAACATTGATTTTCTGGAAATTTTGGGCTTTACAATTTATAACCCATTGACGGTTACCTCTGGCCCAGTATATACAGTTTTGAGACGATACAACCCCATTAGTGGTAAATGTAGAGTCATCAGTAAACAAAATGTTCTTGGGGAAATGTCTGTCAATTAAAAAATTATCTTGGACCCAATAACAATAGTTTAATCTTTTATTATCATCATCACCTTTTTTCGATGTATGTAAGAACTAATAAAACTGCCAGTTTTATTGAAATGGGCATTTACAGTGACTGCTTTCCCATGAGTAATGGGAGCACGTTGGTGATATCTCATGTTAAACTCTGCAGCAACTTCTCTGCTACTACGAGCAAAATCTCCAAACACAATAAGAACAATTTCTTCTCTTAAAGTTAATGGTATTTTAATTCTGTGATCACTGGCTAGAACTTAACGCACTAAACTCAAAGTTTAATCTGACTAACATTTAACACCAAAGTCAAATTGTTACTTTCCATGGCACACTAATTATCAAATTATAAAATAAACTTGTAACAATAGACCAAAATAATGTGTATAGACCAAAAATGTGTATAGACCAAAATAAAAAAACATCGAATTTTGTCATGAAACTCCGTATGTAGAGTTAAAATAATATTCTAAACATCTTTTTCTAATAACTTTTTTCTATTTAACTTTTTTCGATATCTCTAACGCGAAGCATAATATCGATAATTGCCCCTGTTTGTGAATTTGTAGTAGGCTGAGTTTAAAGTTGAGATTTCAGTTAATTATCTTGAAAAATGTGATTCATTAACCTGAGTAAAAATTCAAATCTGTATTCCTTCAAATAGCGAAAATAATGAGGTGCCTTCATCTTAAATGCCACACAATGTATATACATAGGCCTTGTTCCTCCCATTTTCTGAAATGCTTTGGCAACGTATCTGTAATAATTACTTTTCGTTGTCTCACTGATTTCTTCAATTTTTGAATTTGAAATCTCTCTATTGAAAAGAAAAACGTTATTAGTATTTCTACTATTAACTTCAAACTAGTAGTCTTAGCCTATAAGTTGCTATGAATTTCATCATTAACAATAACCCTAAATAAAAATATTTTTTCTAAAGTAAATGAATGTATTCACAGTTTATTTCTAAAAAAGCTTTTATTCCCTTTTTTCCGGTCATCTTTTAAACTAGATTGTCCCCCCTGATTAGCAAACCAAAGTGCGACGCATCCGTTGTGCAAATGAGTTCCGAACAAGTTTAAACGGGATTTAGACACGGGACACAACAAGTTTTACACGTATTCGGAACTGGCATCTGGTCGGCACACAAAATTCAGATTCCTGGACAGTTTTATGCAAATTCGGCGGGGGTGTCGTATAAAGTTCGCCCGGTTACGTCTAACGCTGAAACCAGAAAATGGGTGTGGATAAATATAACAGTTTGCTAAGGGAACAAAATAGAGATTTAAATAGAAAACATGTATTCCAAGCGAATTATCGTAAAGGGTGATGAACAAACTGCATAAATATTTGACTTACTAAGATTAATATTAGATTAATATACATGGAATTTTCAAAGTTGTGTCATTTATTTTAACAGGTTGTAGAACTCGTAAAAATAAGTAATTTTACCAAAAATAATTTATCATAAAAGATAAAATCATTAAAGTTGCAAAATAAAGAAGTTATAGAAAGAACAGTTACAAAATTTGAAAATAGACCTGACTTTTTAATATTCTCGATGCATTGAAACACATAATGTTTACACATATTGTTTGTAAACACATATTGGTTTACTGCTGATACTGGGTATGATTAGTTTTTTGTATTCTTGAACGATCTTTCTTTTGAGTGCGATGTTCAATTCAACCAACGGTGATAATTTCTTAATAGTGCGTGTTAAATTTTTGGTTTTAAAACTTTCTGGAATTAAAATGCCACACGTTTATGAAAACAGTGAACTAGTGGACATAGTATTAACTTACGGGGAGCCATGCATTTAGTAAGAAGACTTCGCGACACAGAGTACGTAAAGGCACAACGAGGAGGTCACGCTGGAAGACCTCCTCCACGCGAAATAGTACAGATTGACGAAATTTTAGGAATTGTCAGAAACGAGCCAACAACGAGCACTAGGTCTAAAGCAGGTCAAGTTGAAGTTAATCAAAATAAAGTGTGGAAGACTGTACGACAAGAACACTTTCAACTCTATCATTATCAAAGCGTACAAGCGTTACAACCGGAATATTATTCTAGAAGAATTGAATGTTGTCAGTGCCTTTTACATCAATATAACGGAAATGAAAATTTAACCAAATTGATATTAGCTACCGATGATGTCATATCTACAAGAAATTGAGTAAATTATTGCCACAACCACCATGTTTGGGCAGTAGAAAATTAGCATGCTGTGAAAAGAACCCATTTCCAGCACATATTTTCAGTAAATATTTTGGCTGGTGTAGTAAATGGCATGCTTATTGGATCTTTCTTCCAAATCGACTGACAGGTGAAAATTATTTAAACTTTCTTCAAAACAATCTGCCACAATTATTACAATATCTTCCTTTAAATGTTAAACAGAATATGTGGTTTCTATATGATGGAGCGCCGCCACAGTCTAGACCAAAAGTTTACGAAGATTTAAATGTTCAGATGTATAGGGCTCAAGTGACTCATTTCTAAGCCTGCACTCCCCCCGGATTTAACGCCGTGCGATTTTTTTCTGTGGGGCTGTTTAAAAAAGCTAGTTTATCACAATTGAGAAGTAAATACTGTGAAACAACTATAACAGCGCATCGAAAACTCTTGTGATGTTATTCGGAGACACCGGGATTTTACTTTTGACGCACGTAGTGACGCATGAGTACGCCGAGCAAAATCTTGTGTTAACCGAACCAATGGCGACAATTTTGAACAATATTTGTAAAATGTAGCATCATTGGTTTGTTATCCTGCAACTTTTACATAAATGATTTTTGATAAATTGCCTTCTCTTTGCGAGTTCTATAACGCAGTGATCAAGAATATCAAAAAAAAAATAAGGTCTGTTTCCAAATTTTGTAACTGTTAATAACTTCTTTATTTTTCAACTTTTATATAAATGATTTTTGGTAGAATGGTTTATTTTCACGAGTTCTACATCATGTTAAAATAAATAACTCAACTTTGAAAATACCCCGTACATTTTAAGAAATCCTTGTTAATATTTTCTAGTCTGCTCTTTCTAAATGTTCTTTATCCTAAAATTGGCCTCATCTAATTCAGTAAATCTATTCTAAATTCTATAAATTGGTAAAACATTTTCCCCTGCATATAATGGGTATATGCAGGAGACTATCATTTTAACTATTTTATAACTTTTGAAAGAAACAAGGCAGTTTTTTCTATTTATTTTTTCTTTAAATTTTGTGTTAGTTAATTTTTGAAAGTTATGTCAATCAAATGTGAGCCATTAGAAACTGTGTGTCCTTTTTAACACATTTTTCTATAACTTTTATTAACATATCTGGTGTTAATGCAATGATTACAGCATAGATGTTGTTCTCGAATTGCTATATGGTTTGGGGCTTATTTACGTAAACCTTTTCATTGAAAAATCCCATAAAAAAAATATAACTAATTACTAATTTCGCATAAACATTTTCTAATTGATGGAAGTGCTTTATGATGATATTACAGTATTCTAATTGCTTATTATTGTTAAAGGCAAGAGGTCTTAAACTATTTGAAACTTATAAGGAAGCATGTGCAAGTCACTTTCCAAAATTCAGCGCAAACTGCGTGGAGAAATTTTCAATTGTGTACTATATCGTCAAAACAATATATTTGGAGCCACCTCCACAATTGAAATATTTTCAACGCTTCACATTGATTTTGGACCTCTGATGCGAGACCCAAACTGTTTTTAATTCGAAGAATTACTTGAATAAGTGATAAATTGTCGTTTAAATTTATAATGTAAATTTTAAATATTTCACTGTGTTCCTTTATCATGTATTTATACATAATAAAACATACACGTCTGCATTTCCCAAACTGCCACAAATATTACGAAAAAACAATGGTACCACCGTAATATTGTAGCTACGGATTGCAATCCCGCAAAACGGGATCCCGCTGCTTTTATTAATCTGCTGGATCTCGCGCCTTCAAAGCGCGGATCCGCCGATCCCGCAAATTAAAAATTTGGCGCTAAAACTTTCGCGGCGTAAATCGCTAGTAGCACGAGCGCGACGTTGCCGTTGCGCACAGCGCGCCACCCCGGCGACTAGCGGACGGTTGGCGGGATGTCCTGTCAGTTGTTCATAAAAGGTACTGTGCTGTGCAGCCTGCGCACGCCTTTCTGTATAGGTGACGAGTGTTTTCGTATTCACCGTCCGGCGTTTAACGTAACTACCTAAATTTTAATGTTTTTGATTTACTTTTGTTTTGTGCTATTTTAAAATCAGATTGTGTGTATCGTAAATAACAATATAATGTCGTAATGTTGCGTGAAACATTATGACTAAAAGTAGTTTTTGTTTTTGTTAATAATGCTTTTTGGATATGGTTATCGATGATAGTGAAGCGGATTACTCGTGTGGGGTGTGAGAATGTGCAGAGCACTGTGTAAAAATTAAATAAATGAATCTAAATCTATACTTAAACTTTATTTATTATTTGCAGGTAACGAGTAAATGAATCATGTCTAAGTCCATTGAAACTGAGAATCCCGAGAAAGAGAATAAAGGCGACGGCGATGGCGGTATCAGCCAACTTGGAAAAGGTCTGTGGCGTTATTTCAAGAAAAATGACAAAGGTAGCAAATGTCTTCTGTGTTCAGCTGAACTAAAAATTAGTCAACGTTCTACCAAAGGCTTGAAAATACATTAGAAGACTAAACACAATATCGATATCGGTTCTCGAAACGATGACACTGGAGAAGAATCCTTACCAGTAGTACCAAAGAAGAAACCCAAGACAATGGACAGTTTTCTTATCAAAGAAAACCTCATGGACAAAATGATCTCTAGGATGGTATGTAAAGACGGATTCACCTTAAGTTCCTTTTACACCTCTACGGATTTAAGAAATTTATTTTCTAAAAGCGGTCACAAACTACCCAATTCGCCAAATAGAATACGATCTATCGTAACAAATTTTTGTAACACAGTTAAAGCTGATTTGATTATTGAATTTGAACGTCTCTAGAAAGGAAAACAGATATTTTCACTCACATTTGACGAATTGACGTCACAAAAGAATCATCGATACTTAAATATCAACGTCCACTAGAAAGAAAACCATTTTAATCTGGGTTTGGTCCGTATACATGGCTCGGCTACCGCGGAACATTGCATTAACTTGCCTCACGAGTTTTGGTCTAGACTTAGACACAGATAATATCGCAATTACAACGGACGGCGCTAGTGTGATGGTGAAGGTTGGCAGACTTTTGCGTTGTTCCCAGCAGCTTTGTTTTACACACGGCTTACAACTAGTGGTGGTGAATGCACTGTATAAGAAAAACAATTCTTCAATATCAGAATGCCCAGCAGCAGCATTTACGGAGGAATCTGATAATGATGATAACGATGATATGGACGTCAATGAACAGGGTGTGACTGTTAATATAAATTCACTGCCACTTGAAATGATTTCTACAACATATGACGATTTATTGAAGAAAGTATGGAAATTGGTCAAGATTTTGAAGCTGTCACCAACTAAAAATGACGTCTTAAAACAATATGTGAAGGAACAAGAAGGCCATAAAAAAAGAATTGGTATTGATACTAGACTGCCATACTCGCTGGAATAGCATTTTTGAATATGTTAGAACGATTCTACAATTTGAAGAATTGTATTGATAAAGCATTAATCGATATTGAAATTGAATCTGAGATTAAATTCAGCGATAATGAGTGGTTCATAATTAAAGATCTCATTGCTAACTTGCAGCCTTTTAAATTAGGAGTTGAGGCACTTTGTAGGCGAGAGTCAACGCTTATCACTGCGGACAAAACAGTTCGATTTATTTTGGATAAATTGCAACAACAAAACACGGTATTGAGTAACCAGTTGTCTCAGACTCTACATTCAAGAAGGCTGCACTGATTTAACAGAAGTTTTGATTTATTTGCAATATCCGAAAAAGTACAACGAAGAAGCCAAAAATACAGATCATACTTATACGTTCTTCATGGCAAGAAAAGTTGCAATACGCCAAGAAATATAGAAAATAATAGAAAGAGTCGTAGTTCAAGACGATGAAACCTATGCAGATGACGTCTTGGAAAATACACCTATAGCTGGAACATCTGCTACTGATACAGATCCTACTCTAACGCTAAAAGAAGAATTAGAAAATCAGCTTGAACAAGAAAAAGAAATATTTAAGAAAAAGCCAGACAACAAGCAAAAGGACTTTGAGAAAATTTTGAAGAAACAAATGACGTTCTTTGAGTCCGATGTTATCAGAGGAGAGTACTGACGCTCGCCTATGAATATATCCTGACGGTTCAGCTGACTAGCGTAGAAGCCTAGAGAACGTTTTCAGCATCTGGATATATTTGCAGTTCACTCAAAAGCAGGCTCGGAAATGATACAATAAATGCCATTTGCTTTTTAAGAGCGTATTTTCAAAAGTTATCACCATAGGTTGATATCATAGTAATTAATAGCATCTAAGAGAAAGTTGTAATTTGATTATTAGTCATTATATGAATAAGACTGAATTAAAAATATAAAACTGTTGTTAGGAGTAAGGGTAAAATTAAACAAAACTATTAAACTAAGCCAAACATTTAAAGATGAATCTAAGAAAATAGATTACTAATTACTTATACTTAATTAATAGAAAATAAATAATTTCTGTTGCTTAATGTAAGAAATGTTTAACAAAAGTTGATTTTTACACAAAAATCTGTAGTTTCAATTTGATTTTATAACATAATTTCAAAGATGCGGGATCCCGCGTGATCCCGCGCGGGATTGAATGAGCTGCGGGATTGCAATCCCTAATTGCAGCGTGATGCTTGCCGCCTTTACTTCTCTAAATCATTTCTCTTTAACTATTTTTTTTATAAGCAGCCATCAAGATATATTGGGGAACAAAAAAATACAACACCCAGTATACATGTTTGAAACAAACTGAAAATATACTTACAATATAGCATATCTAAGCATTATACTTGTTTATTTCCTCTACTGAAACCCTCGGTGTGAAGCACAAAATTCTCAGATGTTTACCACTAAACACCAAATCACTTTTTTAAACTTCTCGACACGCGTTTCACTAACCAGGTTAGCATCATCAGAATATGATTTAATCTGATCCCCTGATGATAATCTTGTTTCCTGATCATGCTAACATGGTTAGCGAAATGTGTCAAGAAGTTTAAAAAAAGTGATTTGGTGTTTAGTGGCAAATCTCTTCAAATTTAGCATACGTGTTTTCTTTTAAATGTTCTAAAGTGCCACGAGTTTGTACACCACATCGTTTCAAGCAGTTATTCTAATTTGAAAAGAGACAAACTATTTGTACTAAAACAACAGGAAGTTTTATTGAAATAGTGAGACTATTGTAGATTGCTTGGTCGCAAGTGTGATTTTCCGGTCACCCTAAAATATATAAGAAGAAGAAGAATTATACATGACAAACAGCATATTGGATTATTTGGAATAAAAAATAGACATCAAGATATGCGTCAAGGACGAGATACTTTTGCTACAGCTACATGTAGACTGGTTTTAACTATGACTTAATTCTCATTTCGTTATACACGTATCATAAGTCATGTTGATTAGAATGACACCTAGCTAGCATTGAATGGGGCTTGAAAGTGAACTCTATTTGTTTTATTGATGTATATCAAACTCGAGAAGAATAGTAGATTACTATTTTTAAATGTTTTAGTGGGTAAGAACAATAAAAATAGATTAGATTTTGATATTATAACGAAACACTACCACTTCGAGATAGATTTTTAACGATTCGAATAATAGATTTCATAATAAGATGGCTAGTTAATTTTTTTATGCTCGACAGACTAGTTAATTTTCCTTTAAACAAAGAAAATTTTAACAAAGAATCCGAAGTGGATGATTATAATAAACATATTGTTGCATTATTTAAAACACTTGAGTTTAGACAATTATTGAAAGAATCTTCGACCTTACAAAAACTACAGAAACAGAAACGATAATTCATGGTAATATAGTTTGATGCCCAATTAACACGGGGACTAGACAAGATTTTGAAAAAAGTGGACATTAAGATGGTCTGCAAACCATATAATGAATTAAGAGGAGTTCTGGGCAATCCAAAGAATAAAGCAGATCAACATCAAAAATAGGAAATTTATGAAACTATTTGTCAAGATTGTGATTGTATATTAGGTAAACTAAAACATTCATAATTGAATGATTGTAGAAACTTTTATAGCTTCGTAAACAACGTTACATTATCTACGTTTTAAAGTCAGTTTGATAATGTAACATTTTTTATGAAACTATAACCAAATAGTCAAAAAAAGATAAATCACAAAGTAAAATTTTTTTTTTTAATTTAATGTAAAAGATGCATATTAATCAAGAATAAAGAACACATTGTACACATTAGATATGGGAGAAATACAAATCTTTTATTGCCCAACATACACTTGAAAATGACTATAACATAGATTAGTAATTTAAGGATTGTTAAATGTGTACATAATAACAGGACTTTGGATGCGCATGCGCAAGAAAACCATGAACCGGGATAAAGAACCTATGCCATTTAGTTAACTGTTTCCATTGTTAATGTTACGCTTAGTTTACTTCACGGTTCATGATTTTTACACGCTTCGTTAGACATGGTTATCATTAAAATAGTATATTAAAATAGTTTAGTTTTAGAATTACATTGAATCATCTCCTGATGGTGTTAACATGGTTACCGAAATGAGCGTTTACAGTTTAAAAAGTGCTTTGGTGTTATGTAATAAATCTTTTCGTAGATTAGTGTTTTACACTGAAGATTCCAATAGAAGAATTGATATATGCCGTGTATGATAATATATAGGTGGTCCTGATTGACGTAGAGTGGTAAGATACGAGGATCATTCAATAAGCCTTTAGAAAAAAATAGAAAAACATATTACTTTAAGTAGATTTTTTTATTTTTCAATATAATGTTCTTTTAGCTCTATACACTTTTCCAAGCGTTTCTAGCCATCTAAAAAATAAGATATTTGAAGGTCTTCAAAATAGACATCTGTTTCGGCGATGACCTCCTCGCTCGATGTGACCCGTTGTCGGTAGAGCCATTTTTTAAGGTCGAAAATAAAAAAAAGTCACTGGAGACCAAATCTGGTAAATACGGTAGATGTTGTAATAATTCGAACTTTAATTCCACGATTTTGGCCATTGAAACTAAACAGGTGTGCACCTGAGCATTGTCTTCACGCAAGAGGATCTTTTTCTATTTCAAATGAGAACGATTTTTATCGATTTCTTCGCTCATCCGGTGCAATAATGATGTGCACAATAATGTGCATATTCTCTAGTTTTTCGTTTTTCTAAGTAATCGGTGTAGATCATTCCATATGCATCACAAAAAACTGTGGTCATAACCTTGCCGGCCGATTTCACCGTCTTCGCCTTCTTTCGAACCCGTTTGTCTTTATCTCTGGAGTATAGTACTGTATCCATGTTTCATTTACATTTATATATCAACGCAGAGACTCATCAGGATTGCGACAAAAAAGCGTCAAGACAAGTCTCAGAGTGGACCACACGATTATGTTTATTCTTCACTGAGAGAAGAGAAATTTTTTTCACACCCAATTTTTCGTGCAAAATTGAAAACACTGTGCCTTGCGATAAACCTGTGGCCTCAACTATTTTGCGCACTATGATTCGCTGATCACTTAAAACCATGTCGTAGATTTTGTCAATCATTTTGGCAATACTCACTTCCACTGAACGTCCCGAACGATGTTCATCTTTTGTGGATGTACGGCCACGTTTAAACTCATTTACCCAATTATAAACAGTTGCAAACACCGGAGCAGACATGCTATAAACTTCATCCAACTCAGCTTTGATATATTTCGGTGTTAGGCCTTTTAAATATAAGTGTTTAATCAACACTCCAAACTCTTTTTTCCATTTTTTTAAATATACAAAAGTTTCTTGCTTCTATAGACAAAAAAAGACTATTTGACGAATATAACTGAGACTTTGACAGCTATCTGGTGAATAATGATGCTTACTAAAAACAAACCATTTCCGGTGCTACCAGCGCCATCTCTTGGATTTTCTAAAGACTTATTGAACGACCCTCGTATTTTTATGGTAAAGGGTGAAATATAACTTTCACATTAGAATACCAAAATCAATAACATTTTAGGAGAATTTATCAAAAAAAAAAACGAATTTGTAAACATCCGAGATATTTCTTTTTATATTTTAAACAAAAATTTGTTAACTCTCCTATTTCTGCTCATAATTGCAGACACCATAATAATAAACTTAGGTTCAGTATTGAGAACAAAATGGTTACTTTCCACATTTGGCTTTAAAGAATATTAATAAATTATGTTATAAATATCCTCCTTGGCATTTAAACGAGGTCCGACCATGTTTGTTATGCAAAATAGTCGTAAAAAGATTACTTACAATATACGAAACTGAAATCCCAAAAACACGACGTAATCCTTTCCAACTGAGAACTCCATCGTCTCAACGATAATCTCAACAAGCCAACAAAAGTAAACCCCCGTCATTGGAGGGTGGCCATTTAATTAAAAAATGTTAATGAGACCATTTTCCTACGGCTATCTAACTTCTTAACGTTATGGAGATAAACATTTTCGGAAATTACTGGGAGTTTTTTAGCGTCTGATGCGAGAAAAGGACCAAGGGTGGGGGAAGGAAAAAGCTTCAATTATACCGAAACGATTTTATAAAGTGCACCAAGTGAAATCAGAAATTTGGTTAGTTGGAGAACAATCTGTGGGGAATTATGATCAAGTGAAGAAAGGCGTAATACTTTCATAAATTTAACCAACGTTTCTTTACATCAAGTGGAACAAAACGTTTCCTTGAAACATTTATCGAAAATTCAATTATTTCCTCAGAAAACAGGTCAGATTTTTTTAATTTGTGTTTATTTTCATCGAACTGATTTCAATTTTTTGCTTCATTTGTTTCTTAAGGTATAATTTGATAATAAAATGTAATATTTTTATACCATTATATATATATATATATATATATATATATATATATATATATATATATATATATATATATATATATATATATATATATACCATTCATTTCATTCATTCCATAGCTTAAGTTTGTTTCGTAAACTTACACATTATTGCCGCTTAATACCAGAGTTGAAATTACTAGCACTAATCTTTCACATTATAATATGTTTTAAACGATTCTCGTCACAATAACAAACACACGATTAATTGTTTTAATAAGTTAATGTTCACAATGTCCACCAAAATGTATATGCAAGTCAAGCATCGTTTTAACCGATTTTTTCGAATAAGTTGGAGAAGTTTTGATATATTTATCTTATATCAATTCTTCTATTGGAACCTTTGGTGTGAAACACTAAACTTGAAGAGATTTACCACTAAACACCAAATCACTTTTTTTGAACTGCTCGACGCACATTTCGCTAACCATGTTAGCATTATCAGGAGATGATTTAGTCTAAATTAATCTCCAGATTAAATAATCTTCTGATGATGCTAACATGGTTAGCGAAACGTGCGTCGAGCAGTTCAAAAAAAGTGATTTGGTGTTTAGTGGTAAATCTCTTGAAGTTTAATCATTATTTTATCTTTTGATGCTATCTAGTCGATAGCATCAAATCAGCGGGTAAGAGTGTTTGTACCTTTTGGATATGATATGGGTAGAGTAAATGCTTTTTTGATGTTCTATGTACAATCAAATAGGAAACCCCAACTTGTCACTAAAAACTTCGCGAGTACTTCTGGTAGAATCCTTATGAGCAAGATGTAAAATTTGTTCTTCGACTTATTCGTTACTACTCCCATTCGTGAAATTTTGGAGCCACACTGTCTGCTTCCAAAAGTCTTTAAGAGACTTTGAACATTATTTGGTAATGTTCAAAAAACAATTAAAATTTTTTCCTATTACGTGGAGCACAGGAAAAAATTTCGTTCTTTCTTGAATATTTTTAATATTCTCCACGAGCCAAGTGTGTATTTTTCATACTATTTGGCAAGTTTGAACCGGCCTGTAAATACCTCTGACTTTTTCGGAATTTTGGAGAGTTTCTCCGTAAATAAGAAGCGTGATATTCGTATGCAGAATAGATTTTTAATTTTAAGTCGCAATGCCGAAATATCATTCTTGCGGTTAACGACGTTGTTGAAGCGATATTGGCTTAAAAATTATTTTAACAATGTTCGTTAGTTCATTTGTTTAGTAATAACCAATTAATGTTTGCCAAATATGCTTTTATACTTATTTACATTTAATATATTTTTCGATTGATGATTTACTAATCGATAACTTTGCAATTTTTTCTCGGAACCCCTTTGATTTTTGATCTTTGTTGCGACATTTTCTCTAGGAATGAATATTAACGAAATGTTGGGATATATCAATCTACTATAACAAGTGTACAAGTGTGTACGCGGTTTTGGTGTACTAATTCACTACATCATTAGAAACTTTACGATTTATTATACGAATATCAGATTTTTCGGCAGGGCGTTAGAGTGAACTTTCAGTCTAATCCTGTATTTTTCCATACGGTTTTCAATTAAGCTGAGTACTTGCCATAAAATTATCTACTTATTCTTAAACTTATTCATAAAAGGAAGAATGTTTATTGACAAATGCATGTTGCATTGGAGAAAGAGATGGTAATCCTATGGTTGGAGAATTGACTAGGAGTGGAAAAAATTTACATTCTAATGCCAACAGTGCTTTTTTCACAGGTTTTTACATCAAATAGTTTGATCGTCCAACGACATATGCAAGAATTACCAACGACATCTGCAAGAAAACCGTTCAGCGGTTTTCGTATACTTTACTGATCAACCCGTAATCTATTTTGTGTCAATGAATCCTTCAATTTAAATATTAAAAAAAACAAACAATCAGACTTAAATTAAATCTTATGAGTGTATATTTTTCATATTTTTGGACGAATCGCCAAAACCAACTCATGATCATTTTCGTTTAAAAGCATAGAAATATATCCATTTCTGTTCTTCGAATCAAAGGCGAAACACTATCACTTTTCCTTCTACTTCATTTTTCATTTCAAATATATTTAAAAACCGCTTTAGAAACTGTTGTGTAGAATTTTCAGCTTCAGCTGCAGTTTTCTCTTGATCAAAATAAATGGGATCTATCATTATCAGCCCGTGTCCATCCCCTTCAGCATGTTTCCAACTTGGACGATCCAGGACTTTCCTCCGCCACTCGGGTCCAACATACTTAACGATGTCATCAGTCCATCGTACCATCGCTCTTCTTCGCGAACGTTTGCGATCAAGCGGTATCCACTCCATTATTGCCTTGGTCCATCTGTCTCCTCGCTAATGGCCTGTCCATCAAACGGGATCCGACGGGAAGCTATACGAATGTATGGGTAGTTAAATGCGGATAGAGTCTCTTCTTCTTGACGAGAGAGCAAACGTCAACCTTGTGTCTGAAACAGCCTCTATCCTGAATTTCACTTTGTATAATATTTGCTGATCTTAGGTCCTCTAATTGCAGAAATCCATTTAATTATTTCTACTTTAGCTCTACTCCTATTTTCAAAAAATTCGACTATTTGTCTACTATTTACTACTATTTTACTACTATTAGCCTTAATTCATCCGTTTTATATGTCCGTAAAACTTAAGTCTTCTTTTTCTCATATCGCTATGTATATCTGTGTATTGTTTGATTTCTTGGTTTTCTCGAAGTCGGTATGTTGTTGTATTTATTTGTTTGGGGCCTAGGATTTTTCTTATGATTTTTCTTTCCATCTTTTCAATGTCCTCGATGTCTCTCTTTCTATTCAAAATGAGCGTTTCTGCCCCATATAGACATTCTGGCTTAATAACTGTGTTGTAATGTCTCAGTTTTGTGTTTTTAGAAAGACTTTTTTTGTTGTAAATATTTGGGTAAGTCTCAATGCCGTTTCCATTTTTTGACATCTACACTTATTGGCCGCTTTTCCCAACCCATTTTCCATGATTATTTCACCCAAATATTTGAATTCAGAGACTCGTCTAATGTTACCATATTTTGTTTTTAGAAATGGTGTTCTTAGTCTGTTGCAAGTCATGTATTGTGTCTTTTCAAATTAAATTTGGAGTCCTACCTTTCCTGCTGTTTCTTTTAAAATTTCAATCTGTTTCTGTGCCGTTAATACATCTTGAGCCAAAATTGTTAGATCATCAGCAAACGCCAGACAATCAATTTTGATGTTGGTTCTTTCCAGTTTAATGGGCTGGTCAATATTCAGGGCCGACTTTTTTTTCACGCCACTCCTGTATTACTTTTTCTAGAACACAGTTAAATAAGAGTGGCGAGAGTCCATCCCCTTGTCTCACTCCAGTTTTAATTTCGAAGGGTTCTGAGATGTCACCCATGAATTTAACTTTTGACCTTGTGTTAGTTAATGTTGCTTTAATAATTGCCAGCGTTTTCAGATCTAGTCCTTGTTCTTTCTAGATTCGGAATAAAGATTCGCGGTCTATAGAATCATATGCTTTTTTGAAATCCACAAATGTACAGACGAGATTTTTTTGTACAGTTTTTGATGTCTTAGGATCAACTTTAGATTCAGAATCTGTTCAGGGTAGGATCTGCCCGGTCGAAAACCTGCTTGATATTCACCAATTTTAGGTTCCAACTGTCCTTGTGCTCGGTCGAGCAGACATTGAGATAGAATCTTGTAACAAACTGGGAGAAGAGATATCCCTCTATAGTTGTTTACATCCGTTCTATCTCCTTTCTTGTGTAGTGGATGGATTAGAGCATCTTTCCAATCTTCCGGAATCCGTTCGGTTCGCCAAACTTCTTGTAGAATTTTGGTTATTTCGTTGATTGTACCTGGAGCAGCGGATTTCAAAAGTTCAGCAGTGATTCCATCTTCACCAGAAGCTTTGTTATTTTTAAGCCGCTTGATTTGCCTAATTATTTCATCTTCATTCGGTGGTAATGAATCTGGGTTTGTTTGTTTAGGGTTTAGTGTTGGTAATTTGTTTAAAGGCTCAGGACAGTTTTGTATATGTTCAAAATATTTCGCAAGTTCTTTGCAATTGTCTTGGTTATTTAGAGCTAATTGTCCGTTTCCCTTTTGGAAGCAAAGACTTTGGGGTTGATAGCCTGTTACTTTAGTTTTAAATGTTTTGTAAAAGTTTCGAGTGTTATGTTTTTGGAAATCTTTTTCTATTTCATTAAGTTGATTGTTTTCATATTTTCTTTTAGTTTGTCTAATTAGCTTCGATGTTTCTTTTCTTACTTCCAAAAAGATGTTATAGTTTATTGCTGTTTTTTGACTGTTTCAATTTTTGAATGCTTTACTTCGGCTTAATACTGCTTGCTCGCAAACTTCATCCCACCACGGATGTTTTCTACGTTTTTGTAAAGGGACCAACTTTAATGCTGTTTTAATAATTTTTTGTTTCAATTCTTACCAGTTCTGTGCTGGTTGTTTATCAAGCTCTTCTGTTAGGGATGGTTTTATTTTCGTTGGGTCGAACTTTGGTATTAGCAGTCTCTTTTGAATAAGTTTTCGAGGTTTTAAGCTAAGTTTGATTCTAGTCAAGTAGTGATCCGTGTCTATGTTAGCTCCTTTCCTGACTTGAACATTCAAAATCTATGTATACCTATATATATATATATATATATATATATATATATATATATATATATATATATATATATATATATATATATATATATATTATTAGGTGCGAATAGACCCGGTTGGATCACGCAAAGCATCCTGACTCATTTTCAAGTGTTCTTTCTAATCCTCCACACCTCTCTCATCCTTTCCCCGTGGATTATCTTTCTCTCCTCCGTCCACTTTGTTCCTGATCTCGAAACTTCGCTCTCTGATACAACGTTCCACATATGTATTTTGTGTCTGTACGTTCTTCTATCCTCAATCTTTGTCGGACCCATTTGTGCCTTTTCCAGATCCCAGACTCTGTATACTTCCTGTGTTAGTTTTGGACCGATAATTTTCCTCATAATTTTGCGTTCTTCTTTTAGTATGTTTTCTATGCCGCTTTTTGTATGGAGTGTAAATGTCTCGCTTGCGTATAGTACCTCTGGTTTGATTACTGTGTTGTAGTGTCTTATTTTTGCGTGTGTGGATAGGCATTTCTTATTGTAGATATTGTGTGTTTTGCCGTATGCCCTCTTCATCTTCTGCAATTGAGTCTTCTGTGCTATCTTCTCTCCTCCTGTGGGTTCGAGGATCTCGCCCAGGTATTTGAAGTGAGTGATCCTATTTATTTTGCCGTATTTGGTGTTCAAATTTTGAACATCTAATTTTGAGCAGAAGAATTCGGTTTTTTGAAAGGAGATTTGTAAGCCAATTTTCTCTCCAAATTCCTTGAGGACTTCGATCTGTTTGGTTGATCTTTTTTCATTGTCTGCAAGTATGGCTAGGTGGTCTGCGAAAGCTAGGCATGCTATTTCTATGTTGTTTTTGGTTCGTCCGAGTCGTATTGGTTTCCAGTATCCTTGATTTTTTAGTTCCTTTTCCCATTCCCTTATGACCTTGTCCAGGACCAGGTTGAAGATGAGTGGGGATAACCCATCTCCTTGGCGTACTCCGGTTTTAATCAAAAGGGTTCGGAAATTTCTCTCATAAATTTCACTTTAGAGATTGTGTCGGTCAGTGTCTGCTTGATCAATCATAGTGTTTTGGGGTCGAGTCCTTGTTCTTCTAAGATGTGGAACAGAGATTTTCGGTCAATGCAGTTATATGCCTTCTTGAAGCCAACGAACGTGCAGATGATTGCGACGTTCCTGATAGCTTTGTATTTCAGTATTGTTTTTAAGTTAAAGATTTGTTCACTGCATGAGCGACCAGGGTGAAAGCCTGCCTGGTACTTACCAATTTTGTGTTCTAATTGTTCCTGTGTTCTCTGGAGAAGGCATACTGAGAAGATTTTGTAAGTGACTTGTAATAAGGAGATTCCTCTGTAGTTGTTCACATCTGTTCTGTCTCCTTTCTTGTGCAGCGGGTGTATAAAAGCACATTGCCATTCATCTGGTAATTTTTCTGTTTGCCAGATGTTCGTAATAATTTGCGTGAGTTGCCGCAGTGAGTTTGGTCCGAGGTTTTGTAATAATTCCGCGGTGATACCATCTTCACCGGATGTCCTGTTATTCTTCAGTTTTTTTATATGCCTATGAATCTCTTCCTGTGTTGGTGGTGGTGATTCTGAGTGGGTATAGATACAATTTTTCTTGGGTAATCTTGTGTCGCGTTCGGGGCAATTGAGGAGATCAGAGAAATAGTGTGCCAGCTCCTGACAATTCTCCTGATTGTTTAGCGCTAATCTCCCATTCCGCTTTCTAAAGCAAAGATTTTGTTTTGTGGATTTCTCTTGCGAAAGTCCTATAAAAATCTCTCGTGTTATAATTGCGGAAATTCTGCGGATATATATATATATATATATATATATATATATATATATATATATATATATATATATATATATATATATATATATATATATATATATATATATATATATATATATATATATATATATATATGTGGAGTTTTTGTGACTTCTTCTGACTGAACCAGACAACAATAGTCAGGAGTTATACACTCCCGACCGTTGGGTTCCACAATATCGTGTGGAACACACAACACACAATCACACAACAACCTGCGTCTCCGCTATAATGTGCAATGGTTAGTTGTTTGACCGGGAGGAAGCCCCACGCATCCCTTACATTGGAGGGCACATGTTTCGTCTGTTGGTGGTTAGACTCATCAGGGTACCGACATATCCTCTCTCGCCAAGAATAGGGAGTCTCTCTCCACAATCAAACAACTCATATTTTCGCCGGCTTCTCGTCGGATGGCTTATAAATGAAGTTCTTTGACTTCTCTAGACTGCGTTCAATGAGACAACAGTAGTCAGGAGTTTACACTACATTTTTATTTCGCTAATAATTATCTTTTTTATCTTATAATAACTATCTTTTTTTCAGTTCGCTAATAATTATTAATTTATTAGCTAACCAAAAAAAATAATGAATACGTGAAATACGCCGATATTCATTTATCTATGGATATTATAATGGAAAAGCAAAGGCCGCAGTGTCCAAATATCATAGACGATTTGCTAATAGAAGGTTACCTTCAAAACGAGTTTTTATACGAACTCGCCAGAACTTCAGAAACTTTGGTCTTAAAAGGGATTGGATAATCACATTTTGGCTGAATTCAACAATATGATAATTTAAAGATCAGAAGATTTGCCCGACATCTGCGCGGTCGAGCTATTAAGGTTTCTAAAAATAAAACATTCCTTGTTTTAAAATAAGACCACAAGAAGCCTTTTCGTATGCAGTCAATCCAAAATCTTCAACCAGGTGATACTGAAAGCCTAATAGATTTTTGTAACTGGTTTTTAAATGCTATGGAGGAAGTTCCTAATTTAAAAAATAAAATCATTTGGACTGACGAAGCTACATTTACCCGCAGTGGATCGATAAACTTTCAAAATTTAAGTACCTGGGCTCATAACAATCCTTCACATAATCCGCCCTATGGCTTTTCAAGAACAGTTTAGTGTTAATGTGTGATACAGTATCACTTATGCGACTTTTTGTGAACCTCACATTTATCCATTACGCTTGAACGGAGCATTATTTAAAAAAAAATTTAATGACAATTTTTTCGAATTTCTCGAAGATGTTCCACTTAATTTGAAGAATTAATGCTGGTTTCAAATGAATAGTGCTCCAGCAGATTATGTTGCTGAATGATGGATCGGTCGGTTAAGGCCAGGATCATAGCCAGGATCATGGCCACCCTCGTTCGCCGGACGTGATCTCCATTTTTTCGACTGGGAGTATTTACAGGATAAAATCTACGTAACTTCTGTAAATACCAGAGAGGAGTTGACCTAAAGAATTTAAGATAGGTGTGAAAATTTGCTAATCCAAATTTTATTCGCAACACCACACGCTGTTTTGTGCCGAGATGTCAGAAATGTAATTTGTAATTCATCTTAATCTAATAAAAATAAATAAAATTGTAAGTTATAACATTTTCTGATTTTTTTTTTATTTGTTATGCTGTTTGTTATTTTAGTGTTGCCCACGAAAAGTTTAAAAACGATTTACTCGAAAACGGGGCATCTTATTGAGGCGAACTAAGAGTACATCTTTTACATAAAAAATGTCAAGCATTTCATAATATTGAATAAAAATAAAACACATACATACATACAAAAATAATTAGGCAATTATTACCTTGGACCCCTAATTATCTTACGCCCCTGATTGAACTATTACGTTTGAAATACACAGTTCGTTTAGGCGCCAAAAGTTTACAACACTCATCAAATTTTACAATTTTATTGGAAACGATTTCGGAAATATATGTTAAAAAGCGTCTACAGGATTTTGGGGGCATAGCTCCCTTAGGATGCATTATTTGACTAAGATTTATATGACAAAGTACTATTATTTTTAGCCGTAGAACACACTAAAGTTTGGTTCATACAATTCGAGACAGCCTGTATATTGAAAAAAAAAATTATTTTATGTCAATTCATTTTAAATATTATTATTAATATTTAAAAACGACGTTATTTACAAAAATAATGTAACTTAATCAATGTAAATTATATGGAAACATGTAAAGGATTAAAGATCAACTATAATCTGGGTGCAAATTCGTTGTATACTCATTTCAAGCACATTTATTTAATGGCGGAAATTAACTTTAGCCCTTAATTAATCCCATCTACGTGCTTAGCTTCAAAACATTTCTATATATAGTTATTCTCCTTTGATTTTAACAGTAGCACAACTTGAAATTTTACATGCTACATATTCCCCAATGTCGTTCAATGCCCTATCCCCACACAACGTTCTATTCAAAGGATCTATCCCCCTTTAAATCGAGGCTACGATAGAGAAGTCGCAACATCTTATCTCCCGGTACTTTTGATTCTATAATGCTTAATCCATTTGCCTTGCGAATAGCAAAGTTTTCCTTCGAACTTTACGCCACCAAACATCCAATTCAATGTGGCATAGACAACATCTCCCACGCTCCGTTGCCACGTTTACTTTGGCTTTCAATCTACCGAAGAAGCTATCAACAGGCAAATTTATAACTTTAAGTGATGGTATAAGGAATATTTCTTTTTCGAAATAAATAAACTAATGTAACATTATATGAAGAAAGTAATTTGTGGGGTTGTTTACTATCAATTCTTTTAATTTTAATATTTATCAAAGAATTATTATTTAAAATTGAACACATAGTTTATTTTTCAAAAATTTATTATGTTCAATCAAAAAGTTTGAGCGTACATTTAAATAAATTTAATAGCAAACACAGATTGAATCAAGTCCTGATAATGCTAACATGCTTAGTGAAACGCACGTCGAGATGTTTAGAAAAGTGATTTGGTGTTTAGTAGTAAATATATTCGGGTTCAGCGTTTCACACCGAACTTTCCAATAGAAAAATTAAGTTTTGCCACTGTTATACTGTTGTGATCAAAAAGTAAGTTGACTTTTGCTTTAAAAATCCGTGCGCTTTACGTAACAATGTTGCCATTTATTTATTTTTTATTTTCCAGGACTTTCCTTGATATATCACAAAAGTTTCATATCATCTCGCTTATTGCCTCTTTTCTAATTATTAAATAATTAATTAAATACTTATTAATACTACTATATGTACCTGTATATATATATATATATATATATATATATATATATATATATATATATATATATATATATATATATTACCTTTGATGTATTGACAACTCACTAGCTTGATGCTATCTCATGCGGTGTAGCTCTTGTACGAGACTACATCCTCGGCGAGCAACGTATTGTATTATAGATTCAGTAATCATCCTAATAAAATTATTTAGCAAATCTATTCTAAAATTCAAAGCAACATCTATTAGTTTCAAAACGAGGCATTATACACGAGCCTATGAGAATAAAACCTGAAAAATCAATCACTTGTAAACGCTATGTGGTTCGAAAAGCAACGTTTGCAGCACTACCTTCAAATGAAAAAAAAATGTTGCGGAAACTCAAGACCTGATTTGTGGAACTTTAGCAGAAATTTTCGTTACGTTTGGTACTTGTGAAATGTTCGAGCAGTTCTCAACTAGAAAATTTTGAGTTTCTGGAACAAAATTCTTATTGCACACTGCTAGAGTTTGGACGGGAACTACGAATAACACTGCACACTAGGAAAAATTTAGAAGTAGAATTGTTGTACGCACTACAACCTTATGGTTGATAATAAGATTATACAATTTGTAGTTGTTGGCTCATTGTTCTCCACATTCAATAAAAATAACTTTCTGCATAAGCTTGTGAACTGTGATAAAAAGTGGATCCTCTACTGTAATCCAAAGAGGTAAAAATTGTGGGTTAAACTTGGTGAACCATCAACCAGTAACGCAAAACCAAATATCCTTGTGTTACTGTGTATATGATGATCATTACCAGGAGGAACTTACTAGTGTTAATAATGCTCTGGAAGAAAAAACGCCTTACACTAACAAGGGAAGTAATTATGCTTCAGGAGTGACAGCAAAAACGATTCTGGAAAATACCACCGAATTTGGCTGCGAGATTTTATAGCTTCCGTCGAACCCATTCGGATTTTCTTCTGTTTTCATATTAAAAACCCCAAGTTTTTTCGATCTAGGATTCAACAGCTGCCTAAAAGTTAAAGAAAACGTATAGCAAGTACGAGAGATTACTTTTTTCATAAATTAACGTCAACTAGTCACAGGAGGCGGAGGATTAAGTTGAGGGTCTATTCAAATTTTCCAGAAAGAAATTTAAGTTAAATATCAGAAATATGACGAAACCTGCCAACGTAGCAGAATCAGACGATTCAAAAGACCCTTGTGGGGCGCCGTAGAGACAGAGTGAAAAGAAACTTTGCCAGATACAACTGAACGAGAATTATTATGGTTACCTCTCCCGAGTTTCGTATTATTCAATCTCTGAATACGAAATATTGTAAGTTGGAGGTGTGCGGATTATTTGAATAATATTTTCGAACGAGTGAGAGGTGGAGCCTTTTCAAATTATATTCTTAGAAAGTTTTAATGTTGTTATGAATGCAAGAACGCTATATGGGGATGCGGTAAATTTAGATTTTTTTTGTTGGTCGTAAAGAAACGTTATATGAACTGATATGATGAAAAGTTTTTGGTTTATTCACTGATTTCAAATTTAAGCGATAACACCGATTTTTTCAGAGAAGGGTAACAAGTCGTCGTATTAATCAAAATATTCTTCAATTATTTTTTTCCAGTCTTTCTGGTAAAAGTTGAATTCCTGATGCGAAACAGTGACATATCTTTAATCGAATCCATGTGGCCCGAGTTTCTGAACTTTTTAGTAATTAATGTTGCATCGATCAGAAAAGGAAGGGTGTAGGATTAGAGACGCATCAGAAACTAAATCTATTTAGCGACTGGACTTAAACGCAGATTCCCACGCATCGTCATCACCGACTAATAATCTCGGTCATCCCCCTCCACTCCCCCACGGGCGATCAAGTCATAAATCTCTGGATAAGGTCCCGACCGGCAAGTGACTATCGTAGAAGACCTCTCAGAAGGCATCCGGCCTTATCCTTTACCTATTGAAATGCAATTCGTAAGCCTAGTCTCTCCTCGGAAGGTCACCCATCCAAGAAAACAGTTTTTCAAATTGAACTTTTTTTTTATTCTTGAGTGGAGCACAGAACTGATCACTCACATGTAAAATCAAATGCATTTTTAAAATCTATCAGACGTCACAACAATGATTTCCAAATGACATCATTCGGTGTATTGAAGAAGATGTCGTTTTAACTAATAAGTACATGGGGCTCATGAACGATTTGCGGCCAGTCGAAACTATCATCGAAGAAGATGAGATAGACGACGAAGATTAAATGTTAGGAAGATTAAATACTATATTTGAGCTCACTATATGTAAGCTTGATTTAATACGGGAAGGGGAAGTTAAAAAATGTTTTATAAAGAAACTGTAATAATGATAATAAATATTAATGTTAATTTTAAATGCCCAGCGAAGCGGGCGGGTACAGCTAGTAACATACAAAATTGGCTTAGGAACTGGTATATAAAAATAATTAAACTAAATCAGTACATATAAGACGTGGATCTAAACCATGCCAAGCAACTAGACAAAAGACTAACGTGGTCCAAACATATCTTTACTAAACGTAAACTAATCGAACTACGTAAACAACTAAAAATGTTTTTACTACACGTAAAAAAACAGGTCAGATATACGGCTAATCGAAAGAAAATCTCAGTTGTGTCCATAGACAACAAAGTATTACTATATAAAGCCATTTTTAAACCAATCTGGGCCTATGCCATCAGGCACTGGAGATAAGTTACCAATTCTAATTCGAAAAAAACTGCAATGATCCGAAAATGAAGTGTAACGTATGATCGTACATGAACCTTGGTAAGTTCTAACAATGTCATCCGACGTAACATCTAGTGTTGAATTCCACCAAAGAATTACAATGCACTCGAATGTACTTGCTAATCAATTACTTTTGTCACATGGTCAAGTGGGCTGACTCAAAAGCTTTAAAGGTTGTATACTGAAATACATGACACATACATGTCATATGTGTTATGCCAATCAAAAAAAAAACTTTTTCAAAGGTACTGAAAGTCATAAATACGTGAATATATTTGCTTTTCATGACATAGAAAAGGAAAATTAATAAAGATAATGCTAGAAAATAATGTATAATTAAAAAAGAAAGAACAAATTTCACCTATAATCTAGAATTACATTAATAATAACAAATAATATGAACAAATTTTAATCAACTTTTGGTACTGAATACGGCTTGGCAAAATGGAAAATTAAAAAGCGAGCAGACCCGGTAAAATAATTGCAGAGTATATTACCTACAGAGTATGTAATGTCATGTTTTTCAAATTTTAAAAACGTTGTAATCTACTGACAATAATTGAACTTAATATAACATAACCTATATTATACTTAAATATATTTTAGTGTGCTTATTGTTAAATTTGGAAAAGATTAGGTGAGCCCAATAAGAGAGGAAGAGTAAAGTGTGGGTAAGTTCCGAATTAAATATTCTTTATTTAATTCAGGTAGCCGATACTTAATGGAAATTAATTTAAAAAAAAAACAAAGATATCAATCTTTGTTTCATTTTTTATTATGCATTTGATGCTTTATGATATTTGAAAGCATATCAATGCCACTAATGGTATTAATGTTGTTTATCCTGGTGCATTAAAAACTGTGATTTAAATGTTTTCAACGGTATAAGGATTTGTTTAAATTGAAGCTGAACAAATGATTCAGAAACTAGCCACAAAGCTTAAAAAGTAAAAATTATTATATGAAATGAATTAACATTAACTGAACAAACTACAACGATAATGTGGATGCCAAATCAACTTTCAGTTGACTACAAAATTAGGCAGATATCATTTTATCCAACAAATTGTTACTTGAGATGACAAGAGGATTTTAAACAGCAGTCCAAGTAGAAAAAGCAATGGCCAATACCAAAGACAACATTTTTGTCCACTTTAAAACCGGTTATTCAAAAATTATTCAATATGAGGTTCTGTATCCTAATGAAACCATAATTATTGAATATTTTTATGTTCAGCTCTATAAACTAAACATGGCTTTGATTTTAAAAAAAGCGTTCAAGCCTGGTTAATCGAAAGAGTGTTATTCTGCAGCACCTCACAGAGCCAGAATCACCAAAAAAAAAAAAATTAGTTTGACTCGGAAGTACTTACGCACTCTTTTTAGATTTATGGAACATTTTCTTCGTAATAAGGTGTTTCGGTTAATAATGTCGATTTTTTCGTAAAATTTCAGCATTTATTTCAATTAAACTCAAAGAGATCTTGGAGAAGATTCATCTCCAGATAATGCTAACATGGTTAGTGAAACGTGCGTCGAGAACTTAAAGAAAAAGGGATTTGGTGTTTAGTGGTAAATCTATTTGAATTTAGTATTTAACACCGAAGGTTCCAATAGAAAAATTGATTTATTTCCATAACAAAATAAATAACCTAAATAATCAAAGTATTGGCCATCGTTAGCTATTACTTTTTTCCATTTTTCTGTCAAAAAATGGAATTCCGTAACAAAAGATTTTTTGGTTTTTTGAGGTCAACCATTCATTAAGGCAAATGTTCACTTCTTCGTAAGAATGTAAGTGTTATTTTGAAAGTCCGTGCTGCATTGATCGAAATAAGTGGTAGTTCGAAAGGTCTAAGTCCGATTATGTGGCGGGTGGGGTAGAATGTCGCATATAACGTTTTCTAAATAGGTTTTTGCAAATTTTGCTACATGGGGCGGAGCATTGTCATGTTGAAAAATGAATTTATCGTGTCTTTGGGCGTATTCTGGTAATTTTTTTAAACGTCAGTAATTGTTTCACGAGGTTTCAGCAGTTCGTGTAAACACAACTCCCCTACTATCCCACCAAATATACAGCAAAGTTTTCTTTTCATACAGGGTGTCCCAAAAAATATATACACACTTTGACTGGTTCTAAAAAAAATAATTATTTGTTTTCATACACTTTACTTTAGGGTTTCAAAAAAAAAGCTAAAGGAACAGGCTTTACGCCAGTTTTCAAATTGCCCACCGTCGTGCTCCAGGTATTGCTGATAACGAGAAGCAATGGAATCGCAAATATAAAATCATTTCCATTAATATTTATGCACATTATTTTTCAATCCCTTTTCTTAATTCATTAAACTCTTATAAACCTGGTCTTTAATGTATCACCATAAAAATAAGTCGAGCGGCATAAGGTCGGGTGAACGTGCGGTATATTCAACCGAACGTCTTCGTCCAATCCATCTGTTCGGTAGAGTCTCGTCAAAATTAGCCCTTACGTCATGATGATAATGTGAATGTTCTAAAAGCTTCTCGAATGCGTTGGACTAGTGCTTCCTGTAGCAAATTAAGGTAAACAGCACCAGTTACAGAACCATAAAAAAAGAACGGCCCAATTAATCCTTTTGCAGATAACCTACACCACACTGTGACTTCTGACAAATTAACATGGTATTCTTCATTAACGTGTCGATTCTCAGGTACCCAGTAAGTGGGGTTGTGGCGGTTAATTGAAACATTTAACTTGAAGGTAGCCTCATCGCTTCAGACGATTTGTCTTGGAAGCTGGTAGTTTTCTTCAGATTCTGTCAAGTACCATTAGCAAAACTGAACCCTCCTATCTGGGTCATCTTCATTAAGGACGTGGACCAATCTTGAAATATAACTTTTCCAACTGAAAGTCCTACCTCACGTGCAGCTTGCCGAATAAATTTTCTGGAACTTTCCGCCTAACTTTCCATCCCCATTTCTTCTCTTCCGGGATATGTTGATGTCCGCGGTCTTCCAGAACGTTACTTGTGGACATCCTGAACTGTTCAGTCCACTTCAAACTTAGCTCGAATGCGCGTTTTTATTGGTCGGGTTGGTGGATATGTCTGAAATTCTCGCTTCAACTGCCTTTGGACTTCAACAACATTTTCGTGTTTCACTTCACTTCAGTAACACTTCAGGACAAATTTTCGTCGCTCATAGGTAAGTTCAACGATATTCCTCCATGTGGCCCACACATTCGACCGAGTGTGGCACCAGGGCCTCGAATACAAGCTAGAAAAATATCTACCACACTAAATTAGCCAAATTCTTCAATCATAAATCACTGACCCGTCATTTTAGAGACAGCGTTCTCGGGCCTGTCCTTTATTAGCTGTATACCAGCGATATCCCGCAGACCAGTGGAGTAGTGAAGGCAACATTCGCCGATGATACTGCGTTACTCGCTACTAGAAATGAAATTCATTCGGCTACAAACTGGAAACAGCTGTCAACAATGTCACCAATTGGACAAAGAAATGGCGCATTAAAATAAATGAGGCGAAGTCGACCCATGTCAATTTCACCGACAGGAAATATAACTATATACTAGTAACTTAAGGCTTCCAACTTTGGGAATGCACTCAGAAATCTAATATAAAATTCATTCTGACGTTCCAAAATAAAGTAGTTCGCAGTATTGTCAATGCCCCGTGGTACATCCGAAATGAAGACATCCATGGAGACCTGAAAGTGCCTATGGTCGAAGATGAGATCGGGGGGTTTGCAAGCAAACACCAGAAGAGGCTAGAAAGCCGTGATAATGTCGAAGTGATCTCGTTACATGACAACAACGGACTTATTCGGCGGCTGAAGAGACTGAAACCGTTCGAATTAGAGTTGTAACAATGAAGGGTGCCCGGAATTTATTATGTGTGTGTGTTAATCGCATGAAAATAGTGATTAGTGTATTGTGGAGCACGTCGTTGGACTTGTATCTACCAAACAGACTAAGATAAAGATAAGTTTTATTTTAAAAAATAGAAAAATATTGCTAGTTATACAGATTTAATCTAGTCACAATTTGTAATGTCTATACGACAGAATTAGATAATAAAATATAAGTAAGTCTGGTAATAGCCATTTTTTTTAAATTTAATTAATCTGAAAAAGAATGCAGTATGAGTAAGTGTGCAGACAATAAAGTGTGTATACATTCTTTGGAACACCCTGTATATATTGCGCACTAGTTGTGATGTTGAAGGATGGCCTAGGTTTATCCATGATGTTTTCCTTTGTCTCTTTCCTTCAGTCCAGATGGAAACCATTTTCCTTCTTTCTGGATTTCTCCCAATGTCTGTGGACCTTTGGAAATGGTGAATTTGGCAACACTAAATGCTTCTGTCTACTGTTTCAACGTATGAGTTGAGTCTTCGTCCAATAATTCTTGCAAATCTGCATCTTCAAACTGTTTCGACTTTTCTGGACGCCTCTTGTTTTTTATTCTAAAATTACCACTTCTAAAGCATTTAAACCATGGTTTATATGTTTTTTTGGAATAGAGCATTTTAACGGTAAGCTTCAACCAACAATCAATAACTTTCAGCAGCCATTTTTTTCAAATGAAAGAAGGTTATTAAACTTACCCACAAAAGGTTTTTTTTGATACATAATTCGACGTATTCAAAGCTATGAAAAACTATGTTTTTTGCACAATGACAATTAATAACAAACTGGCTTTTGATTGCATATGTTTACTCTCCAAAACGCCATAGACGTCATTAGTCTATACCAACAAATGTATTAGTAACGCCACATCTTAGTAAAATCGACATTAGAAAAATAATTAATGCTGCGATAGCTATCAAAACTGCACTGGAAGAATATTTGACTTTAAGGTACACTTACTTTAAGGTACAGGTATCTAATATTGAAATATTGTACATTGATGCTTTAGATTGGTGAGTTTTGATGTTGTAATTGAGATGAAAGATAAATGCGAAATACTTCCTAATAGAGAGCGTTAACACCATGATTTGAATCTGGCTTGATAAAGATGGTAAAAAGAATATCCTTTACTATTACTAAAATAAAGAATTTAGCCTAAAATAAACATTATGAAGTGAAAGGGTTAGATAGAGTTTTAACGTATAAAGCCTTTTTTACTATTCGCCGTCACAATGTTAAACACTTTCAGTTGTTCCATTGTCCACAACAGCAGCCTTTTTTTTAATTACGCGACCTCGTTACATTTTTGATAAATTGAATTTATGAATACGAGTGTGTATTATTGTGGCTTTGTTCAAATTTGTCTGTTATTTTTCCCACACCACAAAAGGCCAATTGTTTTTATCCGCTCATGCGAGAAAACAAAAAGCGGCGCCCCCGGGGATATATTATTTCCCAAAATGCTTTTGCTAATACGATGTTTTGTGTGTTAACTATTATTTTCGGCAAGTTTTCGACCAGGAGCATTTATCATAAAAGAGGATTCTTGTCACACGGAAAATATTACCTCCAGTTTTGGACCAGCTTAAACTTTTGTTTGTTTTTCTTCTCTCTTATGCCATGTTCGGAAAAAAAGACGGAAATATTGAATCAAACAGTATAATTTCAGATTTTTTATCTGTAGGTCAGTACAAATGTTTCTGAAATTGAAAAATCTTGGTGGTTTTGAAATGTCTTTAATACCATCGCAGAATTTAATATATTTTATGTGCAAGTAGCATTGACATATGAAAGAGATCTTAAGTAATTTCGTTTATACAGAGCTGCAAAAACAATCTCACAAAATAATGGAGTTATGGCGGAAATAAATTTTGCCATATTTCTTTGAATAGTTTATAACAAATTAGCAGAAGTTAAGACCTAGTACATGAATATTCTCAAGATCGTCCATCAACATGTGTTGTTACAAATGACATCGACGATGCAAGGAAGAACGATTATATCGACCAGTGAACAGTATGGGACATACACGTGTCGTTAAAAAAGTTCATATATATATATATATATATATATATATATATATATATATATATATATATATATATATATATATATATATATATATATATATATATACAGTAGGGCCTCGTTAATCCGGAGAGGCACAAAACAAGACCCTTTCCGGATTATCGAAGCGTCCGGATTATAGTATGCCATATTTAATGATAATAAAACACATGTTTAACCTTAGTTTCATTAATCAATTTTTAAATTAAAGCATAAAGACAAAAATGTACATGTTCAAAATTACAACCATGTAAGAAAAAGAGTAAGTTAAAGTAAAACATTAGTTAATTATTCTTGAACGTCTTCAATACTCTTCTGTTTATAATTTTCGCAGTTCATTTCAAAAACCCGATCTACCCGTGGCTACCAAATTCGTTATCTTCAGCCCATTTTAAAGCAATGTTTAAAGCTCCTACTGCCTCTGAATTACCAACTTTTTAGGAGGCGAGAACTTCAACGCTATTATCCTCATCTTGCTCATCGTTCTCACACATTGCCGCTCACACAATCTCCTCATCAGTAACTCGCTTTCGGCACCACCAGCAGCCCATTCTTGAGCTTCTGCCTCACTTAGTGAGGCTTCTGCCTCACTTCAACCTATTAAAAAACTGGGCTAAAGGAACATCATCTTCTGGTTCGTCATTATCAGTGAGAAATTCACGGTGCAAATTCTTCCATGATTTGTTAATTAGGGATGCCTTAACATCGGCCCAGCAATTAGCCAAAAGGAAAACTGTGTCCTTTAAAGATATCGATTTTTAATGAGTCCATGAGGTTCTCAGAACATAATGCAAGACAGTTAACCAAAAGTGATTTGCGGTAATTTAACTTCACATTTTGTATAACGTTCTGATCCATTGATTGTATACACGCCGTGGTGTTAGGCGGCAGGAACGTTGCAAAAATGTTGTCGTCTCCAGAGACAAGTTCATCGGCTGATGGATGCCCAGGACAATTATCCGACAATAACAGTACCTCAGGAGGCAAATTAACAGACAAAAGATGGCGACGGACCGCGGGAATGAATTCCGTTTTAAATCACTCAAGAAATTTTTTTCGTCACCCAAGCATTTTTTTGTGCACGATAACAAACAGGAAGACGTGTTGATTTAAATGCCCGCGGGTTTTTTGATTTTCCGACAACAAGCAATTGAAGTTTATGGGTTCTAGCCGCATTTGCACAAGGCATGAATGTCACTCTCATCTTCATCATTTTCCTTCCGGAAGCCGACTGCTCATTACCAGAGACTAAAGTATGATCGGGCAATAATCGCCAGTATAAACCAGATTCGTCAGCATTGTAAACCTGTTCCGCTGTAAAAATTTTTTCTCTAATAACTTTCTGTAACTCTAGTTGGAATGGTCCGATAGCGGCTTCATCATTTGACAGTTTTTCACCGACCATTTTTAAACGTCTTATTACGTGGCGTTTTTTAAATTTGTCTAACCATCCCCGGCTTGCATTAAACCCGATATTGGAGTTTGTAATCTGGCGATGAAAAATACGAACTCTCTCACAAATCATATCACCACTTATAGGAACATACAATCGCCTTTGTTGCAAAAACCACGTAAACAAAGCATCTTCTAAAACGGAATTTTCCGATTTCTTCAGTGTTTTTCGTACACCGGGGCCACGTTCTGTTAGGCTAACAAACTTCAAGATTTTGTCTTTGTTCTTCTTTGTGTCGCCTACAGTTGACCTGCCTATACGAAACTTCCCAGCAATGATAGGGTAGCTGTCACCTTTATCTAACATTTCTATAATCCGCAATTTGTCTTTTAATGTTAATGTTGAATGTTTACGTGGCGGCGCCATGATGTTAGCGAGCGCGCTAAATTGACACTGTGGACGAAAGGCGATAAACAAAAGGCTGTCGACGGATTGGCTCAAAGCAGCCCGCACCTACACCCGCCTCCCCGCCACCCCCGCAAACCGCATTACCAGGCCCTACTGTATATATATATATATATATATATATATATATATATATATATATATATATATATATATATATATATATATCACAGTGTCAATTGTCCACACAGTGTCCACAGTGTCCACAGTGTCCACAGTCCACAGTGTCAATTTAGCGCGCTCGCTAACATCATGGCGCCGCCACGTAAACATTCAACATTAACATTAAAAGACAAATTGCGGATTATAGAAATGTTAGATAAAGGTGACAGCTACCCTATCATTGCTGGGAAGTTTCGTATAGGCAGGTCAACTGTAATTTTAGGTATGTTATGAAACGTTTCTTTTATTCGTTACCAACATTCGAAACCTCGTAATGGAATACCCTTCATATATATATATATATATATATATATATATGAAGGTAATCGAATGTTGGTAACGAATAAAAGAAACGTTTCATAACATACCTAAAATTTATTTATGGCAGTGCGAAGCTGGATAGTGTACAATTATACGTGGAATACAGCATCTGTCAAATGACCGCCACGACTTCTCTGGCAGCTCACAATCCTTTTGTTGAAATTCTCGATTACTGCTGAACACATTTGCGGAGTTATGTGACGAATTATTCGCCTAATTTCTTCTTTCAATTGTTGAACGGTTTGCGGATTATTTTCGTAAGCTTTGCTCTTCACATAGCCCCATAAAAAAAATCTAGCGGGTCAAGTCGCATGACCTTGGTGGCCAATTTACGTCCCCATTCGGGAGATCAGCCTCCCTCCAAACTGTGTACGCAATAAAGTCAATGTTTCACGTGCTGTATGACATGTCGCACTATCTTGCTGGAACCACATATTCTCTAAATCCATGTCCATTATTTGATCCCATAAAAAACATCAATTATCGTTCGGTATCGTTCTCCGTTTACTGTAACAGCTAGTTCTCAGCCCAAAAACCGCACCAAACTGTGACACGTTGAGCATGCATCGGGATTTCGTGGATTTCTCTAGGATTTTCATTGCCTCAGATGCGACAATTTTGTTTATTTACGTAACCGTTTAAGTGGAAATGAGCCTCGTCACTGAAAATGATTTTATCGCAGAAATTATTGTCATTTGCCTTCATCTGTAGGATCCAATTGGCAAATACACGACGTTGCCCATGGTCGGCTGGCTTTAGCTCCTGTGTTAGCTGAATTTTGTGAAAATGTAGACTTAAGTCTTTTTTCAAAATTCGCCACGTTGAAGTTCTGCTGATACCCAAATGTTGCGCGCGCCTGTTAACAGACATTTGTGGATTTTCAGTAACAGTTTCACGAACCGCCTGAATATTTTCAACCGAACGAGCAGGACGTTCCCGGACTTTTCTTTCGATATCTTTCACAGATCCGGTAGTTTCGAATCTACGCACTATTTTGCGAATGGTTACTTCTGACGGACGATTGCATACACCAAAGTATTCACGAATTCGCCGAAATGTGGCTCTCACAGAACATCCATTTTGAAAATACGTTTTAACAATGTAAACACGTTGTTCTACTGTGTAGCGCTCCATTGCTGAAATTGTACTGAATTCCACAATGAAACCGAATAACATAAACAAAGTTTGAGATAAGAAGATTAGCAAAACAAAACATTCGAAACCTGACATTGACATTGACAGATGTTGTATTCCACGTATAATTGTACACTGTCCAGCTTCGCACTGCCATAAATAACTTTCAGGTATGTTATGAAACTTTTCTTTTATTCGTTTCCAACATTCGAAACCTCTTAATGGAATACCCTTTATATATATATATATATATATATATATATATATATATATATATATATATATATATATATATATATATATATATATATTATATATTATATATATATATATCTGGAACCTTATGGTCCACCAGGGCCCATACGTGAATAAGGGTTTTGTTTTGATGGGATTTAACCTCAACGGATATACAAAAGGAAAGTTGCTTTAAAGTATATGAATTTAAACGTGGTCGCACATGCATTGCGAAACCAGGAACGCCCAATGTGGTTTTAGTTTGTTGACATTGTAAATTTATCACTAAACACCAAATCACTTTTTTCAACTTCTCGATGCGCGTTTCGTTAACCATGTTACCATTATCAGATGATTCAATCTAATTCTAACACTAACCTATATTTTAAAGGCTGATTCTGGAATAAAATTCAGGACCGAACTCCAAATGTGGTGGTCCATAACAACCGGCAGACTTTTCGTGCGCTTTTTGAGTATCATAACAGTTTCCTGTAATTGGTGTTGTAGGTTTCCCGCCCACAGATGGATTCAGCACTAAAGCTGTCTGTATCTGTATGCGCGGCACCTTGGACACGAGAGTCTTGTTGAGTTTTTTTAATTAATTCGGTATTACATCGACAATAATACCAAGGTTTGGGTTTTGAAGGAACGCTGGCCAATGCCTTTGTTTCGAAGTCTGTCATGAACAGGTTGGTTATAACGGGTGATAGAGATGGTCCCATTGGGGCAGCGTCGGTCTGTCTGTAGATCTGCTGGTTGAAGGAAAAATTTGTATTCTTCAAGCAGTGTTCGGAGAGTTCCCCCACGTATAGTGGGGTCTTGTCTTGGTTCATGATATCTTTATAATATGGCCTCGCGGAAATTAACTTTTAAACAACTTCCTAAACCAATTAAACAAAATATACTCCAGAATACAGTTCACCCTGGAAGTCGAACACGATAGAAAACTGTTTTTTTTTCCAAAGGTTTTTGGGTCTCCTCATCACAAGACAACTTTCTGGAACCCTCGAATGCACAGTGTATAGAAAACCAACTCACACCGATCGATACCTCAACGCTAAATCCCATCATCCTTCTCAAATGCAAGCAGTAGCGAGCACCTTGATTTCCAGATCCTTCCGACTGACACAAGGAAAAACACAAAGCGAGGAACTACCAAAAACTTCCATAGTCTTTAGACAAAATGGATATTCAGAAAATTGTATCAGGAAGGTAATTCACCATTAGGAAACCCAAACACCAACAACAATAGAGGGTCATGAACCAAATGCAATAAAGGTCCTGCTACCATACGTAAGATGGATCACTGATAGGATAGGCAGACTATTAAGGAAACATAAGATCAGTACAACTTACAAGCCACACAAAACTGTTGCAAACATTCTAAAAAACCCCAAGGACAAAGTTAGACTGGAAAATCATGGAAATCTGGAAATCACATAGCATATCTTGTTCCGACTGCAACAGAACATACATAAGACAAATAAACAAACGAATCTCGGCCAGAATATAAGAACATTAAAATAACTTAAAAAACAAACAAACTTCCACTCTGCTCCAGCGCCATCTACAAACAGGATCTAAAATCAATTTTTAAGAAGCCAAAGAAATAGGGAATATTGAAAACTACAAGGTCCGAACAATCAGAGAAGAGAAACGACGCTCGCAACATTCCAAAAGTACGGAAATCTTTTCTGAAAAAAGAAGAAACGCAGCAATGTGGCGCCGAGGAAGAAAAATCAATAAACGGTCGCCCGACAGCGTTGCCGAGCGCTGCAAATAGCCCCGAACTACCCCGATACAATCTGCGCAGTTGCCGGCCGGCTATAAGACTGAATGCCATGATTCGTGCACATCAGTTGGGCTGTTCAGTCGAAGTGGATAACACTTGAAAATGCTAAATGAGATTTTGGCGAAACGCCGTTAGTCTTCACTGAATTAACGGATCGACACCCGGAATGATTTAAAGTCTATTCATCGAAGAAAGACAGTAAACATAAACAATGACCAACGCGTGATCAGCACGTGATATTTTAGTCAGAAACGCTGAGCACCCCTGCTATTGGTGGGAATCAGTCGAGCCGATTTAAACCACCAATGAAAACCCATATGATTGACAGGTTGCCATTCTAGAGAAACACAGGGTTGGCGGCAGTAACTCTTACACTGCCCTGAATTTTTTCATTTACTGAATTGCATTCGATTTATTAATAATTGTATTTTGTTTCCGTAAAATGTCCGATACGGACACAGCTGATGAATTTGTCGATATTAGCTACACCCCGCCCAAAAAAAAGAACAGTTCTTAGTACGGTCCTGTAACGATCACGTGCAATATGCGTAAATATCTTTGAATTTAGTTTCTTTCTTCAATATATAGACTATAGAATTATATCTAATATATCTAATATATTATATCTAATATACTAGCTCTAAATCAAATCATGGGACATTTTAAATGATTCACTTTGAGAAACATATTAATAAATGTTATAATAAATTAAGTGCTCAAAATATCCGTCATCTCATTCTTCGTGAAAGAAGTTCCGTTGGTTGATAAAATATTGAACAAAATATCCCTTTTTTTGTTCCGGTCGATAAACCAGTCACAATATTTTTGCCTGTGTGAAAAATCAGCGGGTAAGAGTGTTTGTACCCTTTATGCATGACACAGCTAGAGTAAGTACTCTTTTAGTGTTCTATGTTCAAACCAGTGAAGAAACTGCAACTTGTCGTACAATACTTCGAGTACTTCTAGTAGAATCCTCTTTAACAAGGTGTAAGATTTGTTCTTCGACTTCAGTACTAATTTATGTCTGGCGTATACATTCTTTAAATTTTCGGACGACACTACCAATATACAATAGTCTGAAAAATCTGGACCAATGTTTGCTGAGCTGGGAGCCATTTTTTTGGGTATCGTTGCTCGTAAATACTCCTAACAGCTTCGGAATTTTAGAAGGTTTCCCCGTAAAGACCAAACATATCGTGATATTTGCATACAGAATTTGTTTTTGGCTTTAAATCGATTTTAAATGAACCCAGTGACATCCACTGAAATCATTTTTGTCACTATTTTGAAACAACATTCTTTGTCGTGGCGATATTTCAACGTTGCAACATCGTTCTACGGCTGGAGCATGATTTTTTATTTAAAAAAATGTTCAAACAATGTTTATTAGTTAATTTCTAGTTTAGTCATTAAGTAATAATACAGATCGGCTGATTTTTGTAACATTGATGAGAATGCTCGTTTTGCATTTCATTTAGGTAGTTATTAAAACACCTTTTCACAGAAATGGCCTAGCATCTCCCATTTTCAAGCATCTGCTTCTCCTTTAGATCATAGGATATTTAAAATTATTTGTTTCTGACTTTGAAGTACAAGGATAGTTTTTTGTTTCTATGGGACAGTAGAGCAACAATAGAACATTACAATAAGAAAGATTGGCCTCATAGAACTTCCTTTGAACCTGGTACTTCAAACATAAAATATGCCCCCCTTGTTAACCCAAAAAAGATGCTTCTTTCGCCTATCCATATTAATCGTGGCCTAATGAAAAACTTTGTCAAAGCCAAGAACAAAAAAGGTAATGTAATTAAGTACCTAAAAGAACTATTTCCTCAATTAAAGGATGATTAAATGAAAGGAGGCATATTTATTGGGCCTCAAATAAGGATGCTTCTAGGTAATGTCCGTTTACAAGAAAAATGAAATAAAATGAGTTGGTAGTTTAGAAGTGTTTTGTAAGTGTAGTGAAAAGGTTCGTGGGTAACAAGAAAGAAAACAATAAAAACCTCATAAATGAACTCTTGAAAGCCTATGAAATACTAAGGTGTCGCATGCCCTTAAAAATGCATTTTTTGCACTCCCATTTGGATTTTTTTTCCGGAAAATTTGGATGCAGTAGGCGACGAATAAGGAGAGAAGTTGCACCACGACATTAGAATGATAGAAGCAATATACCAAGGACACAGGATCCATGTTAAGCGACTACTGCTTGTTTTCAAAAAGAGACGATGCTACAGAACACAAGAGGAAAAGTGAAAGTTTTTGTCGCTGTTTGACATCTCATGTAATATATTCGTTATTCACATAATCCTCAGTAATGTATTTGCATAGATTTAATGTGTTTCATATGTTTATATTAACTAAATATTAGTTTATAAAATATGTCACCTTTTCTTCCCCCACCGACACACTGTAAAAGGAAACCGGTACGTAGTGCAGTAATTAGCTTATCATTTGCGGATTTAGGACTACAAAATACTTCATTACACCTATTTTCATCAATTCACATCAAAATAGTTTAAATTTGTTGACCTGTGAAATCCTTTGCGATATATGTTTACACATATTTTCTTGAAATGTTACGGCGATGATTGGTGATTTAATAATTTAATAACGTTTTTAAACAATTTTTTTCTCTCCTTTGGTTTTTGATCCTGTTTGTTTTATTACAAAGAACTTTTTCCTTTAAAATGATTTGAAGAATCGTTTTTTAAATTTTCTGAAAGTACTAGACCTTACATCCTGTATATAGGAAATACTCTGAAATACTTTCAAATATTATATTTCTATATAGAAAATACTTATATATACACAAAATACACAAAATAAATATTGAAGAATTAATGAAGAAAAGAAAATATTACACAAATACTTTTACATTTTTTTTTATAAAATCTAGATCTACTATCAAGTGAGTATGTTACATAGATTAGCTGTGTCCTGAAAATCTAGTCCACTTTAAAAACTGAAAGCTCAAAGACAATAGGTTCAAGTAGTCAAATCTACTGACTGTTTTATTTGATAATCGAGATGGTCGGATAATCGGATTATTAATTACTATGGCCTAATCGACTAGATGAAACATATTTATTAAACATTTAGTATTAAATTTAATGACTAAATGATTATGTTCACATTACAAAGTCATTATATTTTCTAGAGCAGTGTTAAGAAGGAAAGTTAGAAGAAAACTTCTCGTGTTAAAGACGTAACTAATTTCTTTGTTATATATATATCATAGAAAAAAGCCACCAACATCAATAAACTATTGAATAGAATCGTATCTCAAAAGAACTCTGCTCCATCCAAAAGCAAGCTGATACTTACCTCTCCCATCATTTTTTTTGTCTCTCCTTCTCCTCCTGCGAAACCGTAAAAAGTTCTGAAAAATTGTGTCGAGTCCGCCACTGACATGTTTCGTTCGAATTTCGTCGCAATCTGACACACTTTCTTTGTTATCTGTTCGGTGATTAATTGAAGAGTTTTTGCCTGTCTCGCAGCGCGAGCGCTTTAAAGTCGGATGGGGATAATGAAAAGCGGCTTTTTTGTTTTCGCAAAGAATTCTGAATAATGACGAAATACAATAAGGCGATGTGGGGCGAGGTTAGCTCAACGCTTGTTTTTGGAGTAGTTTCCGATGTTGCGCCAACGTATTTGGGGTATTGGGGTTTTGCAGCGTGTGCTTTCCGAACTTTTTGCTTCTGATTCTGACTTTAGCCAATAAGAAACATAAACAAACAGAGGGAGAATTATAACATCCTTAGAACTAGTTAATATACAGATTCTCTATTGATTATATTCGTATCAACTACTCCAAAAATCACCAAATTAATCCTGTATTTGCATTATTTTGATTAGAGTACATAAAACTGAATGATTTTGAATATTACCAGAGCAATCTACAAGTTAATGAGTTTTATTTTATATTAACGATTATTTTTAATCCGATTCCCTTTTACTGAAAAGTGTCGGGAGATTTTTCCCTGTTTTAAACCCATCCAAATTCGACCACTATCGGCGTCGCTTCCTTAAGATATTTATAACTGAAACTCGACGCGATGTGACAGGTCCTGGACCTTTTATTCTTCATACTTCACTCCTCAGGGGTTTAATCGGATTTCAACTTTTTTCTCCGACAAATAAAGATTCCTTCTTCAGTATTAAAGTGATTGCGAAATATCCAGTTGAAGTTGTTAACAAAAACGTTAAAATGAGACTGAGAGTACTCGTGAGATTTGCGAGGTAAAGGAGAAGGGGCCCTATCAATTCACACCGTTCAACTCTGGTTCACTGGTCAACTTTGATCTTGAAGATAGACAAAGATCAGGTCGTTAAAAATTTAGTTTGAGTTGGTTCCTGATGGTAGGCCGATAAATTTATAAATCTACTGAGGTCAACTAGCCAACCATAAAAAAGTCCTCATGCAGCAAAAGATTGTAAAACATACTTCATATTTGACTACCTCAAAAATTTACGAATTGGACTTCGTTCACTCAGCATAGAACACCGACCCGGCACCGTCGGTTTACCAGTTGTGTGGTTCAATGGTTCACTTTTTGCCGGGGAAAAAAATAGCAGTGATAAAGAGGTAATAACTGACTCTATCACACCCAACCGTTGGATTCCACAATATCATGTGGAACGCACAACAACCTGGGTCCCCACCTCAATGAGCATCGGTTAGTTGCTTAACCGGGAGGAAGCCCCATCCGTCCGTTACGTTGGAGGGCACATGTTTTGTCTGTTGGTGGCTAGACTCATCAGGGTACCGACATATGCTCTCTCGCCAAGAATAGGGAGTCCCTATCCACAATCAAACAACTCACATTTTCGCCGACTTCTCGTCGGATGGCTTACATATGCAGTTTTTTGGCTTCTTTGAACTGCGTCCAATGAGACTACAGTAGTCAGGAATTATACACCTCCGACCGTTGGGTTCCACAATCTCATGTGGAACGCACAACAACCTGCGTCCCCGCCATAATGAGCATTGGTTAGCTGCTTGACCGGGAGGAACATAACTGGGAGGGCACATGTTTTGTCTGTTGGTGATTATACTCATCAGGATACCGACATATGCTCTCTCGCCAAAGATAGGGAGTCCCTCTCCACAATCAATTGTCAGTCAGTCAGGAGTTATACACCCCCCACCGTTGGGTTCCACAATCTCATGTGGAACGCACAACAACCACATGTTTCTGACGAAACATGTGACCTCCAATGTAAGGGATGGGTGGGGCTTCCTCCCGGTCAAGCAACTAACCAATGGATATATATATATATATATATATATATATATATATATATATATATATATATATATATATATATATATATATATATATATATATATATATATATATATATCATCATCATCATCATCATCATCAGCCCGTATCGATCCACTGCAGGATGAAGGCCTCTTCAGCATGCTTCCAACCTTCACGGTCCTGGGCTTTCCTCTGCCACTCGGGTCCAATATACTTAACGATGTCATCAGTCCATCGTGCTTTCGGTCTTCTTCGCGGACGTTTGCGATCAAGCGGTATCCACTCCAGGATTGCCTTGGTCCATCTGTCGTCCCATCGCCTCGCTATATGGCCTGCCCATCTCCATTTCAACTGTTTTACTCTTCCAATGATGTCACAGACTTTTGTTTGTTCCCTGATCCATGCGCAGGACTTTCTGTCTCGTCTTGTAATGCCAAGCATACATCTTTCCATTCCCCTCTGTGTCACCCGAAGTTTTTGAATTGATTGCGATGTGAGTGTCCAGGTTTCACTTCCGTATGTCATAACGGGTAGAACGCACTGATCGAATACTTTTCTTTTCAGGCAAAGTGGGAGTCTGCTCTTAAACACTATGTTGAGCCTACCAAATGCCTGCCAGCCACATTTAACACGCCGTTCCACCTCCCGGGCGGTATTCCCCTCCATGGAAATCCTCTGCCCAAGATATACAAAGCTGTCCACAATCTCTAAATCCCTTCCTAAAACTGAAATTCTTCTGTCCTGAGCGAAGTTATTGAACATAACCTGACTCTTTTTCAGGTTTATTTTCAAGCCAAATAGTTCGCCAGCCCTTTGCAGTTCTTGTATGCGTCTTTGCAGCTCCTCTGGGTCTTGTGAAATGAGAATAATATCATCTGCAAATCTAAGATGGTTTAAATTTGCACCATTGATCTTTACCCCATCCTGTTCCCAATTCAGTTTACGGAATACTTCTTCAAGGCCAGCCGAGAAAAGAATAGGCGATATTGCGTCACCCTGCCGTACACCTCGTTCTATATTAATTCCCACTTCAAGATCATCAAGGTGAATTGTGGCTGTAGCTCCATCATATATCGATTCTAATAGGTTTACATAGGCTCTCTCTACACCTTGGCTAAGCAGTGCATCCATTATCGCATGTTTTGAGATGGAATCAAATGCTTTTTCGTAGTCGATAAAAGCCAAGCACAGTGGCATGGTGTATTCGTTGTGCCTTTCTATGACCTGCTGTACAAACTGGATGTGATCCATAGTACTGAATCCACTTCTGAATCCTGCTTGTTCTCTTGGTTGTGCGTCATTCAGTTTTTTTAATATTCTTTTAGAAATTATCTTAGTGAAAACTTTGTACATCACTGATAGGAGGCTTATTGGACGGTAGTTCTTTAAATCTTCCTGTGCTCCTTTTTTATGTAAAAGGATCACTTCTGCATTTTTCCATAAGTCAGGTACTTTTTGTTCTTTGAGGCATTTTGAGTATAATTTTGCCAGTGTTTTATGTAACGTCCGACCACCAGCTTTTAGCATTTCGACAGTTACACTATCCTTTCCTGGAGCCTTGCCGTTCTTCATCAATTCTATAGCATTTGTTACTTCCTCGACTAGGATATCTGGTATTATATATTGTTCTTCCGTGGGTATTGCTGTCCCTGACTGGCTCTGATCTTCATATAACTGGTAATAAAACCTTCTGACAATTTCTAACATTTGGGTACGCGTCCTGCACACTGTGCCATCCTCACGCTTTAAAGCATATATTTGCGTTCTTTTGTTTCTCAGCTTCTGTTTAGCTTTGTTAATTCCTTTGTTTTCTTCCAGGGTTTTTTGCACTAGCTGCATATTGAATCGGCGCGTGTCCTCTCTGATACGTTTTCTTATAGTTTTGCAGAGCTCAGTGTACTCGACCCTGCCAAAAGGACTACCTGCATTTCTCATTGCTCGCCGTTTCTTCATTAAATCAATGGGCTCACTGGAGATTTTTGTTTGTTTGAGACATTTTTCCTCTGGTGCTATTGAAGCAGCCGTTTGAAGTACATTGTTGGCGATTTCTTCATATTGAACTGATATTTCCACCTCCTCTGGATCTTGTAACGCAGCAAACCGGTTTGACAAAGCAATCTCAAAATCGCTTCCTCTCTCCAGCAGTTTTCCAGAATCCACCTTGCCCTTCTTTGATCTTACCATTTTTTCGCGCTCTTTTCGACAGTCAATCCGAACCCTTGCTCGTACCATTCGGTGGTCACTTCCAACATTAAAATTGTTAAGGACAGTACAATTGGTAAATATTGTTTTATCGTTGGTCATGATGTAGTCAATTTCGCTTGTGAGTCCAGATGGACTTTTCCATGTCCATTTTCTGCTGATATTTTTCTTATAGAATGAATTCATAATATATAGTTCTTGTCCTTCAGCAAAATCAACTAATCTGTCACCTCTATTGTCTCGCTCACCAGTTCCATATGGGCCAGTTGCATTTTCGTCTGTTCTTGTTGTTCCAATTCTGGCATTAAAATCACCCATCAGGATTTTGTACCTACATTTCTCCTTGTATAAAAGCTGGGCCACATCATCATAAAATTCCTCAATTTCCTCATCTTTATGGCTTATAGTTGGTGCATAAACTTGGACGATTTGAAGCCTAAACTTTTTATTCAGCTGAATGACGCATTGGGCTAATCGGTCGAATGTACTTTCAAATTTTACCACACTGTCCTTCAGCTTTCGATTGATGAGGAATCCTATTCCGCCACATCGGCCATTTTCCGTACCTCGAGTGTAGAGTACGTGTCCAGTTGGTTCCAGTTTGATTAACTCTTCACCCTTCCTTCGTGTTTCACAGAGCCCAATAATATCCCAATGTATGTTGTCAAGTTCGATTAACAGTTCTTGCAATCGGGCCTCTGTTTTCATAGTCCGTATATTTAACGATGCAATGTCAAAAGTCCAATGGCAGCCTGATCTAACCCGGTGATTCTTAGCACCCTCTGCCTTGGGGCAGGTCTTCCCGCTGCCGTCGGTAGTTGCCCCTTGGCCTCCGGGGAATGAGGGCCGTGTTTGAGGTTGTATTGTCATATTTCAACATACTGAAATACCATGTTGAAGGTATAGACCGTAATCTGCCACGCTGGTCCAATGCGGGTTGGCAGATTTTGGATCATGTTAGTCTGAGGCCTCCGCTTTGACCTGTCCGCCAAGGGTGACCCTCCCAGTAGCATAGACTCCAGACGGCATAGCTCAAAGCTTCATTGCCCTACTCAAACCCCTTTACCACCTCAAGGTCTGATCCACAAAGGGGATATATATATATATATATATATATATATATATATATATATATATATATATATATATATATATATATATATATATATGTAATGATAGTTTCTCGGGTATCCCGTTGTAGCTGAATGTCCACTGATGGACGGTTTCGCTGACGTTTCGATGGAATCTCATCCATCATTTTCAAAGCATTTACTCGACGGTATTTCGAGGACAAATGCTGCTGGTCTGTCTATCCCGTCGGGTTTTGTCTGCTGGCGGCGCGACATCATTGGTCGGTTGATTCCGGCCAATGAGAGCCCGTGTTTGACTACGTGTTTGCGGACCCGTTGTCAGTAGCACGATTTGTAAGAATGGAGAACGATCTCGTTGTCTCGGGCTCTCTGTTGATTTTACTCGGAAGTCCGATAAAATGTGTTTCCAAGCATGTGGTAATCTTTGGGAAGCATCTCGGCTGTTTAGGTTGTTGGGCCTTTTTTTTTATTTCTATCGCTTCTTTAATAATTCTGGCGGAGAAATTTTCATTTCTCGCTAAGGTTTTTGTTTTCCCAAAATTAATTTTGTGTCCGGTGTTGAGCACATGCTGGGCTAGAGAGGAAGTGGTGGTTTTCTGCTTGACGGCGTTAATATGCTCGTCCCTTCGGGCGCTTATTTTTCTATTTGTTTGGCCTATGTATGACAAATTACAGTCCTGACACGGAATTTCATACACGCCTTGGTCTTCTAAGGTAATTTTGTCTTTGGCGGTTGGAAGAATGTCTTTAATTTTCCTGTCGATGGTGAAAACAGTTTCAATGTCATGTCTCCTTAGAATTTTTCCAATTTTGTCAGTGGTGCCTTTGATATATGGTAAAAATGCTTTGTTTGTATATGTCTTTTTCTCTGTTTCTTGTTGTTTATTTGTCGGATTGAGCGCCCGTCGGATAGTTTTTTGTTGATATCCGTTAGTTGTCAGGACATTTATTTCTTGTTGATAGTGTTCCTTATCCATTAGATTTTGCGATCGATAGGCCAAAGATTTTGCAACGGCGAATAACTGAACTGGATGGTGGTGTGAGCTAGCATTAAGGCATCGATTCGTGTGTGTCGGTTTTCAATAAACTGTGTGTGATAAGCCACCATCTCGTTTCCTTTTTATTAAGACATCTAGGAATGGAAGTTCTTTTTCTGTTTCTTTTTCCATCGTGAATTTGATTTTTGGATGAATTTGGTTCAGGTGTTCCAGAAATTTGTTCAGATTATCCTCTCCATGTTACCACATAACAAACGTGTCGTCGACATAACGTAACCATATTTTCGGTTTATGTATACACGTTTGCAGTGCTCGGGTTTCGAAGTCTTTCATATATAGATTCGCCAACGCTGGAGAGAGTGGGGAGCCCATCGGTGCGCCTTCAATTTGTTTGTATTTTTGGCCAGCGTAGATGAAGTAGGTGTTTGCAAGGCAGTGGTTCGAAAGACTGATGACATGTTCAGGCAGCTTGTACTTCGTCTTTATGATCGACAGGGCCTCGGTGATAGCTACCAGGATTCAGCTACCACGAGATACCCGAGAAACTATCAATTCATTTCACACCCGTGAAAACATTCGTCAAAACATATATATATATATATATATATATATATATATATATATATATATATATATATATATATATTTACTACGTATATATAATTACTAAGTTTCCGGGTAGAATCGCGTTTTTGATTTGTAAAATATTGACATTCTTTATTCAAGAAAATCTTGTTCATTTGCTCCCTAGAGTTCATAAAATTCTGGGGAGTAGGCAGAGTGAGGTCTTCGAACAAATCAACTAAATTCTTTCAATTCTTTCGATAATGGCATCAAATTCGAAGCCAAAACGTCTAGATTTTACAAATCTAAAACGCGGCTCTACCTGAGAACCTAGGAATTCCGACCGCGGAAACCTTTCCGAACATATATATTATATACATAATATATATATATATATATATATATATATATATATATATATATATATATATATATATATATATATATATACAGAATAAGCGTTGAAAATTATAAAAATGTTCCTAATTAACTTTTGACAATAAGGGTTTGATTACAGAAGTATTTCCCTACAGAATACTAAATTATAATTTGAAGTTTTATAATAATTCTGAAACGATTTAAATTAAAAAGTATTTGAATTTTTGACAATCTATACCTGGTCGTTATTGCTTGAAATATAGATAAATAATATTGAGAGCGCAATTAAATTTATAACATTTAAATGAATAAAATGCATCGGGTAGTCAGTAAATTTGAAAATGTTAGAAATTATTGGGAAAACGGTATAAATAAACCCTAACTCTCCGAAATCTTATAAAATTAATTTTTGACTCTAATATAAAAATTTGTCCATCTAAAAGGATCACAACAAAAGCAGAATGAAGAATATTTAGTAAGGTAGTCATATTGTATTGACTACCGAAAAAAAAATATCTAAAAAGTGCAAAAATGTTAAATGAACCGGAACAGTATTGTCATTTAGGCAGGGTTAAACGGCATCAGATTTTTCTTTTTAAATTGTTTTTACTCTATAAATAAATAAATGATTTACAGGATACCTAAGCGAAAAAAGTCAATCTGGGAAATAAGGGACACCTTAGCTAATATTTACTAGATTAGATATAAAAAATCATTGATGAATTCCCCTCATCCTATTTGCGTCTCATGCGACTTTTTTCTTTAAAGTTTAAAATGTTTTAAAGTATTTAAAGTTCTCCCACCACTCTTTGAACAAAAATAAATGGTAAATCGTTTAATAATCAATTTTTTATGCGAAAAATCCGTAATATAACCCTCATCTCTCTCCGAATGCAACTATTTTATTCCCAACACGTCCAGATGAATAAGAATAATTCTTGGATTTTCCGTCACAGAAGAGAAACTTTCGTATCTTCAGATTCGGCCCCCGATGACCATTTTTAGCGGCGCCCGTGGAATTTTGCATTTCGACCGCGTTTTGTTGGCAAAAATTTAACACTGCATATTCTCTCGCTCGCTTTTATCGTTTTCCTTCGAGTTTTCTTTAAATTTTAAATTGTACTTGAGGTTGTGAAATTTTTAAGGAAACTCTTATAGGTTTTTTTATAGGGTTTTCTTAATAAGTATACATCCTACCTTACTTTAGACTTTTTCATATAAGCTATAATATGTTCTGCTTACCTTGAATGTACAATAACCACAAAAAATCATCTTATAAAACAAGTCATACGTTAACTTAAAAAACAATTCGTTTGAATTTATTTTTTTCTTACAATTTTAGATGATAATTTATGACAACATTACGGAAAAGAAGTTAATTAGGCAATGTGGTGAGTTTAAACAATTTGTGCTCTGTTTTTGGGCGTTCCAAATTCAATAATTATTCTTCTACATTTCATGACGTCTATCTTTGGATATACTCCTACCTGAAATATATTTTTGCTCTGTGCAACATGTTTCCATCACTGCCTCATATCACCACCTCATATCACCATATCTCTGCTCCTTCTCCCAAACATGGTTTTCATTGGTTTATTATAATATTCCATCTGTTGTCTTTTAGTATTACTTTATATCCAGCAAAACTCCGCTTATGGAACTATGTTCTATTTACATGGCAACACTATCTAACAAAGCGTGTAAAAATCGCCAATAGTGAAGTTTACTAATCCTCACATTAATAATTGAAAAAGTGGACTGAACGGAATAGGTCCATTATCCCGGTTCATGATTTTCTTACATTTTTCTATTTGAATGCTTTCATATGCATCCCAAGCCCTATTGTTATTTACACTTTTAACCAGTCTTAAATTACGAATATCTATATTGTGGACTTCTCTTAAAAGTTGTGTACAGATAAACACAACCTTAATATCCACTTTTTTCAAAATTTGTCTAGCCCTCGTGTTAATTTTGCATCAAACCGTATTACCATGGATTTATTTTTGTTCTGATCATTTTGAAAAGCCAAAGATTCCTTCAGCAATTTCCTAAACTTATGTTTTATAATTAATTTATCTACAATGTTCTTATTATAGCCATTTACTTCAGATACCTCCCTACCTGATTTTAATTCTTTATTATAATTATATTTGTTTAAGGGAAAATTAATCTATTTAACATAAAATTCAAACTAAGCATCTTATTTTGGAAGCTATAATTCGAATCGTTAGGAATGTATCTCCAAGTGGTGGTGATTTTTCTAAAAATATCAAAATTTATCCTTTTTTTATTGTTTCTACTGATGAAAACATCCAGAAATAGCAAAACTACCGTTGTTTTCGAGTTCATGCGTGAATACGATGTTTTTGGATTTACTATTTAAGTTCATAATAAAATCATATAAGTTTTAATTTTTTGAATCGAAAATTGCCAAAACGTCATGCACATATCTTATCCATACCTTCGGAAAGTAACTGAATTCATCTTTCGCTTCGGTTTCAAATTTACTCATTAATAAGTTGGCTAAAAACGGGACAAAGGATTTCCCATTGTCGTTCCTTTTTGTTGTTCTTAAAACCTGTTATTAAGCTAAAAACAATTTTGCTTCATACATAATCTTGTTATTAAAACCGTTTAAATTGAGTAACTCCCTCAGGTATTTCATAGTATGCAGAATCGGGACACTCGATGACACGTCAAAGGAAACCAAAACCCCCTGTAGATGTGTGTTATTGTCTTTTTCTATGAATTGTTTTGATTTTATCACAGAACAGGAAGATTTCAGAACAGGAAGATGGTTTGGTAGATTTTCAAATTCTTTAACTAACCATTTTGCCAAGTTGTATGTTGGAGAATTAATGGATAATACAATTGGACTCATTGATTTCCCTGGTTTAATAATTTTTAGAGCATACAATCTTGGAACTTTTGAATTAGAAATATGCAGTTTGTTTTTCATAGAAAGATAAATAAGGCTGTTACAAGATTTCAATGTATCTCTGAGTTCGTTAACCATTTTTGATAATAGATTCCTAGGTAATGGTTTATATGGATCGTCTTGAATTAATTTTTCAACGTGTTCAAACTAATCAGATTTGTCAATGACTACAACCTTATTTTCCTTATTAGCTTTTAAATATAAGCAATCCTTCTATCGCAGACACTTGACAATCTTAGAAAAATTTGCCCTATTTTGGCTTTTATTTGAAATATTTTTTGCAATTTTGCTTTTACATGACTCTCTGACAACAACTTTAGAAGACTCCGGTAAGTATTTAATACCAGTTTCAATACCGTCTACCATATCTTCTAAAGTACCGGTAAAGTAAAGTAAAATTGATCTTTATCTTTATATTAAAATTGATCTTTATTTAAAACATCTAGTTCTGGTTTGTCGAACATCTGTGTTGAAAAATGTTCTACTATGTTGATGCTCTTTACAGAAATATGTTCTTTCGACTGCTAAAGTTTGAGTTTTTGGAATTTTTTATTTAAAGATAACATTTTTTTAATAAACTTACTATTTACTACTGTGAACATATTCCTTTGGAAAGACCACCAGCATTCATGTTATACATTAGTTAATTTAAAAGTTAATTTCTTGTAAAGATTATACTTCTATTGAATAATTTTCTGATGATGCTAACATGGTTAGCGAAACGTGAGTCGAAAAGTTAAAAAAATTATCTGATGTTTAGTGGAAAATCTCTTCGAGTTTAATATGTTTCATCAAATCAGAATTTTTTGATCCGTCCCTGACAACTATTTTTAGTGACATTGGTGGAATTTTCCATTTCCATCGCCCTTGTTGCTAAAAATTTATCGCTGCATGTATTCCCGCCCGTATTTGTCGATTTCTATCGAGTTTCCTTTAAATTTTAAATTATACTTGAGGTAGGTTGTGAAATTTTTAAAGAAAGCTTTATAAAGTGTGTCCCATCAAGAACCCACAATTGGAACTTCCATCATTTTGTTTCTGTGAGCGTTAAAACCATGATACTATCACACTTATTATTGCTCTGTTTATTAAGACTAATAAAAATACCGTTGTTAAGATTAGTAATCATAGGACTTTACACAAAATGTTTCTAAGACGACAAATTTAAACTGAAATAAGAAAACCTATCCTGAATAAAAAAAATATGGCTGCAGTTGATTAAAGTTTAATTAAAAATACAGAACATCATCAAGAGTAATAAGGCAAGATGATTTTCTACATCAATCACATTGATGTGGTTGAGGTTATGTATTTTCATCACCAAACCACTGTTGACAAACTTTCAAAGCCCATTCCGCTTACTATATTAGCATCATCAGGAGATTTATGTAGTAGAAAAAGTATTTATGTAGTACAAAAAAACCTTCCTTTTGATGAAAAAATACGAGGGATTTTTTTAAAGAAAAATAACACGTGTCTCAAGACGATCTAAGTTAATTTTTTGATAAAATCGTAGTTTTTTGTATCACTCAAAGTATACGGCTTTAGATATATAAGAAGCTAGAGAATTTAATTGCTCCTGTATCTCTTTCTCAAATCCATATACTTTAAAAGATAATTATAAAAAAAAACTACGATTTTATTAAAAAATAAAGTTAGATCGTCTTGAGGCAGGTATTATTTTTGGGAAAAAAATTCCCCCGTATTTTTCATCACAAGGGAGGTATTTTTGGGGCGTCGGAAAAAGTTAATTTTTAACGTCCACCCTATATATATATATATATATATATATATATATATATATATATATATATATATATATATATATATATATACAGAAAGCAGAAAAACAGAAAGCCCTGCGCATGGATCAGGGAACCAACGAAAGTGTGACATCATTTGAATAGTGGAGCAATTGAAATGGAGATGGGTAGGCCATATAGTGAGGCGATGGGATGACAGATGGACCAGGGAAATCCTGGAGTGGATACTGCTTGATCGCAAACGTCCGCGAAGAAGACCGAAAGCTTAATGGACTGATGACATCGTTAAGTATATAGTATCCGGACGAGAGGAAAGCCCAGGACCGTGAAAGTTGAAAGCATGTTGAAGAGGTCTTCATCGTGCAGTGGATCGGCACGGGCTTATATATATATATATATATATATATATATATATATATATATATATATATATATATATATATATATATATATATATATATATATATATAGCCCGTGTCGAATATATTTATTTAGGGGAATATATTTATGGATCGAAATATATTTATGAATATATAAGTGAGTATTTTTTCATGGAGAAGGGTTTTATGCTATCCAGTTTGTTATATATCGCCACTAGAAGGGATTATAGCACATCAACTTCTACATCTTAACTACATCTTTCCCTGCTTACAGCATTAAAATTTAAAAATGCTACCGATAGATAACGTGGCTCAATGGATATAGCTAAAAGTGAAAGGAAATTTGTATAGGGCGGGGGTAGCTTAACTTGACAGAGCCCTCGACATGTAATCGGTTGATCTGAGTTCGTTGACCATCGAAAAGTCACCTATATGTTAGTTGCTCCAGAGTAGGAACTCCAAAAACCCTGTACATCTATACATCGAATCAGAAAATCAAAAATATTTGTATCCACTTGCGTTACGCTAGATCAGGGGTCTCCAAACTTTCCAGCCTTAGGGCCACAACCGCTTTAATTTTTCTGCCATTATCTATAATTTCTAAACTAGTACGCGCCCTAAACGAGCATACGTTTTGCTAAATTTGCTAGCCGCGGGGCGTATTGATGACACTGGTGGGCCGGATTTGGTCCACGGGCCGTAGTTTGGAGACCGGTGCCTCTTATATTAGTATTAGTTTGAATTACTTTAAATTGGTTTGATTATATAGCGAATGAAATAGTTAAAAAAATATTGTTCGTTCACGTAAATTATTAATAAAAAAAAATTATATAATTTATCATCAATTTATTATATTTAATGAAAATGAAAATTCATATTTAATAAAAATCATAAAATCTTATCTGTATGAGTAATCTTTCATTTTTCAACTATTTTCTACAACGCTTTATAGATTCTACATTACATACAGACCATCCATTCTAGATTTATGTATAGAGGTAAATACATATATATTGGCAGGTTGTCTGCCGGATTCTCCTAATTTTATAGTAATTCGAATTAAACACTTAACTGTACTGTAAATGAGACAGAAACAACTGCCCTTAAAGGTTCGTTGAATATTGTGAAAATACCCCCTCTATGGTCTTGTCGTAATTTCTACATTGTCCAGTCCAAAGTCACGTACAAATAATTTCAATATCCACATGACATAAAGCAGGCATAAAGCAGGTACTTGAAAATGAGACGTGCCAGGCCATTTTTGCCAAAAATTGTCTTAATAACTATCTGAATGAAACCACAAAAAAACAGCATTCTCATCAATGTTACAAAAATCATGTCGACCTGCATTTTCAGACAAAATTTAATGTATGATATTTCGTCGTTTTTTTTCATTTAAAAAAATCACCCCATTTTTTTATCGATTACATAAGAAGCTACAGTTTTAATTTAACAAGCGAATAATATAATACTTATGTCAGATATTCAAGATATCATACCAACTTAATAAATAAATGGTTACATCGATTTGTAAAGCACGAGAATTTAAAAAAAAATGTCGCCTTACTTTTTAATCATAGCACTACAATATTATTAATCTGAAGAATCTAAAAAGTTTTTTAGATGCTGAACCAATTCCAACATGTTTTGCTTTTAGTAGTCGTTCAAATATTGATATGATGTTAGAGCTTTTATGGCATTGCTCTAAACGTATCATAAATATGCTATGCTTTATTTGGCCAAAAAAAAAAATTAGAAACAAACACTCGTGAAAGAAATATAACAAGTAATAAACTAAATAAAATATTATCGTCACCGACCAATACCATACACGACCTTCTTAACTGGCTGTCAGATTTGTTACGACCAATAAAATATATTTAATAGACTCTAAATATATATTTCCCTGTAAAATTGCTTATATTGATGTCATTTGTCTTCTATAAATCATTTTATGAAGTATAAAACTTTATTCCAGTACACCATAACGTCCTCATAAATATCTTTTTAAAATATCGTGCATATCAGCTTAAAACCAAATGATCTAACTTGTTTTTATTAGGTGAACAAATAAATTTCAAGCCTTCTGCTTGTGAAATTTAAAGTAAATTTACTAGGAATAACATTTGCTTAATATTTACTATCAACTAGCTTACTACCCTGACTCCCTAATCTTTCTAGAAGAAACCTCAACTTTGTTAGCTTCGCAACCATGACGAATCGTGACTAGCACAAATTCTTCATTAAAAGAAGTAGTTTAGTGGCCAGTAACGCAACAAATCCTTCCTTGAAGATCACTAATTTTTTTATAGATGCTCTTCGCATAGGTCTTAACGACCATGCCTAGATCTAGGAGAGTCTATGAGAACATCATCATCAATGTTAGGTCAGATCATGTTAGACCAAGTTTCAGTCACACTGTGCCAAAGCTTGATACCGTTGCTCCTAAATTGATGTCAATCTTTTCAGGATGCACACGAAAAATCCGTTTCACGAGAGAATTGCTGCAAACCCCCAAGTGACTAGAGAGTTTAAGCTGCTACAGAAAACGCATCACTGGTTGCCCTGTCTCTCTTCCAAAGGGGAAGCCAACAGTGTTGCCAGATCAAACGCTCTGCCATCAGCCTTATTAATTTCTTTACACATCTCGTAACATTTTGATACTCTACGAGGTATGGGCTGATATTCCTATGGCAAATTGACAAAGCGCGTTGTACATGTGCTTGCTTCAAAAAGCTTAAAGTTGCTGATAGTCGAGACAATCGCTCAAAAATTCGACAAATGCTGTCCGATACAGATTTTATGGACGATAAATCGTTGTTGCAGATTCTTCATAAAGATTCACTGTTTGGCAAACGATATGCAACGCTATTTTACTGAAACATGCTCTATCTGGCAATCTAACATTGATACTAGCTACATTATTCGGTTATATCGAGAAAAAATGTTCAAGGTTTTTTTGGTTTCAAGTACCCTTAAATCAATTTTTTATAATTTTCGAAATAACCGCAGAAAACTGTTTTGGAATGATTTTGTCATTATTTAATTAAAACTAAATTGTTTATTGCAATACGGACTAATCACGTTTCACATTCAACTGCCATGTCTTTTGAAATAAATATAACATCACAATTTGGATTTAAAACTGATGTTTGGGGCGGTTTCTACCAAACTCTGGATTAAGTGCAATTTGAAACCAAACAAAATGGATTTGAAAAATCAATTTTTATTGAACAACAAGAAGAGCATGTGTTTATAATATTCCAAAGTTTCCAGTTTTCTCCACTCCTTTCCATAGTGCTTGCTTAATAGGTTGTTTACATCCCGCATCTTCAGATCTTTCGATTTCACTCCGGTAGGAATTCCTGGCTGGATATCGAAAGCAGTCTGGTTTTTCTTAAAGAATCCTTTGAATGCTCCTGTATTTGAACGGTAAGATAACTCACCTCGAATGGTTATGGCGTTATTGTTGCCGCGTCATATAATGAACCTTTTACACTGGTTGAATTTCAAATGCCCTTATGATACTGGCTTAAGGATTTGTTGACCAACACCTTTCCGGTCACTATTCTTCTGGAGTTAAAATGTCTTCTTTTTTCTCATTTCTTTTTCAATTGTGGCTAATATGCCAGGGGGAATGTAGTAGTGTCCAACCACAGGAAATACTAACTCGATTGTTTTTATAAGGTTGGTTTGACTACTTTATCAACTATTTCAAGCACATAAACAACAAAATAGTGTTTTTATTCAGGTCGCCAAAGCATTTGAAGTGAGTGACCCTATTATCTTGCCGTATTTGGTGTTCAAATTTTGGACATCTCGTTTTGAGCAAAAGAATTCAGTTTTTTGAAAGGAGATTTGTAGGCCGACTTTTGGTTGCCCTTTTTTCATTGTCTGCGAGTGCTAGGTCATCTGCAAAGGCTAGGCTGATATTTCTATGTTGTTTTTGAGTCATCCGAGTCTTATTGGTTTCCAGTATCCTTGATTTTTCAGTTATTTTTCCCATTCCCTTATGACTTTGTCCAGGACCAGGTTGAAGAGGAGTGGGGATAACCCATCTCCTTGGCGTACTCCGATTTTAGTCAGTAAAGGTTCGGAAATTTCTCCAATAATTTTCACTTTAGAGGTTGTGTCGGTCAGTGTTTGCTTGATCAATCGTAGTGTTTTGCGGTCGAGTCCTTGTTCTCCTAGGATATTGAACAGGGATTTTCGGTCGATGCAGTCGTTGCTTTCTCGAACTCCACGAACGTGCAGATGATTGGGGCGTTCCTGATAGCTGTGTATTTCAGTATCGTTTTTAAATTAAATATTTGCTTAGTGCATGAGCGACTAGGGCGAAAACCCGCCTGGTACTCGCCAATTGTGTGTTCTAATTGTTCTTGTTCTTGTGTTCTCTGAAGAAGGCATGGTGAGAGGATATTGTAAGTGACTTGTAGTAAGGAGATTCCTCTGAAGTTGTTCAGATTTATTCTGTCTCCATTCTTGTGCAGCGGGTGGATAAGAGCACATTTCCATTCATCTCTCAATTTTTCTGTTTGCCAGATGTTCGTGAAAATTTGCGTGAGTTCCTGCAGTGAATTTGGTCCGAGGTTTTTCAATAGTTCCGCGGCGATACCATCTTCACCGGATGTCCTGTTATTGTTTAGTTTGCTTATGTACCTGTGGATTTCTTCCTGTGTTGGTGGTGGTGATTCTGAGTGTGTATAGATACAATTTTCCTTGGGGAATCTTGTGTCGCGTTCGAGGCAATTGAGGATATCAGAGAAATAATCTGCCAGCTCATGATAATTCTCCTGATTGGTTAGCGCAAATCTCCCATTTCGCTTTCTGAAGCAAAGATTGTGGTGTTAAATGTGATTGTGGTTTTAGTGTGTATCCACGGATTTCTCTTGCGAAAGTCCTATAAAAGTCTCTTGTGTTATAATTGCGGAAATTCTCCTCTATAGAGTCTAGTTGTTCCTTCATGTGCTTCCTCTTAGTTTGCCTGATAACCTTTGCTGTTTTCTAGTTATATATATATATATATATATATATATATATATATATATATATATATATATATATATATATATATATATATATATATTCATTTATATCAATAAAAAGCTGAGGTAGTTTTCTTGGTAGACTGGAAATCACTTCTTATATGTTCGAAGTAGACATTTTATCTATTTTTCACAAAATATTCAGGCAAAAATCAATGATATTGACAGTGCAACTCTGTTTTGAAGACTAAATTTGCTAATGCCGACCCATGTTAGAACATATTATTGTGAAATGTTCCAAAACCTACGCTTGTGATTGGTTAGAACTGATTAGGCGCTGTTTGCAACGCCTTAGAAGTATATTTATTGGAATTTCACTCTAAGGCGAGTTTTTCTATATTTTATATAGAATTAGGGCGCCTTTGGACACAACTGTTGAATCGTTTCATAAAAAAAAACGATTTTTCTGCCAGATCTCATTTTAGCTCAAAAATGGATTTGAGGGGTTTTGAAACCAGACAGCTCATATGTTTAATACTAATTATTGGGTGGGGTAGGTATCACGCTATCATTTTGTTTTGGCGTTATTTTTTTCACAAAATTTTAAGTCGAATTAAACTGATTATAGAAAAAAAATAGCTTGTTTCTTATAAAAATAATAAATAATTAAAATGATACTTGCTCGCCTGTTATTTTTGTGTCATGGATTAATATTTGTTGAAACCAAATTTAGGAGATTATTTGGACAAATGAATCAGACATATTTGAGATAATGCCCAGTTTCAATTTTTAACTCGAAAGGGAGAAAGGATTCCTTAACTATATATCCAATTTCTCCAATCTATCAATTTGCTGCAATTATTTTCTTCATTTAAAATTGTAATGAATCAATTTAATTTGCAATGATAGAGGCTCATTAGAAGAATATTCTCGAGAGGTTTGCGGCTTGACGTACTTAAGGTATTAAAATAGGTTTTGAAAAAAAAATTATACCACCACTAGTTCTTAATATAGAACTACTATAAAAGGGATTTTTTGGATATATTTGTAGGTCATTCCATACTAAATCGACCACTTTTGAAACCGACCCCTTTCGATTTAACTGCATTTTTTTAAATCTTTTTCTACCCCGTAAAAACGTTTCTCAGAATATTTTCAATTTTTTTAACCCAAGCCGAATAAAAATTGCGAATTTTTTAAAACAACGGTTCTTTTTTTTTCAAATGCCCATAACTTTTTTAAAAATTGGTTAAATAGGTTTTTATTTATTTTTTAATGTACTTTTCAGAAAAAAAAAATACAAAATTCAAATATGAAGTTTTATGAAATTTTTTAGAAAACCCGTCAATTTTTCAAAGTTCGCAATTTTTTTTTTGGCTAAAAAAACTTCGTTTTATTCTGCGAATAATACCGTGTATTTCAGAGTGGGCCGACTTTTTGTTCCTATTTTTTTATTGATTTTTTTTTTTTTAAATCCGAGTAAATGGTTCTATGATATTTTATACTAAATTTATAATCTAACCGAACGATAATGATTTGGATTTCGCGGTTAGTAGGTTTAACCATCATTTTTTTATACCAATTTAGCAACATAATAAAATTATTTTGTATTTAGATGTGACATAAATGGTATTTAAATTTGTCACAATAATTGAATCAATAAGTTAAGGTATGACAATCATAGATTTACCAATAGTCAATTTTTCTGTTCCTTGTGTCGAATCTATTGGTATCATATCATGCGGTGGTATTGGTGACACAATCATAAGACCAGAAGTGAGAGCAAGCCTTCAACTAGCGGTTGATAAACAAATAACCACACCTTACGAAGTCTATGTAGAGGCTTCTACACCGGGTAATCATCCGAAAATAACGATTAAATTTTCGCCAGATGATGATTATAGTAAAGCTGTGAACGACTTGAGTGGCCGATTTTGAAAAACGAAACCAATTACTGAATCTCAGCAATTACACAGTCTGATTCCAGACAGAGATGATTGGTTTCCAAAGACGTGAAATCCTAATCATTAATCATTAAGTTAGATTATAAATTATGTAAAAAATATCATAGAATCATTTACTTGGATTTATTTTATTATAAAAACAATGTTTTTAAAATAAAAAAAATAAACCATTGGGGAAAAAATCAATAAAAATAATAGAAAGAATAATCGGCCCACTCTCGGATGCCCGACATTATCCGCAGAATAAATCGAAGGTTTTTAGTTAAAAAAAATAAAAAATAGCGCACTTCGAAAAATTGAGGTTGTTTTTTTCAAAAAAATTGAAAATTTTTATAAAACTTGAAATCTGAAAAATCTTTTGTATTTTTTCGTGAAAATTTCATTCAAAAACAAAAACTCAAAAATAAAACATCCCATTTAGCCAATTTTTGAAAAAGTTTTGAAAAAAGGCCTTTTTTTGAAAAATTCGTAACTTTTTTACGATTCGATTCGATTTCGATTTCGGTAAAAAAATTCCTAAAAATTCTGAAAACGTTTTTAGCAGGGTAGAAAAAGATAATGAAAAATTCAGCCAAATCGAAAGGGGTCGGGTTCAAAAGTGGTCGATTTGGCATGGAATACCCCTTATATATTGTGATTCAGTATAAAACCCTTAAAATTCAACAGTTTCGAAAACGGTCTTCAACTTGAACATGAGAAATTCAACCGACTAATTCCGAGCCTCTTCCACAACTTTTAATACCCGTAAGTTAGACGGCATTCTAGTTAATGAAAGGATTTGTATATAATGATGATGAATTGTTTGGAAATTAATAAACGTTTCTTTTTGGACTCGTTAAAACTTCGCCGACTATATAACAAGCGCAAAATACTTAAATATCTAATTTGTTCTTATAATTTTGTTGTCTGTTTTCCTTTGTTTCCCCTGCATCTCCGAGTTTTATTTTAATCTCTTGGTAATTTATTGCTTTACATTTTAACAAAGGATTTCGACTAAGTTTTTTCCTGCTTTTCTGTTGCTTCTGGATGTTTTAAATATTGCACAAAAAAAAAACAAAAAAACAAAATTTTTAATCTGCATGCAATTAAAAAGTGTAAATGGGTTTTTTTTATTTGTTGACTCCAGTGAGAAAATTAGTTGTAGGAAATGTTATCAATACTTGGAGACCATTCGGCGAGACAGATTTCAGTACCTGATAAAACAAAAGTAAGGCAATATATGAAGCACGAGCAGTTTCTCTGGGCAATATGACCTTATTTACTACTTTACGTAAACTGAAATACGGCACTGACCCCTATCTTTAGCAGTTTTCCCAATTTGTGCCACTGATAAGATGGTGATTGTCTTAAGTTGATCAATGTATCTTTATGGTGATAGTTCATTTGTTTTGGCGACCGTCGACTGTTTCTGAATGCACAATTTCTATATACCATTCTGTCGAATTTTCGAGGACAATAAGTATACATCGTTCAGGTATCGAGAAAAGCCTTTGTGCATGTCCATATTTACTCCTCTTATTATTATTAAGACATTGGTTCGGTATAATACTCAAGCAGTTCGTTGCGTGTAGCTGTAGCATATCAGTGCAAATACTTCAATGAAAAGTAGCATTTATAAGTCATATTTCAGACCATACGTACCATGGTCATATCTCATCACCAATGGGAAATATCAGCAAATTTACAATGCATAGTGTAGTCTTCTTGAAGATATTGCAATCTTTCCAGATCTTTAGGAGCGCTGCTAATAAACATTTGGTCATTCTAAATCCCCTTATTCCTCTTTGTACTTCATTTTCGGAACCTACATCATTAGCTATGCGTGCATTCAAATATATAACCATCCTTGTACTATATATACATTTCACTTTTGCAACATTTCACTTTGTTCCATAAGACAAGACCCACAATTGCGCTAAATTTTTCAATTAGTTAGAAATAGCGCGAAAAGATCTGCTTCTCGGAGAACGCTATTAAAATGAATTTGTTTTTTGGCTAGTGATTACTATTTAATTTATAGATCAAATATAGAGAAAGACAAATGAATATATCAAATATCTTAAAAAAATACCTTTATTACTTTGAATAGTTGGACAGGTATATAATTATGCAGATTTGAAATTGTAGAAATATCAAGCCTATTTGCATTTTAGGAACTACGAGCGAATCTGTGGGAAAAGTTTCCAAATATAAGATCTGAAATTCGGTAATTGTGACAAAGGAAATGTAATTAAACTATGCTCAAAGTTTGAAAATTATTTATCGTCTAATTTTGTAGAAAAATGTTATTTTCAACCGTTCTTATACACAGTCTCTTATTGTAGAATAATTTCCGCCACGGATTTTTCTATTTTTTCACTATAAATCTTCCAACTTTATAGAATGAAAAACATCACATGATAAAGTTTAATGTTTGCAGAATGTCATTATATATGAATAATATCGGGTTACCGATATAATTATCAAAATAATTGAAGTCAAGCTTTTTTCAACTTTCGATTATTAATAACCAAATAATCGAACAAAAGTCTGGTAACGTCGTGCAACCAGCTGAGAAAAAAACAATTATAGCTAAAAAGAGGTATTAATTAAAGAGCTAAAACAGTTATTTTTTTTACATAATTTACCTTTGTGTCTAAAATACATATTATTATTATTATTATTATTCACGTATTGTTGTATGTATTCAAGTTGTTCCAGTCTTCCTACATTTTTCTCTCTGGCCAACCCTGCAAACGTTAACCTTGTGTCTGAAATAGCCTCTATCCTGAATTTCACTTTGTGTAATATTTGCTGATCTTAGATCCTCTTTAATTGCAGCAATCCATTTAATTATTTCTACTTTAGCTCTACTCCTATTTTCATAAAATTCGACTATTTGTCTAGTTAGCCTACTCGGATTCATCCGTTTGATGTGTCCGTAAAACTTAAGTCTTCTTTTTCTCATATCGCTATGTATATCTGTGTATTGTTTGATTTCTTGGTTTTCTCGAAGTCGGTATGTTGGGCTATTTATTTGTTTGGGGCCTAGGATTTTTCTTATGATTTTTCTTTCCTTCTTTTCAATGTCCTCGATGTCCCGCTTTCTATTCAAAATGAGCGTTTCTGCAGCATATAGACATTCTTAATAACTGTGTTGGAATGTCTCAGTTTTGTGTTTTTAGATAGGCATTTTTTGTTGTAAATATTTTGTGTAAGTCTCAATGCCGTTTCCACTTTTTGACATCTACCCTTATTGGCCGCTTTTTCCAACCCATTTTCCATGATTATTTCACCCAAATATTTGAATTGAGAGACTCGTCTGATGTTACCATATTTTGTTTTTAAAAATGGTGTTCTTAGTCTGTTGCAGGTCATGTATTGTGTGTTTTCAAAGGAAATTTGGAGTCCTTCCTTTTTTGCTGTTTCTTTTAGGATTTCAATCTGTTTCTGTGCCGCTAATACATCTTGAGCTAAAATTGCTAGATCATCAGCAAATGCCAGACAATCAATTTTGATGTTGGTTCTCCCCAGTTTAATGGGCTGGTCAATATTCAGGGCCGACTTTTTTTCACACCACTTCTGTATTACTTTTTCTAGAACACAGTTAAATAAGAGAGGCGAGAGTCTATCCCCTTGTCTCACTCCAGTTTTAATTTCGAAGGGCTCTGAGATGTCACCCATAAATTTAACTTTTACCTTAGTGTTAGTTAACGTTGCTATAATAATTGCCAGGGTTTTCAGATCTAGTCCTTGTTCTTTCAAGATTCGGAATAAAGATTCGCCGTCAATAGAATCATATGCTTTTTTGAAATCCACAAATGTACACACGAGATTTTTGTTGTACGGTTTTTGATGTCTTAGAATCAACTTTGGATTCAGGATATGTTCAGGGCAGGATCTGCCCGGTCGAAAACCTGCTTGATATTCACCAATGTTAGGTTCTATCTGTCCCTGTGCTCTGTCTAGTAGACATTGAGATATAATCTTGTAACAAACTGGGAGAAGAGATATCCCTCTATAGTTGTTTACATCCGTTCTATCTCCTTTCTTCTGTAGTGGATGGATTAGGGCATCTTTCCGATCTTTCGGGATCCGTTCGGTTCGCCAAACTTCTTGTAGAATTTTGGTTATTTCCTTGATTGTACCTGGACCAGTGGATTTCAAAAGTTCAGCAGTGATTCCATCTTCACCAGAAGCTTTGTCATTTTTAAGCCGCTTGATTTGCCTAATTATTTCATCTTCATTCGGTGGTAATGAATCTGGGTTTGTTTGTTTAGGGTTTAGTGTTGCTAATTTGTTTAAGGGTTTACAATTGTCTTGGTTATTTAGAGCTAATTGTCCATTTTCCTTTTGGAAGCAAAGACTTTGCGGTTGATAGCCTGTTAATTTAGTTTTAAATATTTTGTAAATGTCTTGGGTGTTATTTTTTTGGAAATCTTTTTCTATTTCATTAAGTTGATTGTTTTTATATTTTCTTTTAGTTTGTCTAATTAGCTTCGATGTTTCTTTTCTTACATCCAAAAAGATGTTATAGTTTATTGCTGTTTTTTGACTGTTCCAATCTTTAAATTCTTTACTTCGGCTTAATACTGCTTGCTCGCAAACTTCATCCCATCATGGATGTTTTCTACGTTTTTGTAAAGGGACCAACTTTAAGGCTGTTTTAATAATTTTTTGTTTCAATTCTTGCCAGTTCTGTGCTGGTTGTTTATCAAGCTCTTCTGTTAGGGCTGGTTTTATTTTCGTTGTTTCAAACTTTGGTATTAGCAGCCTCTTTTGAACAAGTTTTCGAGGTTTTAAGCTAAGTTTGATTCTAGTCAAGTAGTGATCCGTGTCTATATTTGATCCTTACATATTATTTTAATATAAATGTTCTATCTTGTAGCGTCGAAATTCTCATACATATACACAATATACACTGATATAGACATATTTACATGTAAACAGTGTGCTGTTGCCACATCTTCTTGTGTCGAACCACGTGTTAATAATAACGAGTTCAACTCGTTACTTTTTAAAAATAAATAATAATTTATTAATAATTATAGTTTATTTTAATATTGTAAATAAAAATTGTGAATTACTTGAACTATTTTAAGTTTAAGAAGACAAACAAATTTTATTATTATTTTTACTTTATAAGTTGCTCGTAGTAGAAAATAATTAGAATTAACTTAAAAAATTTACATTGAATCAGTGTATAAGTGCGTATATGAATAAATGTATATACATAAATGTAAGTACAAGTATATAAACTATAGTTCTGATATAAATATGTAGTTCTTAAACATGCGAAAGCGTATAAGAATTGACGACATAGCCGAATAGATTCTAAGTTGTTACGAAAGTTGATGGATTCTTCCTTTGGCTGAGAATGTGTGGTTCGTAAGGTCCTGAGGCTAAAGAGTAGATCATAAATAAATATTTTTGCTTGAAAGTTATTAACGATATCCAGAAATTCAACTAAAAAAACATTCAGTAGGTCATTAACAGACTTTTAAGGGTATATTTCCAATAATGTCAGGTTGAAAATCAAATCAACTTGTTATATAAAAATAAAAAGACAAATTCATAATTCATACATTTTGATTGTAGACGCATCGAATACTCTGATCATTTAGCGACTATTTTTCCCAGTTTTTCACAAAGCTCTATTAAGACCGGGTAAATTGTAGATCCGAATCAGGATTCGAACCCGCGATCATTCGATAGCTAGCCGAGTAACTAGCTCATCTGACTGCAGCTGCCGGCCATTTTAACATTAATTTTTGCTCTATACATTTCCTAATGACAAACCTAAATTCAGATCATAACTTAACCCTTTGAGACCTTTTTTTTTAAAGCGCGATAAAAAATATTTCGGTATAAATAATTAATTAATTTGTGTCTATAAAGGCTCTAGTTAGTAAGTTTTTGTTTTGTTTTTTTTTAATTATGTGCATAATTATATACAGAATGTTCATCTGAGTTTTTTTTTTGGAATCTGTAGTCGATTGCAATCTTACCTATATTCAAACCAACTGTTGACAACATCAAGATAGATAAGTCAACTGCATGAAATGTTAGGCGAAGTGTCCACTTTCTAAAAAGAATATAAATTCTATATAATCCAATCATTTGATCGAGTAAATCAACGCCACCCATTGAGTGATTATATAATCACTCGCTCTTATTCTACCTAGAAACAAAGTCTTCCTGCCCAACACCTTTAAAATTCGAAGCGAGTACTACTATACGATTATCCTTCCATTTTGCTAATGCAATATCTCTATTTTCGGTTGTCAATTCATCATGAAACGCCCTACCTCTTTGTTTGAACTGTTTGCCATCCAATAGTGGACGCTTGCTAATTCTGCAATAACTCTGCACAACGATTTGTCATGGCACCATAAAGAGCGCGTATCTTGTACAATTTATTATTACCATTTTCTGGACTCTCCAAATTATTGCCACAGTGTAAATTTGTTCGAAATTGGAAAAATCTGTCTCTACTCATTGTATATCTAAAAAGATTTATACATAAGGCCTTATCCTAAAATAGCCGAACTTTTCGAAATTTTAGGCAGCCAACCGCAATGTGCAATCCAAATAGACTTTTTAGTTCTAGTAAATGCAGGTCACAGACGGTCTCACATAATCTGACTGTTGCGAACATGGTATATACATCTGACATGGTCGATGTATGTGGTCGTATCATTAATGCTTCCTTCATGTGCTTTCCGAACGTTCAGCTCGAGTCCGACTGATGATGGCTTAAAGTCGGAAACCGGTCTCAGTTAGACACTTACTGAGATTTAGGTAGCGCATGAAGGAACGGGCAATTTTTTCATGGTGTACGAATGAATTTTCCTTGTTTTTGAATATTTGTCTTTTGGTATCCAATATATTAAGAAAAATATTTCTTCCTTTATTTAAGATAAATACAATGCACAATGAATAACTAATATAAATATCGTATAAGATCATTAAATTCATTTTAAAATTATTAATATAAATAATTAGAACTAACAATTCATATTTTTCAATTATTCTCACAATATTTTAATTATATATGTCTTCTTTTTGTCTTTTATGTACTTAATTATTTTGTTTTTCTTTCTTAATGTTAGTTGTTAAAAATGAAAATATAATATTGATAATGTGTAAACATAAATAAGCTCCTATGTTCATAGAAACAATTATTTTAATAATAATGTTGTATTTACAGTAACAGATATAGATTTTATAGTCAATTGATTCTTAAGTAATGGTCTTATTGTTTCGATGCTACATGCCATAATAATGACCATTAATTTGCTTCTACCCTTTGATAGTAAATAGAAAGATATAGATAAGTAGTAGATTCTAGTAAATAGAGATTCAAAAGTCTATGAAAAGAAATATGTGACTGGGGGTATGATATGAAATTTAATTTTGATATTTATGAAGAAAATAATATTCCTACACGTTTAGCTGTACGTATAATTGTTAATTGTTAAAGATTCATTCGTAAAATTATTAACTATATTGAGAAGTTGCTCTCACCCTCAACATGTCTTCTGCATTTATTGATTTCTTAATGAAATGTTGTACACAAAGATCAGGAAATGTTTGCCACTTTTTGGCATATATTTTTTTTGTTGTCGCATATTTGAAATCCAAGATCAACTTAATTTATTTTTATTGATAACAGAGCTTGAATTTGGCATCATTCGGAAGAGCATTTTTTTCTGAATTTAATGAAGTAAATATTGTATTTTTTTTTTCAAAATAGATTTAAAAAATGGCTAAAAGGTGTTTCGGTCTGTTTTAGGGTAAATATATTTTCCATTTATTAGGCTATGAAACTATGGATAACAGATGAAGTATTTGATTACACTTAACTGTTAACGTCAGTGAATTTCAAATTTTTTTTAGTTTTTATATGTAATTAATATGTATTTAATAGAAGGAGAAAGAACTGACATACTAACAATGGTTGGAGGCGGTGAGAGAAAACGCCCTTATGTTGAAGTTTATCCAGTATTTAATAAAGTACATCTGAATAAAAAATATCACTAAGTTAATAGTGTTAAAAACGGTGACAAGATTCAATGATACAAGTAGCATTAAAAGTCGTCCAAAGTTAGGAAGGCAAAAAACAAAAATTAATGACGAAAATTCGTTGAATGTTTTAATTGATCTAGTAGAAAATCGTAAGGTTTCCTTGCAACAATTAGCTTTAAATCATAACATGTTTACAAAATACAATTATTACAAGAATTAATTTAAGATAATTTTGATCGAAAAGTTGAGTTTTGCGATGTTATAATTTGTTTCAAATATTTTCATATAATTCAAATATATTCAAATAATTTTGTTTCAAATATTATTTTCACGGATGAAGCATCAGTATGTTTAAATGATCATGTTAGCACATGGTAGCATAGTGCCTAGCATGGTTCTTGACCGCACTAGATGGAGCAGGTTCATGCACAGTATCCTCAAAAGTTAAATGTTTGGATGAGATGTAGTAACCAGAATATTATAGGATCTTTTTTCATTGATGGCAACATCATAAGTATTTAGATATTGTAGCGTCCAAAAGTTCTTGATCGCTTCTGGTAGTTTTATTTCGGGGGAAATTTTAAATGAAGGAGCTCCTGTATCATTAGGACAAGGCCAAGATAACTCCAAATCTCCAGATGAGCGGACGTTTTCGCGCCTTGCCCTTCCGACAGAGGTACGTAGGTTTGCTGGGCAAGTCATGCTTGGGATGATTTTTCTGATATTCTTCTAGAGGGTTTTACGACCCGGCAGCAGAGAATCCGATCAACAGAGACAGGGTATTGAAAGACCACCTATTTCAAAGCCCGACCATTGTGGAAACCTAACTCTTTTTGGGGTCAAATGGCACAGTAACCGGTTAGTCAGATCGAGATTATTTTTGGACCCCCGCATAGAAATACCGGATTACCCGTAGTCGTACGCAGAGTCTCTGGATACCCAGTACGGCATAGACAAAGAGAAGAACATAAGGAAATAAAGCCAGATAAACACATTTTTATTATATTTGCATGTACTGATAAAGATCACAGTTACCATTTATTTGTTTTAAATATATTTTTACTATATTTTCATATACTGATAAAGATCACAATTACAGCTTATTTTTTTGTATTATCTAATTGCCGTCTGACCATGTTTGGTTACCCTTGAGTTATATATATTTCTTTTTACTATTGACAGAATAAAGGTAATAACCTCTGGTATATAAGTGTTGGGACTTAGAGATCAGCTGGCGTAATCTAGAGTGATTTGTTTCATTTTTAATTTCTTTCACGGTAAGGTTTAGAGAACCACCTTCCCTAAACCTTCCTGTGTCCTGATTTGATGGTTTTATTTTTTCCATTTTTTTTTAATATGCTTTGTGTCGTTTTTTTAGTGTGTTTTTTTTTTGTGAAATACATTTGTAAAATCTATTAAACATTTTATTTTAGTTAGACCCCTTCCCGGTTCCAGGGTCCTTTCTAATTATCAGATAAATTAACGAACCGGGTGGCGCTCATTTTAGTATCGCAGCTTCATCCTGTCCTGAACCTGCTTCTCGGTGCTCCCGGCGAACAGCTGCCGCCGCTGTGATCTATATTTTCAAATTTTGTTCTCAAATGAGAAAATAATAGGTTACAAATATTGGAAGAAAATATCATCCCTAAATTTTTACGTCTGTTTCCAAATTTAATTAACCAAAACCAGGAAATATGATTACAGCAAGGTGGTACACCAGCACACTATGGCATTAACGTTAAAAATTTTCTTAACACTACTTTCCCAAATCGATGGACCGGTCGATGAGGAGCTATCGAATGACCGACATGGTCATCAGTAAAGACCGGATTATATGCAACCAAAAACCTTAAGAATATGCGCATATATATGCACATATTTTTTTTAATTTGTGCAGGATATACGCAAAAAATCCGTAAATATGCAGTGAATATGCAACTAAATTTTGATTTCCTAAATTACATTTTCATTTAATTAGGTGATTGAGTATTGAATAAAGATAAATTCAAGTTATAATATAATATACTTTATTAATTCAGTTAACACCTAATACAAACTTTTTTATATGAAACTTATACTAAATATTAATATTAACTCGAAAAATTATAAAAAGCACTAGTTATAATGTGTGCTTCAAGGTTCTGAACTAGAAAATTGTGGCGTCTATCACTAAGGAAATGTTTATACAAAGAAAACGATCTTTCTACATCTACTGATGTTATAGGGCAAAATTTTAATTTCGGAACAAAGGCAGGCTCAATAGCTAAATTATTTACAGTTTTCCCTGACACTATGTCTATGACCTGCCTTAAAATCTTGAAACCTGTGTTTTTTGCTATCAAATTTTATAATTTTGCCACTACTGTTTTCCCTACCTCACCTAGTATATTTTTGCAATTTTGTACACATGTCTCTATTATATCCATCGACTCTGGTAAACTTGTACACGATTCCTCTAGTAGCAAAATACTGTCTGGTATAAATACATAGTTACACTTAATATGCATTAACTGTTGTTCCAGTACAGTACTTTGAAATATTTCTTTCGATTTTTGGATGCACTGTGAATCATCACCAGACATTTGTGAGATTAAGTCCTTCAATTTTTGAAAATTATGTGCATAAAATAATGCCGCACGAATCCAGGTGCCCCATCTGGTCACGACAGGCTCAGGTGGTAATGGTACTCCGGGCAAATTCTCTTTGTAAAACTGCACTCTCAATGGGGCCTTTATGAATATCTTTTTGACATTTGCTATTAGGTCATTGACGTCAAGTTACATGAATCAAATTTTCATAAAATATTTTTAAATTCTTTCCTGCCTTTATCATATACGGCGCAGCATCGGACAACAGGACAAGAATTTTATCTGTAGGAACTGAGTTCGGCAAAAAGAAATGTGTTAAGGTTTCTTAAATAAAACGTGTAACTGTAAGATTGTTTGTTTTTTCCACTTATTTTACGGCTATAAAATAAGCTTTTCCAGGTTCTTCTTCTGTGAGTTTTCCGATCATTAAATTAACTATGTAACGACCACACGAATCAGTTGTTTCGTCGACAACAATATACATATAGTTACCTCCAATTCCTTTTTTTATTTCATCTATCACGGTATCAAATACCTTTCCAACGACGTTTTTTCTTAATGTTGATTCATCTGGAGCATTAAATTTTGTATATTTTTGCAGAAAGGCCTTAATTTGCGGGTTGGTTAACTTGTTTAAAGGAATATTAGCAGCCAAGAAAGTTTTACATAGATCTACGTTAAATTCTGACTGGTCATAGTTTCCGTTTTTAAAAATCTCAAATGACTGCTTCAGCGTTGACTGTATGGGCCCAGACTTCTTCATATTTCTGACCTTAGCTACGTGAGACGGCGTCTTAATATGTTGGTCTATTTGAAATTTCTTTGAGCAGGAAACAATTTTTGAACAAGATTTGCAAAAGACCTGGTCGCCGTCTAAAGCAAGTTCTGGGTAAGGCTTAATCCAAGAAGTACATAGTATTTTCGACATAATCACTGCTTTCACTTTCACTTTGTTTGCACTTACTAACTGCACAATAATAACTGCGACTACAACAAACGACAACCTGAATAATACTTTTTTTTTCTCCTTTATTTGGGTTTTTCGCCACGATCTAAAACTCAAAAAATATCAAAAATACCTGTTCTTAAAAACAAAAAACCAAACGGAGACAAATTTCTCAGTGATTCTTTTTTGTAATAAATTTGCCTAACGAACAAAATTTTAAAGATATAAAAATGTTATAAAAAAATTTACAAACTTTTAACGTTAACGTTTCGGAGGGTAATCTCCCCCCGTTTTCAAAACTGAACTGAAAAATAAATTATATTAATTTGTAATATATAAAGTAACGAGTGAAAGTAAATATATTTTTTTTTGTATGTCAACGATACTTACACTGACAACAATGGATTTTCATGACAGTGACATACTACCAAAAAATATATATAGGTAATGTTTACTGTGTGATTGTTTATTGTACTGATTGTGTATTCAAATATTTAAATGTTTTTAATTGTATTCTTTAGAATCGGGAACCATATTGAATTTAAATTGTATTCTAAAGAATTATAAAATCGATAAGAAATTGCCGATATATCTCTTATCTGATGAGAAAACGCAATTCAAGACTTCGTCCGACGAATCAATTAGTGCCAGGAAGTTGATGGTGGACACTTTGAACACCTTTTGTTAATAGTTCTTTTAGAAAAAAAAATATATAATTTTGATATTGTTTTCTTTTCAAATCTGATATCGACAAAAGTGACCGAAGCACCTTTTATAAATTTTTTAACATATATTTTGAAAAAAAAAACTATACAATATTTACCTCGTTGAATTAAAAAAATGCCAAATTATAGTACTGTTGTTATTAAAAAAAAAATCAAGTTAGCCTTGGAATATGCGACAAAAAATACAGAAAATATACCCAAAAAGTGGCCAACATTTTCTGATGTTTGTGTACAAAATTTCATTAAGAAATCTCGTTTTCGAAATATTTGACTGTTTCCATACATAATAGTAAATGTTTAACCGATACCAATAGTAATTTTTTCAAATTCATAGAAAATTATTTAAATAAAAAAGCACAATACGTATCACCAATTAAACATTAAAAATGCTAGAGTCTTATAGAATATGTGCTAACGCAGCTATCATATATTGGGTGGTCCGGAAAATCATAGGGAGTTTCCATTATTTGCGTTTTTTATGCTTGTAAACAAAAATACAAGGGTGAATCAAATATAAACCGGAATTGTTTTATACATATTTATTATTTATAAAATAATACAAGAAAAGTATTGCTCATTTTTTGACATAGTCTCCTCTACGCTCTACACATTTTTCCCAGCGGTTTGGAAACTTGTGAATTTGTTGCTCGTGTAAACTTTGAAAAAAAGTCCTCCACATCTTGATGGTTGTCGAATCGTACCCCTCTAAATGCATCTTTCAAGGGCGAAAACAAAAAATAATTACGGGATGACAAATCGGGGCTGTATAGAGAGTGTTCAAGGATTTTCAAGCATATTCTCCAGTTTTTCCTTCGTCAAAACCGCTATGTGTGGCCTGGCGTTGTCATGGAGAAGAAGGACGTTTTTGATGGGCATACCGCGTCTTTTGCTCCTGTAAGCGGATTTTGTTGCCTCCAATAGCTGGCATTCGTAAACAGCATTAACCGTACGTCGATCATGTAGAAAATCAATCAGCAAAACTCCCTTCCAGTCGATAAAACACTCGCGAGAACCTTACCGGCTTGTCTTTCCTTCGCCAATCCTTACACGCCATTTTTAATTCTGGAGTGGAATAATACACCCACGCTTCACATGTCACAATATGCTTCAAAAGTAAGTAAGTCTCTTCTTACCAGCGGAATCGATTCATAAGTCTCTTACTGATTTGCAATCGGATGTTTTTTGATCTTCGGTCAACAACTTCGGAACCCCCCGGTACAGATTATATTGAATGCAAAATTATTTCTAATGATAATTTCAGCACTTCCAAAGCTAATACCCATTTTTAAAATAATTTCATGAATAGTGAACCGCTGGTCATCTTCGATAAGATCGCTAACTGCACTAATGTGGTCAGCAGTGACACTTGACCTTGCACGTCGATTATGACTTACCTTTACCACGTTTTCTCCTCTACGCTTAAACTTCTTGACCCAACCAAACACTTAAGTCTTAGACAGAGTATCGTTCCCATACTGAACCTTCAACCGACTTAATATTTCGGATGGTTTAATGCCTTCCTTGATTAAAAACTTTATTATAGCCCATTGCGCAATGGATGGTGGAACTTGTTGCTCACTCATGGCTGTACTGACAAAAGAATTGAGTGAAACAACTCATTGAACGTTTTCCCTACTCCTAATACATTGAACTGCAACTAATTGAATCTACACTAACAGCCCATTCGTGATTGGCTGAGAAAATTAATGGTAAAATGCCGGTTTATATTTCATTCACCCTCGTATGTGTGAGATTGGTACTGTTTATTTAGATACTATTACTTTTTGTGGTATTTACAACATTTACGTTCAGATTCGCTTTAATTTGTCTTCAGTTAGTCAAGTTAATTCAAATTGAATGTGTCGGTTTTCACTAACACCATATTATATTTTTTTTATTTTAAAAGGGGCAAGAACGTTATACAAACAAAAACAAGATCTCTGCCGTTTACAAAGAGGGTTTTGTTTGGGAGACTATGATGTAAAAGTGCTTTGGTTAGTTCAAAGTCGGAAAATGGTTATCTCAAAGACCGGCATTGCTTTGGTAATTTTTCAAGTACTGATGTTGATGAAATAAGCATAGAAATATGTTGAATTTTTCCGGTTTTGAAATTTCAAGTAAAGGAAAAATTTAGGATCCCAGATTTCAACTTGATCATTCCTGGTATTAATCGATACAAGCGTTCGTTTTCCCTTTTACAAAACCCTGAATAGCGGGAGCGTCCCCCGTACATCACCCTATGCAATCACTTCCACTTCCCACACTTCAAACAGGTGGTGTGTCCGTATTGATCCGGATATTCGCGCCTGCGAACTGGCTCCTGAAAAATCATCCCCTCCTAGCTGCAAACCACTTTTTTTTTCGTCAATGCGTTTCTCATGGTGCCTAATAGTGCTTTAAAATGGAAAAAACACACCATTTAGTGTAAGCTATTTTTTTTCGTACGTCTCCAACATTAACACGATAAAGTTTACAGAAATTTTCGTTGATCGTGATTTATAGGAAGGTGAATGATAAGGGCGTGTATTTAACGAGGACATTTCGCTGGCTTTACAGTCTTTACGTTCGCGATTAAAATCAACAATTTTCGGAATAGGTTTTTACCGGTCGAGACCTCGTGGTTTATCCGAATTTTGGCTGCTGTTGGTCGGTTGTGTTCGAGTGCCGTGTTTACTACCGAAGTTCAACCAGTGGTCTCATCTTTCTGGCGACTTGTTGCTTGAGTTTTAATGTCTCAACCACCTGTATATTTCGTTATTTTGCTCCGGAGGAACAGTGAGACCGATGTAACTGAGAAAGCTATTTTTGTAACATTTTTGATGCCATAGGTAATGTTTTTAATTGTATTTATATGTTTACATACAAGCGTGTTTGATGAGTCATGGTATATATTTTTATTTATTGCAATTGCTTGATACTACTAAGATCAAAAAGTAAAGTGACTTGTTAAATAAAACAGAGAGCATTTATTAATTCATCTCAATTTATTTTGTGACCTTCAAAGTAATTACCTCTTCTTGCAATATACATATTTCAATAATTATTCTAGTCTTCGAGACAGTTTTTAAACTCAACCTCCGGTATTTCGTTTAAAACAGCCAGAGAACTCTCTTGATGGCTTCTATAGACTCAACACAACATTCACGAAGAGGTTTTTTTTAATCAAGGGAATAGGAAAAGGATACAAGGTGCAATATCTGGTGAATATAATGTTTGCGGAACAGTTCTTGTTTGAACTTTAGCTAAAAAAATAGATCAATAATCTTTGCAAAAACATGAATTGTTTTACCACAAATCTGGATGGTATTTTTTTAATGGATTTTAATACTCAAATCGGCGATTACTCTGTACAAGACCCTTGATTTTGGTTATAATTTGCAAAAAATTATTCAATTTTCCATTGACGTAGAAGGTCTTTCTGAACAAAATTCATCTTGAGATACTTCTCTCTCGTTATGAAAGCCCTTGTACCACTTGTAAACATTTTTTAACATATCTTCATCGTTATAACGTTTTCTTAACGTTTTTAATGCATCAGCACAAGAATTTTCGTTTTAGACAAAATTTAATGGAAATCCATTTTAAAAAATCGCCGACAAAAATGTTTTACAATTACAAAAGAAAGCGAAATAAAATGATAATTCTGTTATATGTGAAGGAGAGTCATATTAACTTAAAGTACAAATGGTTGCTATATAAAATAGTATACATAGTAATAATGATAATAATTAAAAAAATTGGTATATGTTTCATAATATATTTAAGATATTCTCCTACATGTTTCGGTCTCGCGACCATTCTCAAAAAGAGTTATATATAAACTATATAAACTATTGTATAAAGTATGTATAAACTGTATAAAGTTTATATATAACTCTGTTCGAGAATGGTCGCGAGGCCGAAACATGTCAGAGAATATCTTGAATATATTGTGAAACAAATACTAAATGGTTTAAAATAGTATAGATACCTAAAGCGCGCCAACAAAAAAAAATCTCACTTTTTTATCATATATCTGGATATATTTTATATCTAAGTTTGTTTTTTCAAAATTAATAACCATTTTTCTCTTAATACTCGTATCGTATTAATGAGGCAATCACGATTTAGTACAAAAATTCAAAATTTTTAATCTAAATTTAGAACATTATAGATTATTATATCATCATTATTATTATACAGAATATTAACATTATACAGAATATTAACAATGCTATAGACAAAAATATACTTTATCAAACATCTTAATAATAGTTATTAATTTGTTATTTCTCGAGATAAGAAGTGTAAATGGTGTCCTATATGGACGATTTATTTTTAAATTAATGTTAATATTAAAATTGCTATTATGTTTATTTAATGTCTAATTGTTTACATGTTGATTATACATTTTTTTAACAGATGTTAATATGAGAAAGATTGTGGTACTGTTTTGTAAAAGATAATTGTATGAAACAGTTATCCATGTGTACTGGATTTGTCTGGATCATTCTAGGTGATCATGACATCTCCATCTCTCTAAATATGGTTATGTAAAGAGAGTTTTGGCAAGCATTACGCAGCGATCCTCCAGTCGAGATCATTTTTTTAAGAATTTATAGGTGGGGTATATTTATGCCTCGTTTATGTTTATTATGTTGTGCTATATTTATGCCTCGTTTCCTCCAGAAAAATATAGACCTGCGTTGACTAATGTGTCTTTTGTAAAATATGTTGCGTATCACTTTTAAAATAAGCATTTACCTGTTATAGCATCTACTAATCAAAATCGCTGTAAATGATATAGTAACTTTCATAGAAGTTGTAACTAATAAAGTAATAGTTGTTTACCTTCATAGTTGTTTAATATTAAACGCTATCATTTTATGCCCAAACGCAGGTTAACATTCATTGAAAGCAAGATTTTAAACGGTCACAATTTTTAATGTAAAATGACGGCTACGATCGGAGAATCTCCCCCATCCACTTTGTTCCCGATCTCCTCGAAATTTCGCTCTCTGATGCAACGTTCCACATATGTATTTACATATGTATTTTGTTTCTGTTTGTTTTTCTATCCTCAATCTCTGTCGGGCCCATTTGTGCCTTTCCCAGATCAGCTCTGATCCATGGTACTGTTGAGTTGACTCCTTGTATGTATGTAAGAATTCTGTTAGTGAGTCTTGTCTGTGGGAGTCTACTGATATATCCATAGAACTTCAACCTTTTTTTTTCTTATGTCCGCCACTACAATGGACCGCTCTGTGGTATTTCGAGAATGTAGTCTGTACCCTTCCTCTGTCAGTTTTGGGCCGAGAATTTTCCTCGTAATTTTGCATTCTTCTTTTAGTATATTTTCTAAGCCGCTTTTTGTTTGAAGTGTAAGTGTCTCGCTTGCGTATAGTACCTCTGGTTTGATTACTGTGTTGTAGTGTCTTATTTTTGTGTATGTGGATAAGCATTTCTTATTGTAGATATTGTGTGTCTTGCCGTATACCCTCTTCATCTTCTGCAATCGAGTCTTCTGTGCTATCTTCTCTCCTCCTGTGGGTTCGAGAATCTCACCCAGGTATTTGGTGTTCAAATTTTGGACACAAAATTTTGATGTCATCCTTTGGGACTTTTGCCATTACCTTCTCTAGTGTTGTACAGAATTTCTCTGTAAACTTGGGGTTTTTCTTGTTGTCTCCGTTTGTGGGGGCATGTACGTTAATCATGGTGTACTTTTTATTGGCGCACTGTATGAGCATTATCATTAGTCTACTGTTTATGGGCGTGATTTCTTTAGTAGAGTTAAATATCCCTTTATGTACCACAAAGGCCATGCCCAGAAGCGAAGCGCCCCTGGCGACTTGTGTGTCTGTCCTGCTTTTGAATATGCGATAGTTTCCATAGTCTACCGTGTCCTCATCGGTGATGCGTGTTTCTTGTAGAGCAAGCACAAGTGAAGTTTTCCTGGTTGGATCAACGTGTTGAAGGTGCCAATAGCTGCCGGAAAGCTCCAACTTTTTTTGAGAACGTGAAAGTCCAGGTTCCCCAGAATCCGAACACCCGGTTGCCGTCTGTCGACGGGTGGATTGGTTACCACCTGGGGTATCATTGTTATTACTTGCACGAGTCATGGTGGCTTATAAGATTATAGGTCCAGTGTTTTCAGAGTCTAGAACTCTGTCCAGAACTTTTGTTCAGTGTATAGTTTGTATATGTATAAGAATTTTGACGCTCCAAGACGCTACAGAAAATTTTTTTATTAAAAAAATATGTATTCTAGACACAACTGTAAATTCTGCAAAGAAAAAAAAACTTTTTTAACCCCAAACTCAGAAATATGTCATACACATTAATTTCTCTTTTTAGCTGTAACTCTCCTTTTTTCTCAGCTGGTTGCACGACGTTGCCATACTTTTGTTCGAGTGTTTGGTTATTAATAATCGAAAGTTGAAAAAAGCTTGGCTTCTGTTATTTAAATTATTATATCAATAACCCGATATTTTTTATATATATTTGATAACATTCTGCAAACATTAAAGTTTATGATGTGATCATCATTCAGTCGTTGTCGATCCACTGCAGGATGAAGGCCTCCCCAACATGCTTCCAACACGCACGGAGTTGGTCTGAGCTTTTCTCTGCTATTCGGGTCCAATATACTTAATGATGTCAACGATACACCGTGTTTTAGGTCTTTTTCATAAATGCTCGTGATCAAGCGCTATTCACCCAGGATTGTTTTGGTCCATCTGTCGTCACCTCTATTTCAATTCCTTTACCTTTCCAATAATGTCACATACTTTCGTCTGTTCTCTGATCCATTTGCAGGTCTTTCTGTCCGGCTTTGTAATGCCAATCATACACCTTTCCATTCCAGCCACACTTAATACGCCGTTCCACTTTCCGGGCAGTATCACCCTTCATTAAAATCCTTTGCCCGAGATATATGTAGTGGTTTACCTAAATTTGTTGAACATAACCTGACTCTTTTTCAGGTTTATATTCAAACCAAATTGTTCTCCCGCCCTTTGAAACTCTTGTATGTGTCTTTACAGTTCATTTGGATCTTGTGATAGAAGAACGATATCATCTGCAAAGCTAAGGTAGCCTATGCGCCATTTATTTGTATTCCATCTTGTTCTTAAGCCACACTACAGAACACCTCTTCAAGGCAGGCCAAGAAAAGAAGAGGTGAGTCACTCTACCGTACAACCCGTTCTATATTGATTTTAGCTTCAAGATTATCTATGTGAACTCTCGCTGTAGCTTTATCATGCATGTACCTCAATAGGTTCACATAAGCTCTGTCTATTCCTTGGTTAAGCAATGAATCCATTATGGCTTGCTTTGATATTGAGTCAAATGCCTTTCCCTGGTCATTTTCATAGATAAAAACCAATCACAGTGGCTTTGTGTATTCATTGTGCCTTTCTACAAAATGCCTATTGCCTGTTGGGCAACCTGGATATAATCCATTGTACTGAATCTACTTCTGAATCCTGCTCGCACTCTTGGTTGAGCATCATTCAGTGTTCTTAATATTATTTTAGATATTATCCTAGTGGAAACTTTGTACAATACTGATAAGAGGCTTATTGGGCTGTAGTTTTTTAAATCTTCTATGCTACTTTCTAATGAAGAAGAATCACTTTACCATTGTGCATAGGTCGGGTATTGTTTGTTCTTTGAGGCATTTTCAGTATAATTTTGCCATTATTTTATGTAAAGTTCGACCACCAGCTTTTAACATTTTCGCAGTTACACTGTCCTTTCCTAGAGCCTTTCCACTCTTCATAGTTTCTATAGCATTTGTTACTTTATCCAACAGGATATCTGCCATTTACTCTTCCATGGGCACTGCCCTCTTTGACTGGTTCTGATCTTTATACAACTTTGAATAAAATCTTCTGATAACCTCTAACATTTACGTTCGTTCCCTACGCACTGTACCATCCTCGCTCATTAAGGCAAACATTTGTGTGTATATATTTTGCAAGAAATGATTACAGGTCAAGAAATGATTACAGGTATGTTGACAAATTCTACACCTAGCCCCAAATAAAATTATTGTTTTTAATTTACCCCAATGTCAAGACCCATAATATAATAAATTTGGCCCGACTATCTCTACAATGAGGATTATTTGGAAAAACCTTCATATAAGTCAGTAAAATTGACCTCCTACAGCCCAATGGGCAGTTACAATATAGGCTATGGCAATATTAAAAATGCACTCTAACAATAATTACAACAGAAATTTGTTGTAATACAGTTCCTATCTGCATCCACGAAAACGAGCAGCTAAATCATACATCATATTATAAACATATGCATGTGAAACTTTTAATTCCAGTAGATTCAGACACCTAAATATTTTTCGATATAACAAAAATATTTAAAAACAAATCAACCTAATAATTTTTAATGTCAGTTATTTTTTCAATCAAATATTAATAAAACAATAAATATTAATATGCTTTGTCACACAGGACATTCACAAGAGATGTAAATATATATTTTTCCTGTCAGTAAAAACATTTTTTTTAATCATAAATACCCCAGACGATGGAAAATATTATTTTACATTACTCCAATGTTTACTTTCAACATTATTATAGAAGATTTGCTATATATATATATATATATATATATATATATATATATATATATATATATATATATATATATATATATATATATATATATAAATAACCAAAATTCTAGAAGCTTGGCGAACCGAACGGATTCCGGAAGATTGGAAAGATGTTTTATTGATCCTAGAAAAAGTAATACAGGAGTGGCATGAAAAAAAGTTGGCCCTGAATATTGACCAGCCGATCAGACTGTGGAGAACCAACATCAAAATTGATTGTCTGGCATTTGCTGATGATCTAGCAATTTTGGCTCAAGATTTATTAACGGCATAAAAACAGATTGAAATCCTAAAAGAAACAGCAGAAAAGGTAGGACTCCAAATTCTCTTTGAAAAGACACAATACATGACTTGCAACAGACTAAGAACATCATTTCTAAAAACAAAATATTGTAACATCAGATGAGTCTCTCAATTCAAATATTTGGGTGAAATAATCATGGAAAACGAAAACTGAGACATAACAACACAGTTATTAAGCCAGAATGTCTATATGGGGTAGAAACGCTCATTTTGAATAGAAAGAGAGATATCGAGGACATGAAAAAAAAAGGAAAGAAAAATCATAAGAAAAATCTTAACCCCAGGCCCCAAACAAATAAATAGCACAACATACCGACTTTGAGAAAACCAAGAAATCAAACAATACACATGTGAGAAAAAGAAGACTTAAGTTTTATGGGCACATAAAACGGATGAATTCGAGTAGGCTAACTAGACCAATACTTGAATTTTATAAAAATAGGAGTAGAGCTAAAGTAGAACTAATTAAATGGATTACTGCCATTAAAGAGGACCTAAGATCAGCAATTATTACACAAAGTGAAATTCAGGACAGAGGTTGTTTCAAACACAAGGTTAACGTTTGGAAGTTTGGCCAGAGAGAAAATTGTAGGGAGACTGGAACAACTTGGTCTGATGAAAGGAAAAATGCTCATAGCGAAAGGATGAAATTAGTATTGGCGCAAAGGAAGGCTAACAACAACAAACGCCTCTAACTATACTTTGCGTTTTTCACCAGGGCCTATACGTGAATATTAATATATATACATGTATATATATATATATATATATATATATATATATATATATATATATATATATATATATATATATATATATATATATATATATATATATATATATATATATATTAGCGTAGGAACTATCTAATCAGAAGTAGATTTCGAACTGATTAAACACTGATTAAATTTGTTAATATGATTAGAAAAACGCACATTAAGAGTCTGATCTGTGGAATATCTACTTGACCAGTAAATGTACCAATAACAAAAAAACGCTTTAATTCAATTTATATCAAGCTATATATGTACTGTCGAATCAGGTTTCAATATTTGTTTTATCTTTCTTCTCTTATCTTCGCCAGACTCATTAAATACGTTATTGAATCAAGAAACCAAAATTAACAGTTATGACTTAATTTCAGATATATTTATACAACTCTTTAAAAACTTAAATTTGCTCTACCATGCCACGTTGCTATATGGTAAAAAAAGGAAACAAATATCAAATAGCGAACACCAAGGACACCAACCAGAATGGAGGTGAGGACAGTCCAGATAGTCCAACCGAGGGAACCGTAGCACCTCTATGCTATACTCCACTAACTAACAGACCAGGTAAGCACAATATTAAAAATATTGGAAAAATACACTTATACTCATTAGTAAAAATATTTTTAAATTAACTCTAAATACAGGGTGTACAATGTTCAGAGAGACTTCCGCGGTCAGTAATGTTAAAATTACTAGGTTCTCGGGTAGAACCGCATTTTAGATTGGTAAAATCTCGACGTTTCGGCTTCCACTTTGAAGCCGTTATCAATAGAATCTTGTTGATTTACCCCGAGGCCTCAATCTGCCTACTCCTCCGAGTTCACAACTAGCCTTTTCTAGTTGTAATATATATATATTTGGCAATTGGATTGATATTTCTAGTAAAATAATATTGATCTTAAAAAATAGCACCATAAATATATCAAAATCCGATAGGAATTGGACTGCAATAAAAAAAGATTTGTTTTGGAAATTAAATTCTGAATCACTTTCCGAAGTTTGGCACTTTGAAACTTGAATTATCCATATATTTTTAAAATAATAAAAATAGTGATAAGTATTAAATTGTAATATTCGTCCATCAGAATTAAAAAAAAAACTGTCAATTTCTATTACTAATTTATGATAAATACTAATTTATGATTAATACTAATTTATATAAGAATCTAACCTATTATATTTGATACACGAAACCTTAATAATGGGTAGGTCCACCACGGTTTGTATAACACCTAGTGACCTAATTACACCTAGTGACCAAATTAAATTATATATGTCTTCTTGTGGCAAAGTACCTCAGACGCATTGTACATATGATTCACGTTGACATAAAATTTCCGAATAAGTAAAAATCATGCGAAAATATAATGATATAAGTTTGCAAAGCATTAACCTTCTACATTCTCAAATGACAGTCAATTAAAATTAGTAATTAGCACCACAGTTTCTATAACACTTAGAGACTGTGTCAGGCCTGGGCCGAATTAGATTAAACAATTAGGTACGTAAGAAGACAGTACCTCAGAGCGTTTTACACAGGAATCATGTTTGATAAAATTACTGTCAGTTATGGCATTCTTTCAAGATATCGAGCAATTAAACCCCAAAATATTCTATTGGTAATAAATACCTAGATTTCTCCAACTTCACTCGAATGTCGCTTCCTGAAACTTCTCTATAAATTACACTGTTCGGTTAGCTGTATATGGTTCTGGCGTTATTTTGTTGAAATATGAAATTTGGACGAGCTCTTGCAACTATGGCCTAAGGATGCGCTGCAATTTTTTGGTTATTTAACCTGCTACATTTAAATCGCTTCTGATGTTTAGGGATAGCTTGGTTATCAAATATACAGCCCTCAATACTATAATCCATGTAGTGATAGCTGTATTGTTATTCATAGCTCTAATACAGAAGTATCGCCTTTCGTCCCAGAAACGTCCGAGCCTTCTAAATCCATCATAATTATCTACACATAATTTACACTCATGACTAAAACAAAGTTTCATTGTAGATCTCAACGAATTCTAGATCTACACCTTTCTAAGCGACTTGGACTGGGAAGTTCCCAACACCAAGACGATAACACGTATTACATCGCAAGTAAATGTAGATTAAAATTAGTCATTACCGAAACTATCCTACTTATAATTACAATAACAACAGTATCCAGCAGTGGCCGAATATTTTCATGTCGATTGCCCACAAAATATCTAAGAACATACAATAACATACTTAACGATGTCATCAGTCCATCGTACAATTGGTCTTCCTCGCGGACGTTTGCGATCAAGCGATATCCACTCCAGTATTGCCTTAATCTATCTGTCTCCTCGCTATATGGCCTGCCCATCAAATAGAGTCTCCCTATTCTTGATGAGAGAGCATATGTTGATAACCTGAAAAGTCTGAACATCAAGAGATGAAACATGTGCCTTCCAATGAAGGGATGGGTGGGTCTCCAGTCACACTACTATCAATGGTCAATTAGGTGGAGACGCAGATTCTTGTGTGTTTTACATGAGATTGCGGAATCCAGCAGTTGGATGTATGACTCAATATATATATATATATATATATATATATATATATATATATATATATATATATATATATATATATATATATATATATATATATACCAGGTGTCCCATTAAGGATGGATCGCGGCCGTATCTTGAAAACTATTTATCCCACAGCTTTGGGGAAAAAAATATTATACTAAAACTGACCGTGGGAAATTCACCAAAAATATTTTTAAGCTTCTAAAACGACCGCAAGAGGGCGTCACGAGCTAAACATTTTTAAAAATCTTTATTTTTGTGTATTTTCAAGTGTTAACCGAATAAGAAAAATTCTCAGTTATAATTAGCAAACTGTCTCCTACAACTTTGTTTTATGACATTTTGTCGTAACTTTGCGAATGAAGAAGTGGGGGGGAGTTTTACCTATTTAGATAAAAAGTCGTCTAATGTCCGTTTGCCTAAACCAATTTTCCTCAATTTGGATTCATTTAAAAGGCAATTGCTGGGACAATCAGATAATCTGGGAGATAAATTATTTAGTTTATAAATGAAACCGCGAGGTGGCATTACATTCAACAATAGCTTTTTTGAAGTTTTGTTCAGTTTTTTCAAATAGAATGGTACAGCTTTTATTACATGGCTGGAAAGGTAATTTAAAGAGGAATCATCCAGTGAAAACCAGAAATCGATATCTCTGACATGTCAAGAGATATTTCGATTTTTCTGAAAAAATCAGTTAGTTTTAATTTTTACCGTAATATTAAGTTAAAAATTGGTTTTAATATGGTACAGCTTTTATTACATGGCTAGAAAGGTAATTTAAAGAGGAATCATCGAGTGAAAACCCGAAATCGATATCTCTGACGTGTCAAGAGATATTTCGATTTTTCGTAAAGTGTGAAGGAAAGCAAACATTAGGTTAATATTTTTTTAACTTAAGTAGTGAAATAATAACTGATTTTTTTCAGAAAAATCGAAATATCTCTTGACATGTCAGAGATATCGATTTCGGGTTTTCACTGAATGATTCGTCTTTAAATTACCTTTCTAGTCATGTAATAAAAGCTGTACCATTCTATTTGAAAAAACTGAACAAAACTTCAAAAAAACTATTGTTGAATGTAACGCCACCTCGCGGTTTCATTTATAAACTAAATAATTTATCTCCCAGATTATCTGATTGTCCCAGCAATTGCCTTTTAAACAAATCCAAATTGAGGAAAATCGGTTTAGGCAAACGGACATTAGACGACTTTTTATCTAAATAGGTAAAACTCCCCCCCACTTCTTTCTTCGCGAAGTTACGATAAAATGTCATAAAACAAAGTTGTAGGAGACAGTTTGCTAATTATAACTGAGAATTTTTCTTACTCGGTTAACACTTGAAAATACACACAAAAAATGATTTTTAAAAATGTTTAGCTCGTCACGCCCTCTTGTGGTCGTTTTAGAAGCTTAAAAATATTTTTGTGAATTTCTCACAATCAGTTTTAGTATATTATTTTTTTCCGCAAAGCTGTGGGATAAATAGTTTTCAAGATACGGCCGCGATCCATCCTTAATGGGACACCTGGTATATATATATATATATATATATATATATATATATATATATATATATATATATATATATATATATATATATATATATATAACTTGCTTCTGTGATTCCAATAATTCCTCCTTTTTCAAATTCGGATATTTGCCCGAAAAGAGGTGGTGTACAAGCATGGTGACATGTGTACCCTCTTAAAGGTACGACAAGAAGGGAACGACAACAATGCTGCTTAGCCTTATTACATCGAAAATATTTTAAATGATAAAAACTTTCTTTTAACAATTCATTTATTTAATATCGCATATAGAACAAATAAGGTACACAAGCAAAAAAGGTATCAGCATTTTTATTAATATCCTAAAATCCTAGTGAGTATATTTTTAGTTTTATTTAAATATGTTTAATAGGTGTTGTATTTTTTTTTATTATTCGATATATATGTGTAAATAAACCTCAATTAAATAACTAAGTCAGTTAAATTACTTTTCAACATCCGGTAAAACTTGCTCTAGCAACACATTCTATATAATAAAGTTATCATAATAGATTTATTGACTAAAAGCAAAAAAATTATTCATCTATCCCTCTGTTGTATTATCATTTCATTTATTTAATATTCTCTTTAGAACACAAATAAGAGGATAGAGCGCAAAGTTATATACCTTTTAAATAAAATATATTTTATTGGTCGAAAATTGATTGATTCTTTAACGTAGTCTCCTTCTAGCTCGATAAAGTTCGCCCATTACTTTTCCAACGCTTTTGTGCCTTTCAAAAAATATACTTGTATGTACGATGTTGTATGTAAAAATACAAACTGGGTGATGATTTGTTCGTTTTATGTAAATTTCTTTCCAGCCAACTATATCGTCAAGTTTGGATAAAAAAGTAAGTTGAACGAGACCAAGTGGAAAAAATAGGGTGGATGCTGCATCAGTGCGAAAATTCGTAACGCATATTGGCCAGTTTAGCTGTTAAAACAAATGGGAGTATTTTTACCAACTCTTCATGAAATTTCACTAATAGTACAGCATAAGTCTCCTATAATCACCTTTTTCATATCCAAATAGTCTATAAAGATATTACCCTGGGAATCTTTGGAAACAGTGTTCACATTTTCACTATTCTTGCGTCTATGATGAGTAGTGATGAACCTTCACTAGGCGATCGGCCAATACGATACCATGGACATCGTTGACCTTTCCTCAGTAGTGATCTCAATGGAGCCAGCTGAACATGGAGCATCACTCGTGCAAGTTCGACCAAATTCAAACTTAGTAAACCACTTGCTAATATTAATTTATAATTTTGTGCGTAGACTTAAGCCACCAACATGAAGAGAAATTAATTTAAGTTTCTCTTTTTTGACTAATTATAAATAATAAATAAATACACAGTTTATTTGGCATATACAGCTAATAATGACAAAACAAAATCAATATACAAAAAAAAACTAAAAGTAAGAAAAATTCTAAAAAATCTTAACAAAAGAAAATACAATCAAAAGGCAATAACCAACATTGTTCAAATGATAAAACACTCTATTGCTTCAAATAATAATTTAACAGTCTATTAAATACGTGCACATTAGGAGCGCTCCCTATGTGGGCGGGCAAAGCATTGAAGAGACAAACACCTTCCCAAAACAATGTCTTCTGGAGAACAGTAGTTCTCACAATTGGTACATCATAATTGTTCTTAGAACGGACATCGTAAGAATGCATATTTACTCTTTGTACCAAAAAAGTATTCAAATAATGGGGCAACAAATTATGTTTTATTTTATATATCAATCGAATGTTAACCCCTTCAATGGCCCGCGCAACTGAAAACCAATCCAATGACCGCAACATTACCTCTATCGGTGTATACCTATTACAGTTCAATAGTACACGCATAGCCTTGTTCTGCTGTATTTGAAGTCTACCAATACTCTCCTTATTACATGATATCAGCACAGACATACAATAGGTAAAATGGGGTAAAACTATAGTATTATATGCAAGCCTCTTGTACCATGGTGATAAATGTGACGATATACGACTAAAGAACCCTATTTTTTTCCCAATCTTTCTACATAGATAACTGACATGATTACAAAATGTTAGCTGAGGATCCAACAGTACTCCTAAGTATTTAATTTCATTTACAATTTCAATATCACAATTATTTATATTTATTTTTAACCCTAACTCATTACGTCTTTTGCAGTTTGCTTTAGACCCTATCACCATGCACCTTGTTTTCAGTTCGTTTAGTTTAAGTTTATTTTTGCATAGCCATCTCAGGCATATTATACCCAGACATAGATACGAGAGTATCATCTGCAAAAAGACTAATAAAACATTTATCCAATATTGTAGAAATATCGTTGACATATATCAAAAACAGCAACGGGCCCAAAACACTACCCTGAGGAACTCCCCACGCACTTTCCCTCTTTGCCGACACTTTTCCCTCAACCCTCGTTCTATGATATCTGTCTGTTAAGTAACTTGATCCATTTTACGGCTTTCGATCTTACACCATAACTTAATAATTTTTTACACAGTATATCCCGGTCAAAACTTTCGAATGCTCGCTTTAAATCTATAAATACACTAAGCACAGTTTTTCCGACCTTCATATCGCTGCTCCATGTTGTGCAGACATACTGAATAGCCGTCTCACAAAAATGTTTTGTCCTAAACCCTGATTGAGCAGAAAATAACAATTTATTGGTTTCAAAATAAGTTTTCAACTCTGTACATACTATAGTCTCAATGATTTTATCAACAACAGGTAATAAATTAATTGGTCTAAAGTCACTTGGTATACTAGGCTTTGGTGTTTTTGGAATTGGTACAATAATGCTGGTTTTTAAGTCCTCAGGAAATGTATTCGTTTCAAAACTTGTATTAATTAAGTACAATAAAGTGACGACACGTGACGACGATGACACAAAAAATTGTTTTCATTAACCTTATCGTAATTTCATTGTCACTCGTACTTCAGCTTTTTAAACTAAACACAACTTTTCTTAATTTGTTTAGAGTAACATGTTTAAACTCAGAAAAATCGTGAGTCTTGCATACTTTGACATCACTGCTCCAGTCCTGCTCTTCGATACTTTGTTCTACTTCATTCAAACTATCGAAGTAAAAGTTATTGAAGTTCTCCTCCATAGGTCCGTAGTGAGTATCAAAGTCGATTCGCGAAAAATCGGCACGTCCCTTACAATTGCCCAGCAAATCCTTTATTGTTCTCCACATCTTCCTCCCGTCCCCCCTACAAGCATCGATATTATTATTAAGGTACTTTTTCCTCTCAAGTCGCATCATGGACAATGCAATATTTCTTTTCTGCTTATAAATTCTCCAATCATGTTCATTCTTTGTGAAAGAAAACTTTCTATACGCTCTGTCCCTCTCAACTTGAGCATTTCTTAGCTTTTTGCTTATCCAAGGGAACTTTCTAGGTTGTACTAATTTTAAGGGAGCAGCCATATCAATAGCATCATGTAGAGTTTGCATAAAATCAACATATAATTTACTAACGTCAATGGAATTGTAGTCCCAATCATTCCCCATTAACTCAGTAATCAGCTTCGAGACTGCTTGCTCATTCAGATTCCGAGCATACGTATGTTGAGGTGTTTCACATACAATACCCTGAAGTTTAAACTCGGTACCAATAATCTCATGATCGCTTATCATCGGAAAATCTCTACCAAGCTCCACAGCTCTAAAATCATTGATAATTATGTGATCAATCAGTGTTTGTGAGATACCACTATTGTAGGTTTCCCTAGTAACAATCTGTGTGAAACCTGCTCCACTGATAATGTCTTTCAACCTTCTAAACTCACTGCTGTTCTTCAATAAATCGATATTTATATCACCCAGAAGAAAGGTTTTATTTCTTTGAAATTCATTGTCACTTAGATTGTCTTCCAAATAATTTAAAAAGTCACCTACAGAGGCACTAGGCGATCTATAACAGGCCGCTACCAGGAAAAACAGCTTATTTATCTGTATCTTAACTGTTACGACCCAGTAAATGGTTAGATCTGTCTCGACAGAAACCACCCAATATTTCAAGCCAGATTTAATATAAATAATAGCACTCCCCGTATGACGACTATCCGAATAACAGACAACAGCCCTATATCCAGTTATATTAATTTCGTTCTCTTCTACATCTCGTGTTACATGAGTTTCAGTAACACACAAGATCCATGGGTTTCTATCTTCTACAAACTGCCTCAGCTGCAACATGTGGGTCGTCATTCCCTGTATATTAATATGCAATATATCTATATTGCTAGTGGACGCACTGAAGCAATCAAGTGGTTGCTATGCATACTTAGTTCTGTTCTTCATTCTTTCAACAGCTCGTTTATAACATTCGCAATTTTTATCAAACCCTGTGTGATCATATTTAATATGTGGTATCTTCAGGACGTCATGTGCAAATATACAATTAGTACACTCCTTTGAATTTGAATTACATTCTGAGCTTTTATGATGTTTGTTACATAAAGGACAAACATCTTGTTGACTGCACTTTGCCGCTTTATGTCCATACCTCCAACACTTGTAACATCGCAGCACTCCCAAATATTCATAGACTGGAAAACTGTCCCACTCAAAGAAAACTCTCTTACTACTCAACATCACTTATAGATCTCTGCCGACACCTCCAGTATTATATTACACAGTTTATTTCCTTTAGGAATATATTATTAACTGATTCATCTTAGCAACTACATTAAAACGTTATTTTTATACGCATTTAAATACAACAGTTTTCAAATAACATAGTAACATAACAATAATGATGACTCATTCCAAAAATCACAAGGACTATTCAAGGACTACTATTGCTACGTTAGCTTCTTTTAGTTCGGCCGACTGCACATTATTTTAGTTGTTTTTTTATTTCGAATTTATCATATATTAAAAAAATACCGTGTAGGTATTTAAAAAATATTGTTTTAGTAACTACTGAAGAAATCTGGTAACACCGGGAAGCATTTTAAATGTAAATTTTTCTTAGTCAAGTTATTTCCTGCAACTTTACATTTAGAAGTACTAGTCCATCACTGCATATAAAAAAGTTCAAAGCAAATATGTCAGGTATATATTAGATCAGATCAGGTTAGATTATATATATATATATATATATATATATATATATATATATATATATATATATATATATATATATATATATATATATATATTTATATATATATTATATATATATATATATATATATATATATATATATATATATATATATATATATATATATATATATATATATATATATATATGGTGTCCGCTAATTAATGATACACAGCAAAACTGCAAATTTGTTGACTAAAAATATTGCGATTTAATTCAATTTATCTTAATTTGAAAGTTAATAGTCACCAAGACGCCCCCTGTTAAAGCTTTAATTTTGTTTTCAATTTTCGTCAATAAATTTCTTGGATAGTATCTTTTTTGAACGAAAGTTAATAGTTGGAGGTTTTTTAAGTTAAGACATTTAAATTTTTCATTGTTTAAATTGTTTAAATTGTTCATTGCATCGTTTTGAATTGCGCTTTTGAAACATAACATTTGTGTTTGCTTTCCTTTTTTTTGTCTTGGTTCTAGAGGAATGTTATGTAAATATTCGGGTAACTGAGTTTGAAGAAACTTAAGATATAGTTCGCCGTTTAAATTAAATGGTAAATTCGAATGGACCATTAGGTTATTACATAATCACCATAATCATTACATAATCACCAGTAAGACCACATCAAACGCTAATTTTAAATTCGTGTTGAAAATAGCGTTCGGATACTAATAAGGATGGATTTTCTAAATCACGCATGTTTATTTCTAAAATTGAATACACCACCTGTAAACGTTGCTTAGTCTGTAAACAATATATTTTTTTAACATGGGGTCGACATTTTGCTGCCTACTACAGATACGAGCAAATTCCAGTCTGTCTGGAAAATCAGCTTCCACTATTCTGCACAGGCGTGAAGTGAAACGCATACAGTCCTTCTTCGTGTACAATTTTGCAAATGGTGGACCTGCCTACCTCAACTCCAAAAGCAATGCGCCTTGTGCTTATTTCGGGGTTTTTAGTTTCTCCAACCACAATTTCTTCTTCCTGGTCGGTAATTAGAGTCTTCGGACGACCTGCGGAATCTCGTTTCGGACGGAAAGAACCTGTTTCACCCATTCTGTGGTAGGGATTTTTGAAAATCTTAAAATGCCGCTCTCTTCGTGATGGATACGTTTCCAAATATCTTCGATGAGACCAGCGTCCATATGCCTGTCATATCTCGCATCTCTACATTAGAAAACAATTTGTCTGAGCATTTTGTTCTTAACTTAAGTGAAATTCTTTCAAAAACTATTTACTATATGTATTAAAACTATTATTATTATTATTATGTACAACTATTTCAAGTATTTAAATACTCATAATATTAAATATTAACAATCAATGCAAAAGTCGCCTTGATGTATTTGTTTTAATTATAGCCTACCTACTTTAAGAAAAGTGTTACATTTCAAAAGCGCAATTTAAAAGAGTGAAATGAACAATTTAAACGCAGATATCTAGAAAACGGTAACTCGGGGCGATATTTGCAGAGTATATCGTTTTTACGTAAAAAAGATAGACAAAATATGTTTATTTAAAATTTAATGAAAATATAAAAATGCAAATACACTAAGGAGCAAAAAAGTTGTGACCTTTCAAATGTAGAAAAGTGTCACAGGCAGCGCTCTCTACAATCTACATAAAAATTTTCGAGACATTTAAATTTCTTATCTTAAATAAACCCCCACTACTAAATTTAGTTCAAGAAAGATACTTTTTAAGATATTTATTGACGAAAATTGATAATAAAATTATAACTTTAACACCCAGTATCTTGGTTAGTATTACTTTTGAACAAAGATAAGTTAAGTTAAATCGCAGTATGTTTACCAAGAAATCTGCAGTTTTACTATGTACCATTAATTAGCAGACACACTGTGTGTATATATATATATATATATATATATATATATATATATATATATATATATATATATATATATATATATATATCTAGATCAGAATTTTATCAAGATCAGAAAAAGACTTACTTGAGAATACTATTGGATATAACGAATATCTTGAAAAACTAATTTGATCATATTTTTTATTGAAACCTTTGAAAAAGCTCGGAATATTTCCCTCTAGCTTCATTCTAATTCAATTTGCGTGTCGCATTGCACTTAGAATCACCCTTATCCACACGCCACTGACTCATTGCGTTCATTAAAGAACCAGTTCACCATGATTTTAAATGCATATCGGACTGAAACGTGAGTTGGCGAAATTTATAGGAAACGAGGTTGGCTGCAATGTAAGGAAATAAAGAATGGGTCATGTTAGTCTAGAGCTACGCATGCTGCGCACGTGTCGCATTTGAGTGCACTATAAGACACGACCTAATAAACCTAATGACCTTTATACATGGGAACCGTTGATTCATAATGGAAGAGTATGAAAAACCGAGTGAGCAGTCTTAGACAATATATAACAATCAGTTGGTTCATATTGAAACAATGAGTAATATGGATAAACAGAGTATTTGTGACATATCAATTTTTGGGTGTTTATGTTGTTGAAAGCAAATCTGTAAACACAAAGTTCTACGTAATTATTGTCTTTTTTTCAACTAACTTTGATTGTGATTAATTTTAAATGCAATCATCGGCGGCGCGTAAACAGTGCCAACAGTTTTTATTTTGTGTGGGAGAGCTCATATTTAAATCGCGAAAACGTAATTTCACCGTGCATGAACGAAAGGCTTATGAACTTTATTTCGAAACTAAAGTTGGAATCCAAGACAAGGCATTGGCCCATAATATCTGCTGTAAAACTTGTCTAACATTTTTAACAAGTTAGGTGAAAGGTGAAAATCGTAAAATGTAGTTTACAGTGCCAATATTTTAGAGATTACCCAAAGATTATGTCACAAATTGCTATTCTTGCCTCACTAATATAATAGGTTATGTACCAAAGCCTAAACATACTATGCAGTATTCTAATTTACCATTAACTTTAAGACCTATAGAATACCGTGATGAACTTCCCGTTCCAAAGCTGTCAGAATTTTGAACTCTGAATGTGTGACTGATCATAACACATGGGCTGAAAAGTCCCGGGCCTAACAAAGAAAACACAGTTTTTTTGGTTCAAAATTAGCTTTATTCATCAACGTAATCTCCATCAAGAGCAACGCAATCATTCCAGCGCCGCTCTAACATTTCAATACCACTTTTGTAGAATGATTTATCTTTTGCCTCAAAATAGGCCTCAGTTTCAGCGATAACCTCTTCATTCGTGCGAAATTTCTTACCGGCGAGCATTTTTTTCAGGTCTGCGAACATCCAGTAGTCGCTGGGAGCCAAATCTGGCGAATACGGTGGATGTGGGAGCAATTCGAAGTTCAATTCATGTAGTTTTGCCATTATTTTGATTGACTTGTGACACGGTGCGTTGTCTTGATAAAACAAAATTTTTTTCTTTGCCATATGCGGTCGTTTCTTTGCAATTTCGGCCTTCAAACGCTCCAATAACCCTATATAATATTCACTGTTAACGGTATTTCCTTTCTCAAGATAGTCGATGAATATTACCCCACGCACATCCCAAAATACCAAGGCCATAACCTTTCCAGCCGATTGTTGTGCTTTCGGGCGCTTTGGACGAGGTTCACCAGTTGCTGTCCACTCAGATAACGATCGTTTTGATTCCGGAGTGAAGTGATGGATCCATGTTTCATCCATTGTCACATATCGACGCAAAAATTCCGGTTTGTTACGTTTAAACAAGGCCAAACACTGCTCAGAATCATCAACACGTTCTTGTTTTTGGTCAACAGTGAGCAAACGCGGCACCCACTTTGAACAGAGCTTTCTCATAGTCAAATGCTTATGCAATATAAAGCCAACACGTTCTTTTGATATCTTTACGATGTCAGCTAACTCACGCAACTTCACTTTTCGATTATTCAAAACGATTTTGTGGATTTTTTTTTGTTTTCTGGTGTTACCGCCTCATTTGGACGTCCACTGCGTTCTGCATCATCGGTGTCTCTACGACCACGTTTGAAGTCAGCAAACCAACGTTTTATTGTTGTTTCTGATGGAGCGGGGTCCCCATAACACTTTTCAAGCCATTGCTTCGCTTGAACGGTATTTTTTCCCATCAAGAAGCAGTGTAAAATTAAAACACGAAATTGTTTTTGATCCATTGTTTTGAAAATAACAAAAGTAGCGTCACTCGTAGCACAATAACTCACAAACTAATGAATAGAATATCATGAAATTTTAACAGCGGTCTTTTGAAGGTTAGTATTAACTGAAAAAAGGTGACTGCAATAAAACTAGCGCCATCTATGTGTTAAGCCCGGGACTTTTCAGCCCATGTGTTACATCATTTCTGAAGGAAATTGAAAACAATCTTTTGTTTGATGTTCCAGGATGTTCAACAGAGCCGCATTTGATTTAATGATTGAACTTAACTCAACTGACTTAACTTGAATTAATGATATAGTTCGAGATTTAAAACTATGAAAATCGCAGTCACAACTTTTAACATCCAAATTAAACTAATGAAATCGCTTTTAAGGTGAATGTAAACATTACCAAGAGAAATCACCACCACCAAAATATTCTATCAAGACATTTCTATAATGGAAAAACGATAGCAAGGTAAATGGAGCCCCAGTTAACTTGCTGGTTATTGTTTGACATTAATAAGCAAATTTCCAGAAATAAGCTACAATCGTAAAACATTAACAACATTCTAAGGTTTGTAATGTATTACAATGCAATAATGTTTTATGACTAAAAAAATTATGCGGATAACAGATCTTTCAAACTGAGCGGTTTTTAATTCCTGAACAAAACACAGATGGCGTACTGAATTGGCCTAAGTCTAATCTCATTTCAGAAGTGTAATGTATGACATTTATAAAAACAGAGTCGTACCCAAAACAACAACTCGTTAACATTTGTGAATTATTTTATTAAATGTGCGTTCAGTGAAATATGTTTTTAGAAACTTACGTGATATTTACGATTTGAATGATCGCCCATCTGAAAGCACTATAAATGGAATTGTTCAAAAATTTGAAGAAACTGGTTCGGTGAAAGATAAAAGAAGAGCAATATATAATCGTAGAGGTCGTTCACAAAAGCATATTGATTTGGTACGTGAAAGTTTTGCTGAAGACCCAAAAATTTCCATTAGTCGACATTCACAACAATTTAGACTCAGTGAATCTACAACATGGCGATTTAGCGATTCAAGATTTAGCTCTGAAGGCATATAAGGCTCAAATAATACAGGAACGAAAGCCGATTGGATCAAAGGCAAACAGATGATTTTTCTCAAAAAATTATCTTTGCAGATTTTGACATTTTGAAATTGGTGGCTACGCTAATAAACAAAATTGCTGTATTTTGGGTGAGACATCTTGACGATTGACGCATGAAAAACCTTTATACCCTAAACGAGTCAATATTTGGTGTAATAATAGATAATTATGGTCAGGAGATGTAATTGTGTCGTATTGGATGTAATTGTACGCTACACTTCACTCTGCTAATAAAACAATGGATTTATCGAAAGAAAAATTTCTTGGACGAGTTATTGCAAGGACCGGTGTGTTAATTGGCCACCAAGAGCATGTATTTTGACATCATTGGACTATTTTCTTAAAGCCAGATCTATAAGAACAATCCACAATCGATTCCTGAACTAAAGCAGGAAATTATTCGAGTCATTGGTGAGATAGAGCCACGGTTATACTAAAAATTTGACAGAAGAGTTCATGTCTGAGAAGTCATTTGTAGACGGATAAAACACATCGGATATATGTGGAGAATGCCCAGTGAGCATGCTGCGAAGAAATCATATTTACAAACCCTATATGACAATTCGTCAAGAGGAAGGCTTAGATGGCGAAAAGATGTGGTCACACATCTTATAGAAATTTATGCACGAAACTGGACACAAAATTGCAGGGTGCATAGAAGGATGGACTTGCAAGAAAGGACACTTATAAGACACTTGTAAAAAAGGCCAAGATTCTCCACGGCTCTTCACCCAGTCATAGGGTGTATATATATATATATATATATAATATATATATATATATATATATATATATATTATATATATATATATATATACATATATATATATATATATATATATATATATATATATATATATATGTATATATATATATATATATATATATATATATTATATATATATATATATATATATATATATATATATATATATATATATATATATATATATACGTATATATATATATATATATATATATATATATATATATATATATATATATAATATATATATATATATATATATATATATATATATATATATATATTTTATATATATATATATATATATTATATATATATATATATATATATATATATATATATATTAATATATAATACAGGATGTAAAGGAAATACTTTTCGTAAGTTTAACTAGTGATTCTTCACATCATTTGAAATATATATATATATATATATATATAAATATACAGGATGTAAAGGAAATACTTTTCGTAAGTTTAACTAGTGATTCTTCACATCATTTGAAAGAAAAAATATTCTTACAATAAGTGTCAAAAACCTTAGGGTTTTCGCAAAAAAAATTGCAAATTTATTAAATCGCCAGTCGAAAAGCTATGATAACAATTAATATTTAAGCAAATATGTTTAAAAGCGTATTGGGCAAATGATATATGGTTATTGTTTAACGAATAAACTACAAATAAATTAATAAACATTGTTAACAAAGTTTTTTGAAAATAAGAATCGTAAATAGGTCAGCATAAAAATCAAAGTGGCAACATACTATTAACCAATTCAGATCATCCCCACGTATGGCTGACAAAAAATATTTCAGTGGGTGTATTTAAATTCAATTTATAACCAAAACTGTGGTCTGTACCCGAATATAGCGATATACTTCTTATTTACGGAGAGAGCAGCAACCATATTAGGAGAAGCAGCAACCAAATTAGATGTGTACCAACAGTTTTTCAACGTGTTCGGAAAAATAAGTTAAAAACGTGCCAGGCTTGCATAAACTCAAATGAAGGATATTTTGAACTTTTAATTTAATAAAACAATTAATCATGTGTTTCTTAATGTAACGAAATTCTTAAAACATTATAGTGTTATATTGTTATGGTGTGAAAAATTAGTGGTAGTAATTTCAACATTGACATCAAACGATATTACTGTGTAAGTTTTTCCTAATTTGTGTTTGTAACCAAATGTATGCCTTAACGTATGTAATAAATGGCTATAAAATTGATACATTTTATTTTCATATAATACCTTAAGAAAAGAATGAAATAAAAACAGAATTCTCAGTTGCCAATTGTAAAGAAAATAAAATGTCGGTTGCTTGGCCTTCTTTTATTTTAAGGAAACTTTGTTCAAAATAAAATAAAGGATCGTTTGTTAAATGTATATAACTATATATATATATATATATATATATATATATATATATATATATATATATATATATATATATATATATATATATATATATATATATATATATATCCCTTACAAGCTCCTTCCAGTTTACTACTTCTTTCTTCCTTATAACAACATACATTACTGCCTCTCTCCACTTGATCGCCTTTTCTGTCATCCTAATTGATGTTGTTTTCATGCTATTCGTCCTTCCGTCCTTGTACTGTTCATGTACTCAAGATGGTTTATCTGAAATCTTCTGAATTAATCTTTCCTGCTCAATTATTGATTATTTATAACTTTCATAAATTTCTCAATTTGTATGTCTCTCCAATCTTCTACTTATCTTTTTGCCTCCATATATTCTTAGTTATAAGTTTTTCCCTCATGTTGCTATTTTATTTAGCAGTATCTTATTCAGCATCTATATTTCATAAGCGAACAGCACATTGGTCTAACCACTGTTATATATTATTATGATCTCGTTACTACTATATATCACTTGAACAATGTTTGTATATGATTCTCCTTTAACTCCTCCCACCATCCCATTCCGTTTCTTAATTTCAAGATATGATACTACATCTATATTCTTTTCTTTTTCCATTTTGCACTTCACCTAAGACCTAAACAATCTTGAATTTGAAACCAGTATCAAATTAATTAGTTATGTTTCAACAATACCAAAAGAACAACTGTAGTACAGTTAGTAATCTGGTAAAAATACTCAATGTCAACATAAATAATTACAAAGAGGTGTAAAAAATCAATTTAATATTGTTCGTTTTGAGTCTTTTTGTTTATCGTGCTACGCTGGCACTTAATTTGGATTTAACCTTTTGAGACAATAGACGTAAATTGAAAATACCACGGAAATGTGAATTCGACGAAATAATGAATACGTAATCCCTTAATCGAGGAGGGCTTTCCATTCCGGTGGATCCCCCATTCGGTAGAATTGATCTACATATCGTGGTGTTATTACTTTGGATACAAAATCAATAGGACATGCCATAATTTCCGTGTATTTTTTCAGTTTCGATTTAGTTCGTTAAGTGATTATGTACGATACAATGAAAACGTAGCCCTTGTTAATATGAAAAACTCTCAAATTTCGATGTTTAAAAATTCTATTGAGTGATTCAAAACCATGTTCCAAGTATTTTCAAGTTGTAAAGTCACTGTATATAAATGTTTGTAAGTGTATAAAAGTGGTCAGTTATTTGGGAATAAAGAAACCATAAACATTATGAGATAAGTGTCCAGTTTATTAGTGATCTTTAAAAAATGTTTATTAGGTAGGGAAGGATATCATAAAGTATGATGTAATACCATAACTATCATAATATAATTAACTGAATTTATTAGATATTGGAATGGTGCTTTCTATTAAAAATCGACAATCAATTATCTTCAAAGTAATATGTTTCACGTTCTATACACTTTCGCCACCTTTCCGTCAACTATCCAAATCCAAGATTAAAAAATCTTGAAGGTTTTAATGTTTTCATGTTGGAAGAGACAAAAATCCTAAGTGACCAAGTCTGGAGAATACGTTGGACTCGATAAAACCTCCCAGCCCAACTCAATGACTGTTTCCAGAATAATTTTTACTGTATGGGGCCGTTATACTGAAGCAAAATGACATACTATCCTCCCTTATCAGTTTATTTTTTCCTCCAGAGCGTCACTAACACGAACCAATTGCTGTTCATAACACTCAACAGTGACGGTTGATCAGTATGGAGCAATTTATAATGCACGACAAGTTGATACCGCCTCATATACAATACCTTTTTGACGTGTTTGGCGTGAATATTTGGTTTAGTTTTGCGGTTCGTGTTGATGCTATTCAGAAGTAATCTACGACTGCCACTTCTATAAATTATTGCAGATGGTCCAGTTTGTACAGTGACGCAACAACATCGATGCTCCTATTCTTATTCTTATCTACATGTTCATAGAAGATCCTACTTTTGACTCTCTCCAGTTCTCCCCTAACTCTCCTTTTGAATTTCTCCTAGCTTCTTTAAACCTTTTGAAATGGCTTGCGGTGTTACTTCGGGCTCCTTTCCCTACGAAAATTTTCCCGAGAACATTGCAATACGAATCTAATAAATATACTTTTATTCTCATCTGATCCCTACTTGAACTCAATTAGTCAAGCTGTTTTAGAAATGTTGCTTCCTTATGAAGTTCAAGAGGATAAAACCTCATTTTCTCAGGAACCTGAAAAACATCCACTAGAATATAATGAAGACAGATAGGATCTATCCTCAGAATAATGTTTTTAATACTTATTACTAAAGACCGGATTTTATGCATTTTACATATATATGCAAATTCTGCATATTTTGTGATTTTAATGGAAAAATGCATATTTTAGGAACTATTGCATATCTAAGCATGTTTTGGGATTTCTCTATTCTTTTCTTACGTTTTATGGTCGTACGGCGCCGTGACTGGGCGGTCCCGGTCTGCAGATTGGGTTTTCCCTAATGGGGCAATAAAATAAAATAAGTACAAAAACTTCTATTTTTATTTATTTTCTCATATTTGTTACTGTTTGCAAAGTTTACAGACTGGTGCCAGTCTAAATTCGTTGCTCGAAGTACCGACGCCTAGTGACTTAACTTATATATATTCTGTAAACTTTGCTGTTTGTCAGTATTATTCAGTAATGTCTGAATGATTGTGGCGTGTTCAAATATGTTTTCTCGTTTATTTGGTTTTTTCGCCACTGTCTAAAACTCAAAAAATATCAAAAATACCTGTTCTTATTTAAAGAAAGAATCACTGGGTAAAAACAAAAAACCAAACCGAGACAAATTTCTCAGTGATTCTTTTTTGTAATAAATTTGCCTAACGAACAAAATTTTAAAGATATAAAAATGTTATAAAAAATTTTACAAACTTTTAACGTTAACGTTTCGGAGGGTAATCTCCCCCCGTTTTCAAAACTGAACTAAAAAATAAATTATATTAATTTGTAATATATAAAGTAACGAGTGAAAGTAAATATATATATTTTTTTTGTATGTCAACGATACTTACATTGACAACAGAATACAATTTAAAGAAGAAGCTTTAGAATACAATTTAAATTCAATATGGTTCCCGATTCTAAAGAATACAATTAAAAACATTTAAATATTTGAATACACAATCAGTACAATAAACAATCACACAGTAAACATTACCTATATATATATTTTGGTAGTATGTCACTGTCATGAAAATCCATTGTTGTCAATGTAAGTATCGTTGACATACAAAAAAAAAAATATATTTACTTTCACTCGTTACTTTATATATTACAAATTAATATAATTTATTTTTTAGTTCAGTTTTGAAAACGGGGGGAGATTACCCTCCGAAACGTTAACGTTAAAAGTTTGTAACATTTTTTATAACATTTTTATATCTTTAAAATTTTGTTCGTTAGGCAAATTTATTACAAAAAAGAATCACTGAGAAATTTGTCTCCGTGGGATTTTTTGTTTTTACCCAGTGATTCTTTCTTTAAATAAGAACAGGTATTTTTGATATTTTTTGAGTTTTAGACAGTGGCGAAAAACCCAAATGAAGGAGAAAAAAAAAGTATTATTCAGGTTGTCGTTTGTTGTAGTCGCAGTTATTATTGTGCAGTTAGTAAGTGCAAATAAAGTGAAAGTGAAAGCAATGATTATGTCGAAAATACTATGTACTTCTTGGATTAAGCCTTACCCAGAACTTGCTTTGGACGGCGACCAGGTTTTTTGCAAATCTTGTTCAAAAATTGTTTCCTGCTCAAAGAAATTTCAAATAGACCAACATATTAAGACGCCGTCTCACGTAGCTACGGTTAGAAACATGAAGAAGTCTGGGCCCATACAGTCAACGCTGAAGCAGTCATTTGAGATTTTTAAAAACGGAAACCATGACCAGTCAGAATTTAACGTAGATCTATGTAAAACGTTCTTGGCTGCTAATATTCCTTTAAACAAGTTAACCAACCCGCAAGTTAAGGCCTTTCTGCAAAAATATACAAAATTTAATGCTCCAGATGAATCAACATTAAGAAAAAACGTAGTTGGAAAGGTATTTGGTACCGTGATAGATGAAATAAAAAAAGAAATTGGAGGTAATTATATGTATATTGTTGTCGACGAAACAACTGATTCGTGTGGTCGTTACATAGTTAATTTAATGATCGGAAAACTCACAGAAGAACTTGGAAAAGCTTATTTTATAGCCGTAAAAGAAGTGGAAAAAACAAACAATCTTACCGTTACACGTTTTATTTAAGAAACCTTAACACATTTCTTTTTGCCGAACTCAGTTCCTACAGATAAAATTCTTGTCCTGTTGTCCGATGCTGCGCCGTATATGATAAAGGCAGGAAAGAATTAAAAAATATTTTATGAAAATTTGATTCATGTAACTTGTCTAGCTCATGGATTAAATAGGGTTACGGAAACTGTTACAGATTCTTTTCCGTTGGTCAATGACCTAATAGCAAATGTCAAAAAGATATTCATAAAGGCCCCATTGAGAGTGCAGTTTTACAAAGAGAATTTGCCCAGAGTACCATTACCACCTGAGCCTGTCGTGGCCAGATGGGGCACCTGGATTCGTGCGGCATTAATTTATGCACATAATTTTCAAAAATTGAAGGACTTAATCTCACAAATGTCTGGTGATGATTCACAGTGCATCCAAAAATCGAAAGAAATATTTCAAAGTACTGTACTGGAACAACAGTTAATGCATATTAAGTGTAACTATGTATTTATAGCAGACAGTATTTTGCAACTAGAGGAATCATGTACAAGTTTACCAGAGTCGATGGATATAATAGAGACATGTGTACAAAATTGCAAAAATATACTAGGTTAGGTAGGGAAAACAGTAGTGGCAAAATTAGAAAATTTGATAGAAAAAAACACAGGTTTCAAGATTTTAAGGCAGGTCGTAGACATAATGTCAGGGAAAACTGTAAATAATTTAGCTATTGAGCCTGCCTTAGTTCCGAAATTAAAATGTTGCCCTATAACATCAGTAGATGTAGAAAGATCGTTTTCTTTGTATAAACATTTCCTTAGTAATAGACGCCACAATTTTCTAGTTCAGAACCTTGAAGCACACATTATAACTAGTGCGTTTTATAATTTTTCGAGTTAATATTTATATTTAGTATAAGTTTCATACAAAACATTGTATTAGGTGTTAACTGAATTAATAAAGTATATTATATTATAACTTGAATTCATCTTTATTCAATACTCAATCACCTAATTAAATGAAAATGTAATTTAGGAAATCAAAATTTAGTTGCATATTCACTGCATATTTACGGATTTTTTGCATATATCCTGCATAAATTAAAAAAAATATGTGCATGTATATGCGCATATTCTTAAGGTTTTTGGTTGCATATAATCCGGTCTTTACTTATTACTTATTTAGTGTTATCAATATTTTTGGTGTTTCTTTAATTAAACTGAATATTGTATCTTTATATAATATAAGCAGTTGTTTTATTAAAGCTCCAAATATTGAATTTAATAATAATAATAATAATAATATTATTATTATTAAATTCAGAAAAATCTATCGTATTATAGTGTATATATTAAATAAAAATTATAAAAACATAAACAACTATAAAAATAATTTAGTCCATGTTTTTTTTTTGGGTTAAAACAGCAGATCCGGTCTCCTGCTGTGTACGGTAAGGCTTTTCTGCCGCGTAACCCATTTGGAGGTGAGATCATGATGTTTTGAGGTGGCATTATGAGGGGTACACGGACACCTCTACTGGTCCCGGAGAGAAGAGTCACTAGTGCTGTATATATCGAGGAAGTTTGAAGGCATTTTGAAACAATATTCATGTTCGTGAACACTTTATATAAAAGCACAGTTAAAAGTACAAACTAGTATCTATCCAGATGTTTTGGGAGGCGCTTTTCCTCTGATTCCTCATCCGTTTTTTTTGTTCTTTAAAGATATTTCTATCAGGGCTTGCATAACATCAGGGTATCTTAACTCGGTTGCTAAAATTGAGTCAAGACGAGATGTCCACCTTATGGGATTAAATTTTCCTCAGTGTTACATCAGATTCACCTGTTAAAGATCTCAATATGTCCCATCGTTTAAGGCAGTATTCTAGTCTAGAAATTTGAAAAATTCGATTTTTTTCATATTTCGATAGTTTAGATATTCAAGAATATCTCCCTAAAAGGATTTTTCAAAATTCGAATTGTTTTTAAAGTTATATAGTCAGTTTAGTGACGTAGCACCCAGACCGGTTTGGGCGGAGCGGATTTTAATCTCGAAGCTGTAAAGACGTACAAATAAGTGAGAAACTCTCTGTGAACTTTTTTCAAAATTTGGAGTGAATATTTTATTTGTGTGGGTATAATGGATCGAAAAAGTAAGAAAGGAAGTTCTTGTCGTCCAGGTATATCAAAAAACGGCAGTTCAGTGGCAATCAACATACTCTTAAAGATACATCTTTTACCATTGCATCCGCAGCAAAGTTGAAAAATTCGGCTGACGATGAAGTTCTTATTGATTATAATTTTGGTTACTGTATTTTAGAGTTTTGTTCTGTGTTTTCTTCTCCTGCACTAATGATTGCTACTTGGACTAGGATTTAAAATTGGAGTGATATGTGGCTGCGAAGATATCCGTTATATTCAGTCATGCCTATTTGTCAATAAGGCATATGAAATAAATCGCAGAATTGTAACAGCTATGAGTCTCATCGGAGTTGGGAGAGAAGGAAGGAATCTTTTGTAACATTATGGATATTGGTCAGGGTTTGGCTATCGGAACATATTATAGTTGTCTAGATAATTAACATCTGGCTGCATCGGCTGTGTATAACCTGGTTATTACTAATGCTGTGGGGGAAGAGAAAGAGTTAATTTTAACTTCTGATCCGAATGCTAATCCTACACATTTCGCAAATTCTGATAATGGGACGTGGAAGAAGAGAGGTTTCAATTCACTTTTTGGAGTTACTACGCTTGTAGGTAAATTCAGTAAAAATGTTATTGATACAGTCGTGAAGTCGAGTTTTTGCCAAGACTGTAATTTATGGAAGAATAAAAAAAATAGCGACATCGGTTCCTACGTAGACTGATATGAATGACATCAAGACTCTTGCTCGATTAACCACAAAGGAAGTGCTGGAAAAATGGAAGTCGACTCAGTGGTTGAAATGTTTGGAAGATCCGAAGAAAATCATGGAGTAAAGTTCGTCAAGTATATCGGGGATGGTGACTCGATGACTTTTGAAGGTGTCCTTACTATGAATCCTTAGAATGATAATCCAGTTGCTATAAAAAAAGAGTGTGTTGGGCATGTCCAGAAGCGCATGGAATCGCGACTTCGGAAGGCTAAAAAGGACAATAGTGGAATTGGTGGCAAGTTGACTGAGAAGATGATCAACGAGTTACCTTTGTACTGCGGATTAGCTATTCGTCGTTATCCTGATTCCGTTGAGGAAATGAAGCACGAAATATGGGCAACTTATTATCAAAAAAGTTCAACTGATAAGGAGCCTCAGCACATGAATTGTCCGCCTGGACCATGCAGTTGGTGCAAATGGCAGAAAGCAGCAGCCGAAGGAACTTTGGATGACTTTCAACACGAAGATCCACCACTTACTGATAAAGTTTTAACAGTTTTAAAACCTATTTACGAATGCCTGTCAGATGATTCTTTATTGGAACGTTGTTTGGGTTCCGACACTCAAAATATCAACGAATCACTAAATTCTTTGATATGGACGTTTGCATCCAAACACATCCATGCTGGAGTCCAGACAATTGAAATTGCTACTTATTTAGCAGTCAGTATTTTGAATGAAGGCTTTAATCCTATTTTAAATATAATGAAACTTATGGGGATGAAAATTGGTCTGGAAACCCATGGGTTTGTTGTTAGGCGCAACGAAGTAAGAATTCAACGTTCTGAAGTTCGATTTTCAAATGCTTCAAAAGAAAGAAGAACTGCTCGTCTTGGGGAAAGAAACGCTGAAAATCAGCAATATGAGGTAGAAGAAGGTTCGGTGTATGGAGCTGGGATGGCTGATTAAGAGAATGTAACTTATATGTACGCATCTATCAGTCATACTGCCTGAAACTTAACGTAAAACTTTAAACGCGTTTTTCTCGAAACTACTTTTTTCGATGCAGTTGACATAATATCTCAAGTTCTAGTTGACCGATTTACTTAAAATTTGTCATGCATATTCTTTATATATTCCTCTATCGTACGAACCAATAAAAACTTTAAATTTTGTATTTTTAATATTAAAAAAAAAACGAGAAAGTTAAAAAATTAGTGGGAAAATCGACCTCAATTTTTGAAAAGCCACCATTTTGCGAAAAAAAAAAACTGTTTGACACTTTTTCTGGTTCATATGATACCGGCGTTTATACTGAAAAAAGGTATCCATTATTTTATTTTTCAGATGACCAGGAGGGTAGATATCATGACGACCGGGACAAGGCTTTTTTTTCCCCCACTATATCAACGACGCATAACTTGCTGAAATTTTTATATTTTTTTATTTTTTATTTTTTTATATACTCTCGAAATATGAATAAATAAGCCATAAAAAAATGGTTAGTAAAAATATCAATTGCTTTTTTTATGAATTCTTAAAAAACACTGGAAACTCGGGCTTCTAGACTAGAATACCCCTTTAATATTCTAGTCGAAAAACACATATAGACTGGAATACTGTAAAATGGTTGGTTACATCTCTAACGCCTCCAACCGCGTCATTGATTACTAAATTAAGATTGTGAGCTGAACGATGAACATATACAGCCAGCTCTTCAATAATTTGCAATCTTTTTGTACCCCAAAATATTCCTTTCATCACTGCAGCTCTACCATACCCTTGCCCCAATTTTCCAAACTGGTGACTATATATATATATATATATATATATATATATATATATATATATATATATATATATATATATATATATATATATATATATATATATATATATATATATATATTATGTGGAACGTTGCAATGCGAGGTTTAACATTTAATTATGTAATTAGTGTTGTTATTAAATATAAAATGTTATTTCTTTTTTTCTTTTGGGCCCCCATCGGACGCCCCGCAATGGGAGATTTACGGGGGCTCAGATCCGACCATGGATGCCGCGATTGCTCACAATTGGTAATAAATACACACGTATGTCAACTTCAAAAGAATGTTTAGATTTTAAAACTCAATCGAAATGGTTTTTGGCATCGGTTTGTAACTGTTGACGAAACATGTATTCATCGCAGCACACCAGCGACCAAAGAACAGTCACGACAAACAGTCAACGAACACTTATTTTAAAGGGTTGCAGCAATCGTATTTTTTAGAGGGAATACAAAAGATAGAAAAACGTTGGACTAAGTGTATCGAACTAAAACGTGATTACGTTGAAAAATAAAATAAATTTTACACATAAAAATGTTGTTTCTTGCCAAGGCCAGATACTTATCATACAACCCTCGTAATATTAAAACTGTAATAATAAGATACGGTAGCTAAACATGAATTGTGACAAAGAAAATATACATTATGATACCGAATATAATGTTACCGAATATATATTTTATAATTCAAAAACAATGTCAGAAGGTAGAAAAAAACGAGGAGTACAAGCGCGATAATCGACTGAGTTAATCTTAATTACTGTTACCTAAAAAGGCAATTACGGATTACCTTAAAAATAATAATTTGATAAATTCATGTTTAGTCATGGCCAGTGAAAAATCGTATAAATTATTTTCGTTTGTTTCGTTAGCAATCAAGAATTCATTAATAATATTGATTAGGGTATAGCGTGACTGCTGATTAAACGCCGAACTCTAGGAAATATAAATAAGCTTGTTCTTGTAGGTGTTTCGATCAAATCAATTTTAAAAAACAACACAGACTTTTTTCCGAACAAGAAATAAGTTTAGTAATGCAGGTTACTTCTTTGGTAGAAAAATATTTAGTTTAAGGCCACCAGTTTCATTAAAGTATCAGGAAATGTGTTTATAATGCTTATGGATTCTGCTGTCGGTTGCATTTTGTGAAACACTTTCAAAATACTACGATTTTAAATGATACACTTGTAGCTTTTTAGTGTTTCAAACGTTTATTATAGATTTTGCTCTACATATGTTTCGTCTTGTTAGGGCTTTCTCAAGAGTAGCTTGAACTAATACTAATAGTCAAACACACTCTTTCTACTTGGATCGAAAGCAACAAGTTCCATCTACTATATGACGCAAAATGTAATAAATCCTTCCTCTCAGCAAAGTGAGAAACATCGTCTAGTCCGGACCTCTGTTTTGTATCCCTCGATCATACGAAAAGGCCTATACCAGCCACTCGAAAAGTTTTCGGAAACTTCATAAGAACCATCATAAGAATTGTAAAGGTCTCACGATGGAATTTTAAAAAGACCAACTGGAATGCCTTCCGAGATAAGTATAAAACAAAACAACATTGCCACCATAGAGCTGATGGTAAAAAACTTTAGAGAATTTGTCGACACCATGTACAACGTCGCAAAAAAAACAGCATTCTAAGAGGCTACTGGAAAACATATACACCCTGTTTGTCAAGAAAACTGGAACAGCAGTTTAAAGAATATCAAGAAAATGGCAATACAGAATTGTTGAAAGAAACCATGGGTCAGAAAGAAACGATGGGAAGAAAGAACCGACAGTATGGACTTTAGACATTCAAGCTGACAGGGCTGGTCACTTCTCAGACGCCTAGGAACGGCAGTACCTCTACCATCAAAGACCATTGATATCAACCCAGATAGAGTTGCTGAAAGACTCCAACATATTACAAAGAACGTACCCGTTCTTAAGAAATTTGCCAGAGAAATTAAAAGCCGAGTACAAGTCAACTTCCACCAGTTACTGATAAATTCACGATGGTCCCACCCGTTTATGATAGAGGAACTCCAAATCGCCTTAAACAGAATGAAATTACGCAAAGCACCCGGCTTTGGCAACGTATTCCCTGAATTCCTAAAACATCTTGGTGATAAACTAAAAATTTGACTTGTCAAATCCTACACCAATATCCTTAATACCAGGGAAATTCCGAACTCATTTAGAAGCACGTAAGTGATAGCAATACTGAAGCATCGAGAGCCCTCCAACAACCCGACTAGCTATCGCCCCATAGTACTTTTAAGCATGTGCTATAAACTCTTTGAGCGACTAATTTACAATAAGATCTCCCCTGAAGTGGACAATAAACTGATACCACAACAGACTGGTTTTAGAACAGGACGAAACTGTATCTCAAGTGTTAGCTCTGACGACGCACATAGAATCACAATTTCAAGGAGGCCCAAAAACAGCTACGGCCTTTATAGACCTTATATCAGCCTATAACAACATATGGAAGAAAGAGGTTGTCTTCAAACTACAACAAATGATCCCATGCACAAAAATATGCCGCCTGATCCAAAACATGATAAGCAATCGAAGGATCACAGTCTACCTAAACTATTAGAAAAGCTGTGGAAAGACTGTTAAAAATAGACTACCTCAGGGATCAGTGTTAGCATCTTTACTTTTCAACATATATATGAATGACATTCCAGATTCCACCTCCCGTCAATTTATATATGCAGATGATATGGACCTGAGTATACAACATAAGGATCCTGACTCCTGTAGCAAAGACATCACAACTGACCTGGTTGTCCTCGAGTCGTACCATAGGAAGTAGCGACTGATACCTAATCCTTCCCAATCAGAGGTATGTGCTTTCCAGCTCTCGACAAGACAAGCATATGCTGGACTGGACGTGCTTTCGGGGAAAAAAGGCTTAGGCATTATCGCACCCCGACTTATATTGGCGTCATCCTGGGCAGATTACTCACTTACAGGCAACATATCTCCGGGGTGGCACAAAAAGTTAAGACCCGAAACAATATTATTCACAAGTTGGCAGGATCATCCTGGGGAGCGAACGGTCAGACACTCCGAATATCTGCACTAGCACTCATTTACTCCTCAGCAGAGTACTGTGCCCCTATCTGGTACAAAAGTCAACATACTTATGAAATGGATGTCCAGTTGAATGACACCATGAGAACTATATATGGCACAATGAAATCAACACCCACTGCCCGGTTCCCTCCTTTATGTAACATTGCTTCTCCGAAAATGCGCAGGTTGAAGGCAGCGAAAGAACAATGGGCCAAAACACACGATGCAAATATGTCAAAATTGCCCATATGCAAGGATCTGAACAAACTGCCACGATATAGATTGAAATCGCGCCATCAAATCTGCTGGGTTTGAATCTCCTGAGAAGACCTTGGAGTTGATTAAACAGGTTTAGAACCGGACATGACAGATGCATTGACATGCTGCACAAATGGAAGATGGCGACTTCTCCTGAATGTGACAGCGGCGACCCATTTCAAACAATGAATCATCTGGTGAACTCCTGTCTTTCAGTCTCCCAGGTGGCCTACGTGAACTCAATGATGCCACGCCGCCTGCACTGAAATGGCTCGATGATCTCTGTTTGGATATCTGTGTGTATACGAGGTATATGTCTGTTTTCTTTTATGATATTTTGACCTCATGTGTTCTTTGTGATATACATTTATATTTATATCTTATAATATAAGTATTACTAGTTCTTTATTATTTATCTATATATATATATATATATATATATATATATATATATATATATATATATATATATATATATATATATATATATATATATATATATAGATACATACATACATACATATGTAAACTCTTTTGTTGGTTGCTACTGCTGTCTCATTGGACGCAGTCCAAGAAAATCTAACACTGCATATATACGCCATACGACTGGAGGTCGGCGAAATCATGGACTGTAGGCTATGGATAGGGCGCCCTGAAGAGTCTGAACCTCGACAGACGAAACATATGTCATCCAGTTGAAGGGAAAGGTAGGGCTCCTTCCCGATCAAGCAACCAACAAAAGTGTTCATTTAGGCGGAAACGCAGGTTCTTGTGTATTCCACATGAGATTGTGGAACCCAACGGTTGGGTGTGTGATGACACTCAGCTACTGCTGGCTCATTGAACGCAGTCCAAGAAAATCTAACACTACTTGTAGTATACTACTTGTATATATATTATTATTAGTCACGTATGGGCCCTGGTGGACCACGCGAAGTACAATTAGAGGCGTTTGTTGTTGTTAGCCTTCCTTTGTGCCCATACTAATTTCATTATTTCGCTATGAGCTTTTTTCTTTTTGTCAGACCAAGTTGTTCCGTTCCAGTCTTCCTACATTTTTCTCTCTGGCCAACCTTCCAAACGTCAACCCTGTGTCTAAGACAGCCTCTATTCTGAATTTCACTTTGTGTAATATTTACTGATCTTAGATCATCTTTAATTGCAGCAATCCATTTAATTATTTCTACTTTAGCTCTACTCCTATTTTCATAAAATTCGACTATTTGTCTAGTTAGCTTACTCGAATTCATCCGTTTTATGTGTCCGTAAAACTTAAGTCTTCTTTTTCTCATATGGCTATGTATATCGGTGCATTGTTTGATTTCTTGGTTTTCTCGAAAACGGTATGTTGTGCTATTTATTTGTTTGGGGCCTAAGATTTTTCTTATGATTTTTCTTTCCTTCTTTTCAATGTCTTCAATATCTCTCTTTCTATTCAAAATGAGCGTTTCTGCCCCATATAGACATTCTAGCTTAATAACTGTGTTGTAACGTCTCAGTTGTGTGTTTTTATATACGCATTTTTTGTTGTAAATATTTTATATAAGTCTCAATGCCGTTTCCATTTTTTGACATCTATCCTTATTGGCCGCTTTTTCCAACCCTTTTTTCATGAATATTTCACCCAAATATATGAATTGAGAAACTCGTCTGATGTTACCATATTTTGTTTTTAGAAATAGTGTTCTTAGTGTCTTTTCGAAGGAAATCTGGAGTCTTACCTTTTCTACTCTTTCTTTTAGGATTTCAATCTGTTTTTGTGACGTTAATATATCTTGAGCCAAAATTGCTAAATCATCAGCAAACGCCAGACAATCATTTTTGATGTTGGTTCTCCCCAATTTAATGGGTTGGTCAATATTCAGAGCCGACTTTTTTTCATGCCTGTATTACTTTCACTCCTGCATTCACTCCTGTATTACTTTTTCTAGAACAGAGTTAAATAAGAGTGGCGAGAGTCCATCCCCTTGTCTTACTCCAGTTTTAATTTCGAAGAGCTCTGAGATGTCACCCATAAATTTAAATTTTATTTAAATTAATTAAATTTAATTTTTTGATCTTGTATAATTTAATGTTACTTTAATGATTGCCAGCGTTTTCAGATCTACTCCTTGTTCTTTCAAGATTTGGAATAAAGATTCGCGGGCAATAGAATCATATCCATATATCATATTCATATATTGAAATCCACAAATGTACAGACGAGATTTTTATTGTACAGTTTTTGATGTCTTAGGATCAACTTTAGATTCAGGATCTGTTCAGGGCAGGATCTGCCCGGTCGAAAACCTGCTTGATATTCACCAATTTTAGGTTCTAACTATCCTTGTGCTCTGTCTAGTAGACATTGAGATAGAATCTTGTAACAAACTGGGAGAAGAGGTATCCCTCTGTAGTTGTTTATATCTGTTCTATCACATTTCTTGTGTAGTGGATGGATTAGAGCATCTTTCCAATCTTCCGGAATTCGTTCGGTTCGCCAAACTTCTTCTAGAATTTTGGTTATTTCCTTGATTGTACCTGGACCAGCGGATTTCAAAAGTTCAGCAGTAATTCCATCTTCACCAGAAGCTGTCATTTTTAAGTCGCTTGATTTGCCTAGTCGCTTCATTCGGTGGTAATGAATCTGAGTTTGCTTGTTTATGGTTCAGTGTTGGTAATCTGTTTAAGGGCTCAGGACAGTTTAGTATTTGTTCAAAATATTTTGCAAGTTCTTTGCAATTGTCTTGGTTATTTAGAGCTAATTGTCCGTTTTCCTTTTGGAAGCAAAAACTTTGGGGTTGATAGTTTGTTAATTTAGTTTTAAATATTTTGTAAAAGTTTCGGGTGTTATTTTTTTAGAAATCTTTTTCTATTTCATTAAGTTGAGTGTTTTCATATTTTCTATTAATTTGTCTAATTAGCTTCGATGTTTCTTTTCTTTCTTCCAAAAAGATATTATAATTTTTTTCTGTTTTTTGGCTGTTCCAATCTTTGAATGCTTTACTTCGCCTTAATACTGCTTGCTCGCAAACTTCATCCCACCACGGATGTGTTCTACGTTTTTGTAAAGGGACCAACTTTAAGGCTGTTTTAATAATTTTTTGTTTCAATTCTTGCCATTTCTGTCCTGGTTGTTTATCAAACTCTTCTGTTAGGATTGGTTTTATTTTCGTAGGGTCGAACTTTCGTATTAGCAATCTTTTTTGGATAAGTTTTCGAGGTTTTAAGCTAAGTTTGATTCTAGTCAGGTAGTGATCTGTATCTATGTTAGCTCCTTTCCTGGCTTGAACATTCAAAAGCGCTTTATAATATGGGTACGAAATGGCCATATGGTTAATTTGAAATTCACACATGTACGTGTTTTGGCGGTGTTACATATAAAACATGTGTGGTTGGTGTTATATATAAAACAGGAATTTTTCATCCGTACTACCACGTACCTCTGCTCGTCTCAAATCAGTCGCCGTCACCATGCCGAGACAAGTGCCTCCCAGGACCGGTTTCTGGCCTCACAGCCGTCATCAGCTGGGCTCGAGCTCAACGCAGGGAGACAGCCGAAATGAAACGAACAGAGCAAGACCAAGTCAACTGGTCATATCGATGGCCATGACTATATATATATATATATATATATATATATATATATATATATATATATATATATATATATATATATATATATATATATATATATATATATATATTATATATATATATATATATATATATATATATATATATATATATATATATATATATATATATATATATATATATATATATATATATATATATATATATATATATATATATATATATATATATATATATATATATATATATATATATATATATATATATATATATATATTATATATATATATATATATATATATATATATATATATATATATATATATATATATATATATATATATATATATATATAGTCACAAACAGTATTTCCAAATATACTGCTAACATTATTATTGTTTTTCTTAAATTCTAATTATCCTAAATATCGGTTGATGAAAACCGGGCTATTCAATTACAATATGATCTTATCTATTACCGGGGTTTAGAAATATAGCTAATCATTCATGGTTATTATATGACTATTTCTTAAGATTTTTTTTATTTCTAGTAGGTCTAATTTTTTACTTTTATTTTCTGAGTCTAATAATTTAACATTGTTTATATCTATAAAGTGATTGTTTTCAATACAATATGTAGATATTCATGTACTTTTTATATTAGTTAAGATATATTTTTTGTGTTTTTTATTCGACAACCTATGTTTCTACCACTTTGACGGATATATAGCGCTTCACAATCCTTACAGTTAATTTTATATACACACGATTTATCTATCCGTTTTATCCTTATTATTAACTAACATTCTACCTACATTAAGTTTATGTATACAAATAGTCTTATAACCAGTTTATTTAATCTTTTACACGCTGTATTACTAAGTTTAGAAGTGTAATTAATACATTTAAACGATTTGTCTTGTTTTTTAATGTTATAGAATTTTTGCAAATTTAACTTTCTTTGTTTATTTTTAACAATTTATCAATTAATCTTTCTTTGTATGCGTTGTTTTTTTGCTAGTTGATAATGGTGGCACTTCATTAAAATTATCTTTTTTTAGAGGAAAACTAACTAACCTATGTATTATACTATGAAAAGGAGGTAGTTTGACTTGCCAAGATTATTTAGAACTAAATTGTATAACCACGTCTGTTGTAGTCGGATTTCTGTAAATATCAAATATCAACATCTTTATGCCTAGGAAGTTAATTTCATCATTAAGTCCAATCTCCATAGTGAATTGAATATTTTTGTATATGGAATTCAAATGGCCTAAAAACTTATGTAATTTCTTTCCATACCATTCCAAATGCAAAAAACATCGTCCACGTATTTGTGCCAGAGAGATACATTGTTGATTGATGGATTTTTAGAAATAAAAATAACATTTTCGAAATCAGGCATACAAATTTCAGATAACAAAGGTGAGATAGGTGAGACCATTGAAAAACCGCGTTTTTGTTGATAAATCTCATTGTTATATTGGAAATAATTTTGTTCTAGACAAGCTAGGCAAGATTTCTGTTTTTAGTTCATTTGTCTTCTATGTCTGCAATATTGTCTTCTATTGTCTTCTATGTCTGCACACTATATGTGTTTTTAAAATTGTAATTAAATCATTTACTGGCATAGAAGTAAAGAGACTTTTTACATCAAAAGACACTAATTTTGCATTATTCGTGAATGTAATGTCTTTAGTTTTTTGTATAAATTGTAATGAATTTTTAATTGTATATCGTGACTGAATATTAATTAATTTAGGCAGGGTATGACTTAATTCTTTACACAGCTTATAACTAGGTTATAACGTTATAACATTAACATACGAGACCACTGGTCTTATCGAATAATTTTCTTTATGAGTCCATAGAATTTCGGGGCTAAAAGGTTCATACTTTTAAATTGATAAATTTTATTTAATGTTATAAGTGGACATACTTTGAGTGTTTTTATAATCTCCGTTTGATATTTATTGGTAGAGTTTAGTCTTTTTTTATCTTCTTCTAATTTAATTATAATTTAAGTATAATAACTTAATGGAAATATAATTTAAATAATTATAATACATATAATAAATTAATTTAACTATAATAAACATTTGAAACATTAAAAAGCATATCATTTAAAATAGTGCTAAATTTATTTATGCTTGAATTTTTGAATTGACAAAGTAGATCATTGAAAAACTATTTACGATTTTAATTTAGGTTACGTTATTATTTAATTAGTAGTTTATTTTATTAATTTAAACTTAATTCTTGGTCTTATTTTGACCATCGTTGACATTTATTTATGAAAAAGGTAATACAAATTTAATCATTGAAGTAATCTCCCTCACTTTCCCCACCTTTTAGGCAACTGTCGAATACCAGATCCAAAAAGAAACTTGATGGTTCTGATGTGATAAAGTCATTGACCTCTTTTTTGACTTCTTCTATAGATGTGGTCCCTGAAAAGAGATGAAAAGGTAATCGTTTCCAGAATTCTCTTTGTTGCATGTAGTCGTACATTATCTCGAAACAAAATGACTTACGAGGGTAGTCCCCGACCTAACAAAGAAAACAACAAATTTGGGAAAAAAATATCTTTATTTCTCTACATAGTCTCCTTTTAGCTCGATGTACTTCTCCCAGCGATGTTCAATATCTTCAATTCCCTGTTTATAGTGAGAATCGTCGAGCTCCTCAAAATAGCCATCAACCGCATACTCCACCTCTTCATTGTTGGCAAATCTTTTACCACTGAGCCATTTTTTTAAGTTTGGAAACATAAAATAAATCGAGGAGGTTAAATCTGTGTCATTGATTTTGGCCATTGCGATAACGGATCTGTGAACTGGTGCATTGTCTTAATGAAACAATAGTTTCTTTTTTACCAAATGTAGCCATTTTTTCTTTATTTTATCACTCAAACGCTGCAATAAGTTCGCATAATACTCGCCGTTGATTATTTTTTGTTTCTGCAGATAATCAACGAAAAGTATCCCACGCACATCCCAAAAAACTGACGCCATGACCTTGCTTGTAGACGGAATTGTCTTCGTCTTCTTTAAAGGTGACTCTGGCCTTTCAATCCATTGTCTTGACTGTTCCTTTGCCTCAGATGTGATGGTTATAAATAGATGCAAAACGTACGCAGTTCGTACGGCATTGTTTATACTCTGATGCCCAATATTTTACTGTTGTAAAGGAAAGAGCAGACTCCCCCAGAGTAGAATTTAGCTCCGCTTCGCTTCGGTTGGACTGGTACATTTCAAATTGTGTTCATTGTTTCAAAAGTATTGTATCATATAACGATAACCAATTTTTCCATCTTTACAAATTCACTGAGAGCGTTCAGTATTAGTGGCTGCCATGCAAATATTAAATAATGTAGCGTCGTTAAACTTCAAACTTAAGCTTATAAGGCTGGTACTTTCTACCACAGTAATTATTTTCAAACAACTATACGTCAGATCGGGGCTTCTGGGACTACCTTCTTACCTTGTTCCCTTGCCAGTATAATGCCATTTTTCCTCTAAAGCATCACTATACAAAATTACCTCACGATTTTCCCTCTTTGGATTATCGTATCGGACCTACTTTTCGTCACAGGTCAGAATCTTATGCATGAAGTTCCTTTTCTTGAATTTAGAGAGCACTATCACAAAACGTCCAAAGTGTCTATTCTTATTCTCAGCTATGAGTTCATAGCGGAGCCAACGGCTTTTGAATCTTCCTTTTGAATTCTCCCTGGCTTGCGTAAACGTTTAAAAACCGCTTGCGGTGTTACTCAGAGTTCCTCTTTGACGAGTACGATCTGCGTGGATAACCATAAAAAATTGCTGAGCTGAAATTCAGATTTCAACCAAAGTAACCCAAATTCTGTTAGAAACATTACGCCTTGTAATAAGTAGTGCCTAGTTGGTAATGTAAGAGTCTTTACGATGAGACAGAGATTGATCTTTTGGATGCATTGGTTCCGACTTGAATTGTAAAGTTTGCGTTGACCACTATAAAAAATTGCTGAGCTGAAATTCAAATTTCAGCAAGAAATAACCTAAATTCTGTTAGAAATGTTGCGCCTAGTAATGGGTAGTGCCTAGTTGGGGCTGTAAGAGTGACAGAGATTGATCTTCTGTCTCGATTGGTTCCTGCTTGAAGATTAAGGTTTACGTTGACCACCATAAAAAATTCTGGACCTGAAATTCAGATTTCAACAAGAAAAAACCCAAATTCTATTAGGAATGTTGCGCCTTGAAATAACTAGTGCGTAGTTGATGCTGTAAGAAGAGACAGAGATTGGTCACCATTCCGACGCTATCGTTAAAAAACAGAATGTTTTTTCTTTGATTTCTGACATGATTTATTATTATTATTTTTTTTAATCATCCATTTCTTTGTCATCCAAATGTCTAAGAGTCTCTATTTCCAAATGTCAAAAGAGTCGCTATGTTACCGCGAAAATAACCCGCATGTTATGTTATCGCAAAAACACGATGTATGAAAGTAGATAATATAAATGAGAATAATCCAACATTGTCATACCAAAAGCCGTTGCAATAGAGACTAGAAGGTATCATTTGAAATATTTCATGTGTGTCGTAGGTTATATTTCAAATACATTTTAATTCATGTTATTTCATTTTTAGAGCAGAATTGCAACCATCATTTTGCATTTATAAAGCCTTTAATTTTATTTCTCATCTCACTCCCTTTCTTCTTAGCTAATGTTTGATTTTTTTGAAGTTGAATTAACAGATACATTGCCACAATATAATAAACAATTTGAGAGGCCAACACAGCTCCAAAAAGGATAATTTCTCTATTTGGAAACATGATCATGGCCCCAAAGATTATACAGTCCGATAGCCTCACATATACCTTCCGGCCAAGAAATACCGCTTAAAATATTACAATAAAACACCAAAATGGATTCTCATGTGCAACATCTACAGGTTAACATTTATTTTATGCTATATTTTATGCAAATCTTAGTTCATTGTACTTCATTTAAAGACCAATTTTTTACCCTCTATTTGGTTTTGAAATCGTTTTGTTTACTCAATCAAGATTTTTCAATTCATTCTATGTACACATATATATATATATATATATATATATATATATATATATATATATATATATATATATATATATATATACCCGAAACTTTTACAAAACATTTTAAATTAAATTAACAGGCTATCAACCCCAAAGTATTTACTTTCAAAAGGAAAATTTTCAACAAATACTAAACTGTCCTGAGCCTTTAAACAAATTACCAACACTAAACCCTAAACAAATAAACCCAGATTCATTACCATCGAATGAAGATGAAATAATTAGGCAAATCAAGCGGCTTAAAATTAACAAAGCTTCTGGTGAAGATGGATCACTGCTCAACTGCTCAACTTTTGAAATCCGCTGGCCCAGGTACAATCAAGGAAATAACCAAAATTCTACAAGAAGTTTGGCGAACCGAACGAATTCCGGAAGATTGGAAAGATGCTCTAATCCATCCACTACACAAGAAAGGAGATAGAACGGATGTAAACAACTACAGAGGGATATCTCTTCTCCCAGTTTGTAATATAATACTATATCAATGTCTAGTAGATAGAGCACAGGGACAGTTATAACCTAAAATTGGTGAATATCAAGCAGGTTTTCGACCGGGCAGATCCTTCCCCGAACAGATCCTGAATCTAAAATTGATCATAAGACATCAAAACTTTACAATAAAAATCTGGTCTGTACATTTGTGGATTTCAAAAAAGCATATGATTCTATTGACCGTGAATCTTTATTCCGAATCTTGAAAGAACAAGGACTAGATCTGAAAACGCTGGCAATTATTAAAGTAACATTAACTAACACAAGGTCAAAAGTTAAATTCATGGGTGACATCTCAGAGCCCTTCGAAATTAAAACTGGAATGAGACAAGGGGATGAACTCTCGCCACTCTTATTTAACTGTGTTCTAGAAAAAGTAATACAGGAGTGGCGTGAAAAAAAGTCGGTCCTAAATATTGACCAGCCCATTGAACTGGGGAGAAACAACATCAAAATTGACTGTCTGGCGTTTGCTGATGATCTAGCAATTTTGGCTCAAGATGTATTAACGGCTCAGAAACAGATTGAAATCCTAAAAGAAACAGCAGAAAAGGTAGGACTCCAAATTTCCTTTGAAAAGACAATACATGAACTGCAACAGACTAAGAACACCAATTCTAAAAACAAAATATGGTAACATCAGACGAGTCTCTCAATTCAAATATTTGGGATAAATAATCATGGAAAATGGGTGGAAAAAGCGGCCAATAAGGGTAGATGTCAAAAAATGGAAACGGCATTGAGACTTATACAAAATATTTACAACAAAATATGCCTATCTAAAAACACAAAACTGAGACATTACAACACAGTTATTAAGCCAATATGTCTATATGGGGCAGAAACGCTCATTTTGAATAGAAAGAGAGACATCGAGGATATTGAAAAAAAGGAAAGAAAAATCTTAGGCCCCAAAACAAATAAATACAACAACATACCGATTTCGAGAAAACCAAGAAATCAAACAATACACAGATATACATATCGATATGAGAAAAAGAAGACTTAAGTTTTACGGACACATTAAACGGATGAATCCGAGTAGGCTAACTACTCGAGATTAAATTGAGATTAAATCATCTCCTGATGATGCTAACATGGTTAGCGAAACGTGCGTCGAGCAGTTATAAAACGCGTTTTGGTGTTTAATGATAAATCTCTTCAAGTTTAGGCTAACTAGACAAATAGTCGAATTTTATGAACATAGGAGTAGAGCTAAAGTAGAAATAATTAAATGGATTGCTGCAATTAAACAGGACCTAAGATCAGCAAATACTACACAAAGTGAAATTCAGGATAGAGGCTGTTTCAGACACAAGGTTGACGTTTGGAAGGTTGGCCAGAGAGAAAAATGTAGGAATACTGGAACAACGTGATCTGACGAAAGGAAAAAAGCTCATAGCGAAGGAATGAAATTAATATGGGTACAAAGGAAGGCTAACAACAACAAACGCCTCTAATTGTACTTCGCGTGGTCCACCAGGGTTTATACGTGAATAATAATATCTATATATATATATATATATATATATATATATATATATATATATATATATATATATATATATATATATATATATATATATATATATATATATATTAGCAGACCCGGTCAGGCGTTGCTGTGACTTAGTTATACGTTGAAGTATATTGTAGTAAACTATTTATTACAGTGAAATCGTTATTTAGGAATAAAGACGAAAACGTTGTAGCCGATAGAAAAACCCACGGGATTGAGATTTGAACCTTAGGTCATAATTTTAAGCGATTGATAAAAATTTTCGTAGAGTTAATATTAAGCTCAAATCAACATAAAATTTTCAATTTTATATTTTATTCGTCTCATATTCAAGTATATTTTGTAATAAATGAATAATTTACAAAGTTTTTAGTTGATTACATATAACAATTAATTTTATAAATGCGGTAGGTAACATTGATTATTCATTATTTTTAATAATTATATTTATAATTTTGAATTATAAAAATTTTCAGTTCTAATTGAATTCAGCGCTAATCGGTGCACAATATTCTTGGTTAACCTCTTGCTAAAACAAATAGATTCGATGGTTTTCCCATAGCTGAGCATGCCACATATAGTTGCCAATGGGAAAAACATGGATTTTCCAAGACTAAGCCGCAAATGGACATTGTTTAGCCTTGAGACTTATTTATGGTCATGGCGAAAGCTAAACGAATTGAAAACTGAAGCCTTTTGAATGGTATCGCAGATTCTAAGGGTATCATTGGAATACGTGGCAACAGGACCACTTCTTTAAACTTTCCAATCAAGAATATTTCCGGTGATCTTTTTGTTGACCAAATATGTACCGTTGCATAAATGAGGTGGATTCAAATTACGCAGAAGGATAGTGAGTGAACCAATCTTCAACCGAAGATTATGTGGTGGCATTCTCGGCATATCCAGAAAATTCAAAAATTCAATTGGAAAATGTACACTTTCGTTTTCATTAACAACAGTATCGATTGATTTAAAAGATATCAGATTACCTGGCAAACGACTGTTGTATCTGGAAGTTAATTTCGTCAACATCAACATTTTTGGCTGCCAAAATAGTCCGATTACTGAGCCAGTTATAGTCTAAGTGATTAGTTTGTATGCCCGGGAAGATACTCTCAATTCATTAATTTTTTGTCTGAGCAGCAGTGCAGAAATTTTCTGGCAATTTAATGCATTGCCTATTTGGTTGCAGTTCTATTCTACCGTTTCCAATATCTAGAAATTGTTCGGAAAATATTTGTGCTGGTGGATTATTTTGCAATCGTACGCGTATATTTATGGTCAATCAAAGTGTTTCGATACTTCGCCATCAGAACGATTGTTTTAAATATGTGTTAATCTCATCAGCAAAAGTAGAGCGAGGAATGACCGGTAAGGTCTGTCGGAAATCACCAGACAGTAGTAGGACAGCACCAGCGTAAAGTTTAACGTTGCCGTTCAAATCTTGCATAGTTCTGTGCAATGCTTCGAGAGAATGTGTGTGAGCCATTGTGCACTCGTCCCAGATTATGATTGAACTTTTTTGCAACACTACAGCTATTCCGCTATCTTTTTTATGTTACATTTTGCGTTTGGTTTGTTATAAATGTCTAATAGCAGCTTGAATGCTGAATGTGCCATTCGCCCGCCATTTAGCAAAGTGGCAGCAATGTTTGACGATGCAACTGCCAATGCGATTTGCGCGTCTGCTGCGACGTCTCTTAGCAAGGATCAACGATATTAAAAATGTCTTATCGGTTTTACATGGTGCATACAAGAAAAAAAAGCTCCTTTGTTCAGCATGAACAGTTATTATTATTATTTTAAATAAATATGATTATCCTTTACATAAAAAAATGATAATAAAATTGAGTATTACTTACATATTTTCAATAAAAAAAATTAATCAAAATTATGTACAAAATTTTTATTATTATTATTATTAAGTTATTATTTTTTAGTTAAAAATAATAAGGAACTTAATGATACAGAGAACAATTGAAATTAAATGAAAAAATAATGCACCAAAAAATGAAAAAACAAGGTTATGTCGTAAATAAATTTTGAACACCTGTGGATTGAAATGGATTGCAGCATAAATGAAACGTTTGGATACTTAACACAGCTCCATCTATTGGATACTTACCCAATCCACACACTAAAGAGTTGAAGCGTTATGTCGATAAACTAAGTTACATCGCCTTTTTAGAAACTTATGGAACTCGCAGATAATTATAACCCTTTGCCGTATAATAAACAAATAATTTGCAATAAAAATATATTGCGACTATAAATTGAAAAATCTATATATACATATATATATATATATATATATATATATATATATATATATATATATATATATATATATATATATATATATGTATTGTTAGAGTTTCTTGGACTGCGTCCAATGAGACAACAGTAGCTGAGTGTCATCATACACCCAACCGTTGGGTTCCACAATCTCATGTGGAACACACCACACCTACAACTGGATGGCATATGTTTCGTCTCTCAATGTACAGACTCTTCAGGGCGCCGACATATACAATACCATCAAGAATAGGGAGACCATATCCATAGCCAACAACCCATGTTTTTGCCGACTTCCCGTCGGATGGCGAATATATGTATTGTTAAAGTTTATTGGACTGCGCCATCCGACGGGAAGTCGCGAAACCCATGTTGTTGGCTATGGATAGGGTCTCCCTATTCTTGATGGTATGGTATATGTCGGAGCTCTGAAGAGTCTGTACATCGAGAGGTGAAATATATGCCATCCAGTTGAAGGGATGGTTGGGGCTCGTTCCCGGTTAAGCACCCAAAAAAAACAAATTCTTATCATCGTCGCTACATTGGACATTCTCTCTGGTCTTCCTAGAGTGTAGTCTGTGTCCTTCTTCTGTTAATTTTGGGCCGATAATATTCCTCTTAACTTTGCGTTCTTCTTTTGGAACGTGTTGTAGTGTCTTATCTTTAAATTTGTACATATGCATTTTTTTTGTAGATATTGTGTCTATTACCGTATACCCTCTGCATTTGTAATCTGTAATCGAGTCCTCTGTGTGATTTTCTCTCCTCCAGTGGGTTGGACGATCTCGTTCAGCTATTTGAAGTATATCACCTTGTTTATCTTGCCGTATTTTGAGTTCAAATTTTTGAACAGAAAAAGTCAGTTTTTTTAAAGGAGATTTGTAGACCGACTTTCTCTGCAGCACATTTCTTTTGGACCTCTATCTGTTTGGTTGCCCTTGTTTGATTATCTACGAGTATGGCTAGGTCGTCTGCGAAGGTTAGACATGAGCTTTCTACGTTGTCTTTGGGTCAGTAGAGCCGCATCGGTTCCCAGTGTATTTAATTTTTTAGTTATTTTTCTATTCTCTTATGACTTTATCCAGTACCAGGTTAAAGAGGAGAAGAGAATACCCGTCTCGTTTGGGTACTCCGGGTTTAATCAAGAAGGGTTCGGACATTTCTCCCATAAATTTCACTTTAGAAGTTATGTCGATCAGTGTCTGCTTGATCAATCGTAGTATTTTGGGGTCCACGCCTTGTTTTTCTAGGATGTTGAACAGATATTTTCGGTTGATGGAGTCGTAGGCCTTCTTGAAGTCAACGAACGTGCAGATAATTGGGACGTTCCTGATTGCTTTGTATTTCAACATTGATATTAAGTTAATGTAGTTTTATTTATATTTAGTTTTATTTATATAAATAAACATATTTATTTATATTTCCCTTTTGGAGAATCTCATTTTTTATTTATTACCTTATGTTTCTACTTCTATTAAATACAATAGATTTGACAGAACGAAACTGAAAACACAATATAAAATAATTTCAAATATATTTTTTTTTATTCATTAAACGCTGATGTTGAAGAGAGAGAAAGAAGGAAAGGGAGAAATTCAATTGAGAGATACATCTAAGATGAACAAAAATGACATCGTAAAGATTCACTGACATGCAACTTTTTGCCCGATTCCTCTGTTTACATTCCGCAGCCTTTTCCAGGCATCCATATACTATGCCATAGAAAACTAGTGGTTTGGAATAATGTTCTATTCGATTTTTCTTGGACCCAAATAAGCCGTTTTAAAATTGCCCGCAGTTTTTGCAGGCGAAACGCTAAAGCTACAATAAAGTAATGTGCGGGATACTTTCTTAATCCTGGGAATGTTTTAATGAAATCTATACTATAAATCGAGCGTAAAACAACTATTTATTTTATGTTCTTTGGTCCATTCAGGGTGAAACTACAGTATCTCTAAAAGATTTGTTTCTTAAGGTATACAACTGGTCTGAAGTAGAATGGAACTATAGCTCCGGAAATGGAATTAGTAACATCATCTGGTTATAACCGAAATATGTTTTCCTGATGAGCAATCTTTTTAAAGTCTTTAAACTAAATTACAATAAGTGGTATGACACTGAGTATAAACAATGGCAGAAAACATGATATCAGTTCTTCTATTGGAATCTTCGGTGTGAAATACTAAACTCAAAAAGCGTTACCATTAAACACTAATTTGGTTTATTTAACTGTTCAATGGGTGTCCCGTTAACCATGTTAAGATCATCAGGAGATGATTTAATCTGATTCTAAAATTAAGCTGTGTTCTATCTGATGACAACCGCACCTAATGAAGGGTATAAAAATCATGAAGTGAACCTAATCATAATTCAATTCTTTTGTTGGAACCTTCGGTGTGAAACACTAGACTCGAAAAGATTTACTACTAAACGCCAAATCACTTTTTAAACTTCTCGACGCATATTTCGCTAACTTGTTAATAACTAATGTTACTCGCTAACTAATGTTAATATTCAAAGAGTTGAATTGGAATAGGTTTTGTAGATCCGTTCATGGTCTTATTACATTTTGCTATTTAAATGTTTTCGTATACATCCAAAGCCTTGTTATTACTTACATTTTTAACACGCCTTAAATTACTAATATTAATATTATGAAGCAACACGGGATTTCTCATTTCTCCCATATCTAACGTGGGAAATATGTTCTTTATATCTCGTTAACATGGATCTTTTGATTTGCCCAATATACCTTTGATTACAATTTTGACTAATTTACGGGGATTTACGAAATTTGTTGTCTTAATTGTGATCGAAACTATGGTGAGCAAAAAAAAAAGCTCCATATGTTTTTCTATAATATCACGGTAGCAAAAATGTGAATAAATGTAGATCGAGAATTCAAGAGCTGCTCAAAATGTCACATGGTATAGGTCCTTCTATCTATCGAGTAGTAGGCTAGACGTTCGACTCGACGGTTCGTTCGGTACGGAGCGCGTTTTGGTATCGCGTTTTGATATCGTAAGTAGCGGGCGAGTGTCATAAAAAGGTGGAATTCCGGCTGGAATTTCGATCGGAACATTAACTGATGCATAATTTAATAAAACTCCATATATATGATTTTATCATTTCCATTTTGGATTAATAATATATTAAGTCAATAAACCTGTTAAATCGGTACCAAAGTGTGGAATTTAATGAATTCTATAGCAAAGAAGTCATATGCAATTCTATGTTTCACCTGTGATACTTGGCACCACATTAAATGCGCAGACTTGAGCATAAGCCAGCTCAATGCTTACAGTCGTGAGCTGAAGAAAGATGATGGTGACCGCTGGAACTGTCCTACTTGTATAAAGCAATCCGTAATGAAATCTCACAACGCGCGAAAATCGATGTTTTCGCTCTCTCCACCCGATGGACACAGCACATAGTCCAGTGACCTTGGAGGACATCATGTCAAAACTGGAAACTATGGACCTCCAATGTAGAGAAATCCTTCAAAGGCTTAAAGATCAGACTGAAATCAATTAATCACTGCAAGCTGATATTTCTAATATTTGTTTACGCCTAAACATCATCGAAGATAAATTGCAACATGGCGTAAATGCTCATGATGGCCCTTCCCCGCATCCCGAGGCCCCTGCTGACGTTGGCAATGACCTTTTTCAGGAATATTATGACAGGGAGCAGCGAAAGAAGAATGTTATGATATTTGGCCAACCAGAGGATGTCTCACCGGATAGCGGTCAGAAGGATAGGGATGCCATTCTCGGTGTGCTTGGATCACTGTATCCTGAAATCGACGTGAGTGGAGTGGTGAAGGTCATCCGTCTTGGTCGTTTTGGTGCTGCGAAGCCTCGGCCGATTAAGGTTATCTTTGGGGACTCCATCACGGTCTCGGAGATTATACAAAAAAACATATCGAATTAAGGCAGACCAAAATCTCCGTCATCTATCTATTACCACCGACAAGACCCCAAGGCAGATTCAGGAGTACCGAGCAGTTAGATCTAGGTTGATGGAACGTCTTAACGCCGGCGAGAAGGATTTGAGGATTAAGTATATTAGGGGTGTTCCTAAGATTGTTTCGATTGGTGCGCGGCCTTTAAACTAATGAGTCTGTCTGGCGGGATCTGTGCTGATGTCTGCATGGCTGACCAGAATGTTAGAGGTCTCAATACGAAGACTTGCGAATTTACCAAATCAATTAGTGTGGCGGAACATCACATTGTGGGGCTCTCTGAGACGTGGTTGCAGCCGGACGTACACAGTGCTGAGTTGTTTAGTGATAACTATGCAGTTGGAACTGATGGATGTTTCGAGGGGAGGCGGAGTTCTTCTAGCTATAAGGTCTGACATAAAATCAGAACAAATTAATTTGAATTCATTTGCTGAATTGGTGCCTTCAATTGATATTGTTGGTTGTAAGTTATCTCTCAATAATATTATCACCTACATTTTTTGCATCTACATTCAGCCGGGTGCCAGTGCAGATCTGTATCTGGCATTATTTGATTGTTTTGAAGGGTTGACTGGGTTGTACGGTGCCAGGTTGGTGATTGTTGGCGATTTCAACTTACACTTTGAGACTGGATCATTTGTCCGATATCCTCGATTGTCTCTACTTTTTGACTTTATGGCGTTGTTCGATCTCAGTCAGCATAACCTGGTTCTCAACACCCGAAAATGCATCTTGGATTTGGTACTGTCGAATATTGGTTGTGAGGTGTTGCCGAACTGCTCGCCTATGGTGCGCGAAGATGGTTACCATCCTACTCTTTCCATCCATTTTCAGTATAACGCTGCACCATGCAGAAGTAATTTCCCAATTAATGCCCTTACCAGAAGGTACAATTTTCGTAGAGCCAACTTTCCTATGCTGTATGAACAGATTCTGCTGCAGGATTGGGCATTCCTTGTCCAAATTATGAATATTAATGAAGCCGTGTCACAATTTTATAACAGATTGACAGTTATATTTGATATGTGTGTTCCTGTCATTTCCGTGAAGCGTCGGAAATTTTCATACCCAGAATGGTTTACCAAAGATATCATTGCTGATATTAAGACGAAGGAGCACTGTTTCCGTAGATGGAAGTCATTTAAACTACCCGATGATTATGCTCACTTTTCTAACCTCAGAAGAATAATTAAAATAAAAGTTGAGTTTGCTTACCGTAACTATATTGAGCAGGTTCAGAATAATGTTGAATCTGATCCTAAGGAATTATGGAGGTTTATTCATAAAAAAAACGTACGTCTCGAATACCAGGCACCATGAAAGCTAATGGTAGGGAACTGAATAAGCCTCAGGACATAGTGAATGCCTTTGCTTCCTTTTTTGGTAGTCTATTTATACCTTCCGGGGATATGAATTATATCAGGACCTTTGGTTCGGTTGACCCTATATCAGTTGGTAGTTTGGAGGAGAAAGATGTCCTCAGAGCTTTAAAGAACGTTAAGTCAAAAATGACATCTGGCTTTGATCGCGTTCCTACATTCTTATTGAGAGACTGTGCATATGCACTGGTAGGGCCTTTAGCAATACTTTTTAATACATCCGTATCTACGTGTACGTTTCCTGACATTTGGAAGATCGCTCGAATATGTCCCGTCTTCAAGTCTGGGGATGCCTCTGATGTGTCCAACTATCGACCTATATCCATACTCTCAAATTTTTCGAAGGTGTTCGAGTCCATATTACACGAAAACATATTCAGCCAAGTCAAAAATAGGATAGTGTCTAGTCAGCATGGATTTTTCCATAAAAGATCCACAGTTACCAACTTGTCTTGTTTCTTTCAGAGTAGTTTTAGAGCTCTTGGGTCAAAAGCGCAGGTTGATACTGTGTATACCGATTTCTCCAAGGCTTTTGATAGGCTTGATCACTCCATTTTGGCAAGATGGATAGATGGATAGTGTGGGCTTCCATGATGAGTTGATAAAGTTCTTCATCTCCTATCTTGCTCAACGCAGGCAGTTTGTTGAGAATAATGGCTTCAAATCTGATGAGTTTGTCGCAACCAGTGGTGCGCCCCAGGGTAGCAACCTAGCTCCACTTATCTTCGCGATTAATGAGATCACTCAGAATATAACAAGTCAAACTTTACTCTTTGCTGACGATCTGAAGATCTTCAGACCTATTAATTCTCAGCAAGATTGTGTTGAACTTCAACATGACCTGCACTTGCTGAGCGCCTGGTGTGACCAAAATGGACTCCCACTAAATATTCGGAAGTGTAAGCGCTTAACATTCTGCAGAAGCCGCAACCCGATTTAATTTGACTATATTATTGATGGTGTAGTGTTGGAAAACTGTGACTTGGTGAAGGATCTGGTGGATGCAGGGGTAATGGTGGATGTAGAGTTGAGTTTTAATCAGCATGTACAGATGGTGACACGGACGGCAGTACGAACCCTGGGATTTATAATCCGATCTACAGGTGATTTTAGAAGTGTCTCATGTTTAACTACACTTTTCAATTCATTGGTTCGCTCAAGATTGGAGTATGCTTCGTTGATATGGTCGCCAATTTACCGGATTCATATCAATAAACTAGAGAGTGTCAGCGTAGATTCCTCAAATACCTAGCATATAGGGTTGATGGTCACTATCCGGCTAGAGGAATTGACCAGCGGGTGCTCCTTGACAGATTTCGGATGCAATCCCTCTCACATCGGAGGATTTGTATGTCTCAAATATTCCTCTACAAGTTGATCAACGGACTTATCGATTGCCCTGAACTATTGGAGCAATTGCCATTTCTTGTACCTCAATTCTTTGCTAGGAGGTAACACCTTTAGAGTGCCCCGTGCCCTGACTAATTTTGAGAGCAGGGCGCCACTATTTCGTGCTTGCAGATATTGCAATCTTTTGAGTGTTCATTCTGATGTGGATCTGTACTCAGTTTCCCCTTGTTCACTAGTGCGGGCCCTGCAGGACGCTATACATTTGATAAATGAATGATATTTGTTGTTTTTTAATATTGATGTACTATCTTTTCGACTTCAAATCTTATACTTATACTTATGTTATGTACTTGTTAGCTTGTCAAATAATATAGATTATCTTGTTCTAGCAATAGTGGTTTACATAGATATAGTTATGATTATATATAGACATCAGTTTAATGTATTAGTATAATTTCATGCTTAATTTGTAATCAATTCTCAATTTAATTTTTTCCTTTTTTTTTAGTTTTGTAAAACATAATTATTTATTTAATTTGTCTTGTTATTGGGACATGTTCCTGTTAGACAATAAACATTATTATTATTATTATTATTATTATTATCTTCACGTATGTGATTTGGTTCAACTGCTGTATTTTTGTGCAAATTTGGATATTCTTCTTGGTTATGTTTCTTCACGGTTGTTGTATGGAGGTTGTGGACTATGATATGATACACTACACACTACAGGCTAAGGTAAGCGACAATTATAATCTAAAGTAGTTTCGACTGAAATATTTTCAGTATTTCGATGTTTGGTTGTCTTGCGGATCCCTATAGTTGAATATCATAATTACAAATAGGTTTCACAATGGCCTTGTTAACATGAACCTTACTTCAGGGTGGTCCAAAGAGTTGTTAATGTTTGGTTGCGCTGTAGAAAACTTGGTAGGAGGGGTAGAATGGTGGAGTCGATCTTAAAGGATAGTTTACGGGAGAACAGCGCTCATTTTGTGTGCAGTCGACAACATCTTATTTCTCTGACGAGGTTTATTTCCACCTTAATGGCCAGTCAGTAATCAAATTGTCGCTACTGGTGTGGGGAAAACCCGAAAAAGAAATATGAAAGGCCTCTACATAGCCCGAAGATCACAGTTTGGGCTGCAATGTTGGCATCCGGAATAATCAACCCATTTTTTTTCAAAGACCACCAAGGCTGCACAGTAACGGTGAATTCTCAGTGTTATGTCTACATGCTTGTACCTGCACTTCAATAATTTGAAGGATACCCTCAGGACACTTGGTTCCAATAGGACGGAGCCATCTGCCACACTTCTAATCTCTTTTTGCCCGTCGTTCAGGCGCTTTTTCCTGGAAAATTGATTTATCAAAGAGGAAACATTCAATGCACTACCACCACCCCCCCCCCCCCAAATCCCGCATTTGACTTCCTGTGATTTTTATGGGGATATTTTAAGTCAAGTGTACCTCAACCGCCCCGGCACTCTGGAAGATCTGAAGAAGAATATTTGGCAAGAAATCGAAGCCATAACGGAAGTCGCCACGCGACGTTATATTAAATTTTAGAGGTTGGCTTCGGGAGTGCCAGGACTGAAATGGGGCACATTTAGACAATGTAATTATCAGAACAAGAATTTTTGTAAATTTTAAGAATACAGTTGTTAAAACTGTTTTTTTTATTTTATTTTAAAAAGTTAACCACTTTTTGGGCCACCCTGTATAACAATTCTTTTGCCCTATGCCCAGTTCACTAGTGAAACTAATTTACTTTAAGTACTAACTCTTTACATTTGTAAAATGTGCATTTTCCAAGTTGATCTGAAATAAAGATTTATGTAAATATTTAACGTGATCCTTTTGTTGTAACACTCTCTCTAATGCTTGTCAATATTACTTGACTAGCTTCATTAATCATCTTCATGTTCCTTTTGACCATCCAAATCTGTATGCTTTTAAAATTTATATGTGCCTTTAAGGTGGTAATTGGACTTGTGCAATGGCAATGTAGCCGTATCATTGGAGTATGTTATTGTGATAGCATTCGAAGATGTAAATCTACTGCATATATATATATATATATATATATATATATATATATATATATATATATATATATATATATATATATATATATATGATGGAAACAAGTCCAAGCACGGTACTCCAACCTCCAACCACTCCTGTAGGTGGAAATTCAAAATAAATTTAATTTAATCTCGACCATTTCTTGATCCTGGTTTAGAGAAAATGATTGAAAATTTGGTTGGAATTGACAGGAATCTTCTAGATCGAAGTAAACTTATTTTTCCATGTTAAAGTTATTCAATACAGGATTCGGTTTAAAGACTGTGGAGAGATAGTTCGAAAAGGCAGTATTGTTATAACTTTTGGTCTATCCTCCATCTTCTTATCGAAGGTATTGTTGTGAAGCTGTGCATTATTAACTAAACCCGAATATATAATGACATAAAATAATGTCTTTTGATAAGATTTTAAACTAAATTATCGATCGTGAACAATAACATTTTCATTCCTTCATAACAACCTTTGAAATAACAGTGTTCTTTACTTATTTTCATACGAAACCACCAGTGGATCCACGCCAAATATTGAAATTCAATTGAAGTTTACTATGATCAAACATTATCCAAATAAAGTGTCAGACATCCAATTATGTAAATCATTCTTATATGTATATATAACTGAACTGCAAAAGATCAGTGCAATCTCATCAAGACGTTATATAATTTTAATTATCCAATTTTTGGAAAGACTTTTAATGAAAGTTCTAAAACGAATTATGAATAACAATCTTTAATTTTGCAATTTTCCTATCAAAAATATGATAATTTGAGAAAATAACGTCTAAACTGTAACGTTCTTCTGATGTACATGCTAAAACTCTTACATAGGCTTGCCATCACTACTGGAGGCAGTTCGGTGGAGTTTTAAAGATAAAACTCTATGATGCGGGCAAATTTATTGGGCGTGGCTAATCTATGATTATTGAGGTCAAAGAGCAAACTATAAAAGGAATTTTATTGAGATGTGTCAGCTCAGAGACAAGGTTTTTATTTGGATTTTTATAATTCACCTCAATTAAATATATTTCTTGTTTACATATATACGTTTGGATGTCCGAAAAGTGCAATATCTTCAAAATCTGTAGTGATGGCGACCAGTTCATTAATTGTCTTCCAAACAAACAATACAATCAGTACATTACTTAAATCGATCATGTAATCATTTAAATCGTTCTTTTTCTTAAACACTTCCAAAACAGCAATCGAAACCAAATGTAGAATATCTGAAATTATGTCGAATTGCTTTTCTCTCTTTGCCAAATCTAGTTTTGGTAATGCCCAAAAGGCAAATCATGTAAAATCATGTAAATATAGAGGTTCTAATTAAGTTTAAAGGAAAAAGTCCAGATTTGCTGCAAAATAATTCATGGATTTGCATCACTATAATGCATGTGTATTGTGTTCTATGAACTGAAACAAATTTTGTCTGCAAGCACTATATTCACCAGATATGTCCTGTTTTGCAAATATATAGCTGAATAGCTGAATAGCAAAAGTCGAAAATAAAAAATGTTTCGAAGACTGAAAAAAACGTTGGAATAAGTATATTGTAGCGAAAGAAGGATATAAAATAAATTTAGATTCACATTAGTTTTTGATCAAATTAGTAGGGGAAGGTGGAGTAGGTTGAGATACCTATTTTTGGTCAAAAAATTTCACTGGGTTTATTATACCGTTGGAAAACTAGGGGCTATACTAACACTTTTTTTTATATTTATTTGATTTTTCAATAGCCCAAAAAGATATATCCAATTTTCCAATGACCTACATTTTGGGCAAAAATTTTTTTGTCGAATAAGTTGAGACACCTTAAAAACTTGTTGAAAACGTAAGAAAGTGAAGTAAATACTCCAAATATTTTGTTTATGGAATAATTATTAATCATTTTTATTTATTCAATCGTTTATTATCGTTTTCGTTTCTTCAATACCGAAATTTTTCCAGTGAAGTTAAAACGGCACTTTTCATTGTCTTTCGCCCACGGTTCGATTTTTTGGCAGGTGTAGTTGCTTGCACTGGACCAATTTCAGTCAAAATCGAAGAGAGGCCTGACGCACGAGACTTAGAAGTTGATGGTGCCACAGATGTTGTCACCTCTTCAAGGACAGCAACCTCTTTTGGAACATCATCAATCACAATACGACGCTGCGCATCACCATCGACACCTTCCCTTTCAGTCGATATAGCTACGTCATTTTACCACTGACAACGGCTTGTATAAAGTCGGATTCCACAAAAACATCCGGATTAAACAGTGAAATTCCTATTGCTTCGAATCCATTGACGAAGTTTTGAAGCAAAAGAGCAAACAGCAATGCGGCTTTAACAATACATGCAATGTGCCGAATTTCAAATGCTTTGCCAGTTTTATAAGCAAAAAACACGATTTATAAGCAAAAAATGACACCTGGATACGAAAACCGAAGAAAGGCCGGTGTCTTAATTTACCTGATTGACGTCATTTTTTGTCACGCAAAAAAATATGCGTATAAGGAATTGTTACAGGAAATCTTTTCACACGTAAAAATGCATTTAATTTATAACACATTAATATTTACTTTGAAAAATCGTTAAAAATCGATCAGTTTATAGATTAATGAAAAAATCACGAAAAAACTTTTTTTTTGTTTTCACAACAGGTTGTTTGGTACAGGTACAACTAATACGTGCGCTCTCTTCAAAACTTCATGAAAAGTGAGGTATTGGTCCTGTAATTACACGAGGCAACTACAACTTGTCCGATGTCTCAACTTAACTGACAACACCTTATATATAACAACAAATGAAATCTGGGAAGACCAAAAAGAAGATACAAAGACGTCATAAACTCGTCTCTATAGGATTCCATGTGAAGCGTGTCTGAATAGGAAAAGACCACAATGACAGACCCAAATGTCGCAAAGAGGTATACATATAGAGCTGGGTAGCTCCATGAGCAAAACAATCGCAAAAAAGCCACAGTCAAACGGCAGACGCAAAAAAGTCGAACAAGCTGGATCACTTGTACCAATTCTGTATCCTCCTGACATTAAGTACTTAGCAGAAGACCATGCAGATCTAAGCTGAGTATTTAAGCGACTATAAAACTCATAATTTTTCAACAGTGACTCAGCAAAATTAATAGCCATGGCTGAGGTCATGCTCGTATCGAGTTGATAGCGATCAGTATTTTTTTTAACACCATATAAAACTCGATGAAATTGACGTTTTTTTCTAATTCCATTTCTTAAATATATCTGAAATTTTGCCGCTTTAATAAATTTTGAAAAATTCAACCCTGTCTCTTAAAATAATTTAAACAAATTTAATCGATCACCCACAAATTCAAAACGTACAGAAGACAACTAATGCTCATCGTTTTTTGTGAATCATACATTTCTTTTATTTTCTTGTCATGTATTTTATTGACAGTTTTAACGTGGGTTTCTATCGTGATTTTTGGAAAAATAAAATGGTCGAAGTGTACGAGAATAGTGAATCAGTTGACATGCTGATAATTTGTAGAGAATACCTTCAAAATGCCAATGCTGCATCTCAGCTATACTCTGAGCGTTTTTCTTTTCGGGTTCATCCATTACCGAAATCATTTATTCGGGTTGTTCAAAGAACCAGAGATACCGGTCATTTGATGGAAGGACATCTTGGAGGGCACGCGGGAAGACCCTGAAATACCTGAAAACGTGCAACAGTAGAAATACATTTTGAATCTTGTCGAGGAAGACCCAAAAGCAAGTACTTGAGAAATAGCACGACAAGTTAAGCTGAATAAAAAAAAAGTATTTACAACATTGCGGAAAAATCAGTGTTCATTGCGAGTGCAACGAGTTCAAGCCTTAGAGCCACAAGACCACCCTAACAGAGTTCAGTTCTGCGAGGTCCTCTTACACCAACATGAAACGAATCAAAGATTTACCAGAAACATTTTGGTTATGGACGAAGCTTTATTTACCCGAAATTGAATTTACACTTCCCAAAATACTCATTTTTAGTCAGTTGATAATCATCATGCTTCTAGGCAAACAAATTTTTAAAATAGATTTTTGGCCAATGGGTGGCCGGCAATTTTAACACTATTCTTGCTGGGCCTTTTATATTGCCGTGTCGTTTGTCGGACAAAAACTATCTCGAATTTTTACAAAATTATCTTACCGAATTTCTAGAAGATGTGCCTTAGAATGTCAGACAGATCATGTGGTTCTTACACGATGGAGCATCAGCCCATTTTAGGCGTGAAGTGCGGGAGTTCTTAAACATAACTGTTTCTAATAAGTGGGTAGGTCTTGTAGGGCCAGTTGCGTGGCTGCCTAGGTCAGCAAATCTTAACCCTTGTGATTTCTTTTTATGGGGTTACATAAAAAGCATAGTTTTTAAAATGACAGTTAATACAAGGGAACAACTTATTGATCGCATAGTTCAGGCTGATGAGACTATTAGGGGAAGACTTTTATCACTATTACGCGCATGCACCGACTCTTGGGTACGTTGCCCCTATCTTTGCATGGAACAAATCGGCGATCACTTTGAACTTTTCTTTAAGTACAAGGCGCAGGACGGGAATGAATGTTGTTTTCGAAATTAATATAATAATTTTTTCATCTTTCAGTATGTCATCTTCAGTACAGATTGAAAAATGGTATAAGAAAAAATGTTTAGTTTATCGACTTTTATACGCTGTAAAAAAAAATCTGAAAATAGAAATCACCCTGTAGAAAGTTTTCTTCATATGGGCTAGAAATTTACTTACGGCACTAGAAATTTACTATTTCTACAGTAACGAAATTCTTCAGGCAAAATCTACTGATATGGAAGACATACAATACCTCTTATGTTGAACCAATCCACCAGATAAGAAATCTTGAGTAGAGATCAACTTATAGACCTTTCGGTCAATTTTATTGATTACTATGAACTAATTCAGATGTAATTATTAACGATCGACAATATGTTGTCCAAATATTGACATCTGCTCCTTAAACTAAATAGCTGACTACTTACTACCAAAACTGGGAGGTCTCACCTCCGAGATCAAAAAGTAGCATCACTTGTTGCAGCTAGTACTCAGATGGGAACTCTTCCTCAGATGGGAAAGAAAGACCAGGCTTTTGTGCTACGTTTCAATTAGCAAGATTATAAAATCCGACAAGGAATGAACCCTCAATCTATTTAGTTTGAGGATAGAAACAGCCGGATGTCTTCCCAGAGGTTTTTACGTTCACTCGTTGATATGCAAATTTTAACAGAACTAAAGTTAAATTGAGGGGCTACTAACCTGCTGTCGGATAGCTGCTGACCACAATTTGAAGCCCACCTTAAATTGTCGATCCAGTTAAGACATACACCACAGGAATAACACATTAAAAAGACTCAAATAAATAAATCTTAACCTTAATCTAAAACTTAACCAAACCCAGTACCTGTATGCTTTAGTAACTTTCTGCTACTATGGATAAGTTGTACAGGGTGCGGCCGTTAATCCCTCATTTTTAAAAAAGCTGTGAAAAAAGTTGTATTTTTCATGTTTTTTTTTAACCTCAATTTATTCTACATCAAAAACTCTCATTTAAGGAACAAGTTAATTTTTTAATGGTGTGGTTTTCAGATCACGGTTGATGCATTCTCGCAAACGGCTACTGAAATTCTCCATCACGTCACGCAACATTTGTTGATTTGTTAATTGTTGTTTTGAGTTGTTGAAGTGTACGAGGTTGGTGTTCGTACACTTTATTCTTCAGGTAACCCCACAAGAAATAATCACAAGCTGTAAGGTCCGGTGATCGAGGAGGCCAAGGAATGTCTCCATTCCTGGAGATCACCCGCTACAGAAACACGTTGCTGAGAATCGCTATACTTACCAGCGCAGAGTGGCTTGTGGGTCCATCTTGTTGGAATAACGTTTCAGCGTTGACCTCATAATGCTGAAGATCAGGAATGAAAACTTGTGCAACATTTTAGAATACCACACTGAATTAACACTTTCTGGTCGTCCACGCTCATTTCCAAAAAAAGAGCCTATAATTCCTGATGAGGACATCGCGCACCAAACCGTGACCTTGGCCGAATGAAGAGGTGTTTGATGGAGTTTGTGAGGGTTGTCGCAACTCCAGTACCTGAAATTTTGCCTGTTTACATAATTCGACAGGTGAAAATGTGCCTCATCACGCATACAAAGGTTATGGACGAAATCCGAATTTTCCCAGCCATTTCCAAGACCCTGTCACAAAAAAACCGTGGGGCAACCACATTGTTTTCATTGATGGTCTAAACCTCTTGCATTTTATAGGGGTGAAGATCAAATCTTATAAATCAGTCGAATTGTGAATCTCCGAAAGCTTCTACAGCTGCTCTCACAAGATCAATATTCGCGGGAGTACGCACTCTTCTCGCACTACCACCTCTCTTGTGAACGGTTTTTGTTTTCCAGTGTTCTCAAAATTTTCAACCCACAGCTTAATCGAATTAATATGATGAATACCGGAATGCGTACGAAAATGATGCTGAGCGACTGTATACGAACCGATATTATAAAATGTCTTCACGGCGAACACTCGTTGTTGTTTCGACTAGTGTTCCATGGAAACTGAAATGCTTTGAACAAGGAAACACAACGGTGACCTTGGCAACTGGTTCTGCTCACTTTCCTGGCCATGTGAACGCTTTCAACGGGATTGACACCCGCACCCTGTTTATTCTTAAATGGCTCTAAGGTTTTTTCGCCTACCACACTCTGCTTAATATAATCACCCCACGCAACTAGATTAACTAAAATGGTTTCATCTAGTTCAATCTTCGCTATTCGGTTATGATGAAGAAGAAAAAGAAGTACCGAAGAAGGCTTTTTGTTGTGTCACTATATACGTTATATTTTACTTGACATATATTTGTCTGGCTAAAAATGGTTCTTTTAAGAATTCTTACGAAAAATCTAAAAATTTGAAAATGAACGTTTTTTCTGCCTGTAAATAACACATAAACGAGAGAAGAAGTAATTAGAAAATGACAACTTTACGTCAAGGCATGTTTTATAAATGATACAGACGATGGAAGGTAAATTTAAAGCCAAAAGGGAAATTGATATTAATTTAGAAAAAGCTTTTCAAAGTACTTAGACCGAAGATAATTAAATTATGAACTGTGACTTCTTTGTCTTCTGACGCTCTTTACCAATTAATTTTAATTTTAAAATAGTTTGTATTATAAGAATGTGCCCCGAGATGCTCTCGTTAAAAGTTAAAATTGTGTTAATATTTCGAAAATATGTAAAGTTATGATAATAAATTATTTATAATCAAAATAATATGTACAGATTTCAAAATAAAATTTGGAGTATAAGATGAATTGCATTAAAGTTTAAAATAAAATATGCTCTGTTTTGTGCTCTATTCAATTTGCATAAAAAATGTTTTTGTCAAATGTTGGATAAAATTTTTAATATATTATGGATTACTTTGGAAATATTATGATCAAATAGTAAAGTGACTTTTGCGTTAAAAATTTTCGAGCTTTCCATATTTACAATACCATTTATATTTTAAGCAGATACGAGGGGTATTTTAATCCTTTATTCCATGAATTATGAAGGAGATTGAATAAAAAAAAAATTGTGAAAACCTCTTTTATTTGTCCAAAATAATCAGTCCAAACTAGAAAAATATACAATTACTATTCTAGAGATTACTATACGAAGCCATATGTGGCTTCGTGTAATAATTATAAATACATTTTATCGTTAAAATAAAAATACAATCATGTTTTGTGGAAATCTTTGAAGCAGTTTCGTTTCTCATTTAAAATAAATAAATTTGAAATTTTTAACATTTGGTGAAAAACGGAAATTTTGAACATATTTGTCGATTTCTTTTCATCCAGTTGAGGAAATGACCCACGTTATCACAACTCACAGTATCCAAAGGTAGATCTTGATGCCTGGCTGGAGTTTTTTGCTTTTTGCTGTGTCACTATATACCTTATATTTTACTTGACATATATTCGTCTGGCTAAAACTGCTTTTACAAAAGTTCACTCAGTCAATTAATATATTGACAAATATGGTTCTTTTAAGAATTCTTACGGAAAATCTAAAAATTTGAAACTAAACGTTTTTTCTGCCTGTAAAAAACACATAAACGAGAGAAGAAGTAATTAGAAAATGACAACTTTACGTCAAGGCATGTTTTATAACTGATACAGACAATGGAAAGCTAATTTAAAGCCAAAAGGGAAATTGATATTAATTTAGAAAAAGCTTTTCAAAGTACTTAGACCGAAGATAATTAAATTATGAACTGTGACTTCTTTGTCTTCTGACGCTCTTTACCAATTAATTTTAATTTTAAAATAGTTTGTATTATTAGAATGTGCCCCGAGATGCTCTCGTTAAAAAAATATGTGCAGATTTCAAAATAAAATTTGCAGTATAAGATGAATTGCATTAAAGTTTAAAATAAATATGCACTGTTCTGTGCTCTACTTTGGATATACTATGATCAAATAGTAAAGTGACTTTTGCGTTAAAATTTTTCGAGCTTTCCATATTCACAATACCATTTTCATTTTAAGAAGATACGAAAGGTATTTTTAACCCTTTATTCCATGAATTATGAAGGAGATAGAATAAAAAAAATATAGTGAAAACCTCTTTTATGTGTCCAAAATAATCAGTCCAAACTAGAACACACCAGAACTAGAAACTAGAAACTAGAAACTAGAACACAACATCTAGAAAAACATACAATTACTATTCTAGAAATTACTATACGAAGCCATATGTGGCTTCGTACAGTAATTAAAAATACAATTTATAGTTGAAATAAAAATACAATCATGTTTTGTGGAAATCTTTGAAATAATTTCGTTTCTCATTGAACTTGACATTTTTCACATCTGGTGAAAAACGCAATTTTGAACATATTTGTCGATTTTTTTTCATCCACTTGAGGAAATGACTCACATTATCAGCACGCACAGTATCCAAAGGTAGGTCTTGATGCCTGGTTGGACTTTTCGTGGCTTTTTGTGGGGTATTGGTGAATCGAGCTGGATGGACTGCCGACTCGACTTGAGGTCGATGTTCCGATGATGAACGACCACGTTTTTTCGCCATAGCTAAAACCTTTCCTGCCTTACGCATATGCTCGGAAACTACAAGTTGAAAATCAAACAGCGGCATGTATTCATTTACATTGATTCGGCGCCATAGCAATCAAACATTTACTAAACTTATGTCTATCTTGTGAAAAAAATCTTTTTATACCATTGGCGAGCTCTCACCAGGACACTAAAGTTAGCTTCAAGTTGTCTATGACCGCTGTCTTCACTACCATACTTCCACGTTCCTTTTTCTTCATTTCAGCAGGCATGTTCGAGTTCGGCACACGATTGAGTCTCACAGTTCCCGATGGAAATTTTATAGTTTTGATGTTTTGGTACTGTGGAAGCGAGTCTGATCGCAACATTAGAACTAACGCCAAGATCAGGTATATCTGAAGGATAGGAATTGCTTTGCTCTCCAACAAAAATTTCAAAGTCACAACTGAAACTTGACACGCCGCTCAAAACCTGATTTTTGTAACCCCATTTATGTGGTTTTGCAGGATTATACTGCTTGATTTCGTGATGGCATTTGGTGGAAATTGTTTGCTTATCCATTGCTAAAAATTTTTCCTTTGGCACCAACAACAAACGTTCACGAATTTGATCCAGAAGAGGTCTAACTTTGAAAAGTTTACCATGACCATCTGTTCCACGTGAAGTTTTCGTTGTTGAAATGTAAATTATTCTTTACAACCTCAAAACTATAACATGTCATGGATTCGTAAACTTGCAACTGTCCTACATGTTTCGCCCGATACATCCGCGTTGATGGTAACTTCTCACAAGACATGAAAATTATGTTTCCAATAAATTGTTCCATTTCTTCTCTCAAAATGTTTCCTGGCTTGTTGGCGTTGTCTTGGAGGGATTTTATGTTAGACTGCTCAACAATAATATTAACTAGGTCATCTGTGAACAGAAATTTGACAATTTCTAGTGGTGTATCTAACTGCTTGATTGTTTCTGGTAGATCGGAATTTTCTTTGAATTTGTTTTTTTTTTCACCAATAGCTTCCATTTTTAGGTTTTTTCAAATGCTTGGTCTTTTTTGGATCTCATTCCGTTTGCTTTGGATATAGATGGAGCTTGCAAGGTTTGTGTGGTCATATCATCATCATCAGAGCTATAGGATTTGGATTCTGCTTTGATAATATGTTTTCTTTGACGAACATGGGGAGAGTAAGGTTCGTATTCAGTGTCGGAGTCTGAAGCAAGATCATAGTTACTCAAGAAACCATCTCCAGGAATAGGATTGACATATTGTCAGCAATTTTTATATCTCATAAGATATTTTAAATTTTTAAAACGACCCAAAATATTGTATTTTTTTACATCTTTATGAAACGAGTTTAAAATGATTCTAATATTTCAAAGCTTAACGAGAATTTTTAAACACAATTTTTACCTTGACGAGGTGTTTACAACCTATTTAGTTGTCATTTATGTAGATATATTACCATTATAAGTCAGAAAGAATAAACGTTGAAATGTTTGAATACACAGTATGACCAATTAATAACGGAGGTTTTTAATAAAAAAGAACATTTCGTTATTTTGCCTAAATTATTTCTTTTGATTCACTCGCAACATTCCAAAAGTATGGAAATCGCTTCTGAAAAGCGAAGAAACATGGCAACGTGACAACGAGGAAGAAAAATCAATAAATGGGCGCCCGATGGCGTTGCCGAGCGCTGTGAATAGTTCCGAACTAATCCGATATAACCTGCGCAGTCGCAGCCCGCGCACGTTAGTTGGACTCTTCAGTCGAAGCGGACAACACTTGAAAATGCCAAATGAGATTTTAGCGAAATGTCATATGTCCGTCATATATATATATATATATATATATATATATATATATATATATATATATATATATATATATATATATATATATATATATATATATATATATATCTGCCAACCCGCATTGGACCAGCGTGGCAGATTACGGTCCATACCTTCAACATGGTATTTCAATATGTTGAAATATGACAGTACAACCTCAAACACGGCCCTCATTCCCCGAAGGCCAAGGGCCAACCACGTACGGCAGCGGGAAGATCTGCCCCAAGGCGGAGGGTGCTAAGAATCACCGGGTTAGATCAGGCTGCTATTGGACTTTTGACATTGCAACGTTAAATATACGGACTATGAAAACAGAGGCCCGATTGCAAGAACTGTTAATCGAACTTGACGGCATACATTGGGATATTATTGGGCTCTGTGAAACACGAAGGAAGGGTGAAGAGTTAATCAAACTGGAACCAACTGGACACGTACTCTACACTCGAGGTACGGAAAATGGCCGATGTGGCGGAATTGGATTCCTCATCAATCGAAAGCTGAAGGACAGTGTGGTAAAATTTGAAAGTACATCGGACCGATTAGCCCAATGCGTCATTCAGCTGAATAAAAAGTTTAGGCTTCAAATCGTCCAAGCTTATGCACCAACTATAAGCCATAAAGATGAGGAAATTGAGGAATTTTATGATGATGTGGCCCAGCTTTTATACAAGGAGAAATGTAGGTACAAAATCATGATGGGTGATTTTAATGCCAGAATTGGAACAACAAGAACAAACGAAAATGCAACTAGCCCATATGGAACTGGTGAGCGAGACAATAGAGGTGACAGATTAGTTGATTTTGCTGAAGGACAAGAACTATATATTATGAATTCATTCTATAAGAAAAATATCAGCAGAAAATGGACATGGTCCATCTGGGCTCACAAGCGAAATTGACTACATCGTGACCAACGATAAAACAATATTTACCAATTGTACTGTCCTTAACAATTTTAATGTTGGAAGTGACCACCAAATGGTACGAGCAAGGGTTCGGATTGACTGTCGAAAAGAGCGCGAAAGAATAGTAAGATCAAAGAAGGGCAAGGTGGATTCTGGAAAAGGGCTGGAGAGAGGAAGCGATTTTGAGATTGCTTTGTCAAACCGGTTTGCTGCGTTACAAGAAGATGGAAATATCAGTTCAATATGAAGAAATCACCAACAATGTACTTCAAACGGCTGCTTCAATAGCACCAGAGGAAAAATGTCTCAAACAAACAAAAATCTCCAGTGAGACCATTGATTTAATGAAGAAACGGCGAGCAATGAGAAATGCAGGTAGTGCTTTTGGCAGGGTCGAGTACACTGAGCTCTGCAAAACTATAAGAAAACCTATCAGAGAGGACACGTGCCGATTCAATATGCAGCTAGTGCAAAAAACCCTGGAAGAAAACAAAGGAATTAACAAAGCTAAACAGAAGCTGAGAAACAAAAGAATGCAAATATATGCTTTAAAGCGTGAGGATGGCACAGTGTGCAGGACGCGTACCCAAATGTTAGAGATTGTCAGAAGGTTTTATTCCCAGTTATATAAAAATCAGAGCCAGTCAGGGACAGCAATACCCACGGAAGAACAATATATAATGCCAGATATCCTAGTAGAGGAAATTACAAGTGCTATAGAGTTGATGAAGAGCGGCAAGGCTCCAGGAAAGGATAGTGTAACTGTCGAAATGCTGAAAGCTGGTGGTCGGACGTTACATAAAACACTGGCAAAATTATACTCAAAATACCTCAAAGAACAAAAAGTACCTGACTCATGGAAAAATGGAGAAGTGATCCTTTTATATAAAAAAGGAGCACAGGAAGATTTAAAGAACTACCGTCCAATAAGCCTCCTATCAGTGATGTACAAAGTTTTCACTAAGATAATTTCTAAAACAATATTAAAAAAACTGAATGACGCACAACCAAGAGAACAAGCAGAATTCAGAAGTGGATTCAGTACAATGGATCACATCCAGGTTGTACAGCAGGTCATAGAAAGGCACAACGAATACACCATGCCACTGTGCTTGGCTTTTATCGACTAAGAAAAAGCATTTGATTCCATCTCAAAGCATTCGATAATGGATGCACTGCTTAGCCAAGGTGTAGAGAGAGCCTATGGAAACCTATTAGAATCGATATATGATGGAGCTACAGCCACAATTCACCTTGATGATCTTGAAGTGGGAATTAATATAGAACGAGGTGTACGGCAGGGTGACGCAATATCGCCTATTCTTTTCTCGGCTGGCCTTGAAGAAGTATTCCGTAAACTGGATTGGGAACAGGATAGTGTAAAGATCAATGGTGCAAACTTAAACCATCTTAGATTTGCAGATGATATTATTCTCATTTCACAAGACCCAGAGGAGCTGCAAAGACGCATACAAGAACTGCAAAGGGCTGGCGAACCATTTGGCTTGAAAATAAACCTGAAAAAGAGTCAGGTTATGTTCAATAACTTCGCTCAGGACAGAAGAATTTCAGTTTTAGGAAGGGATTTAGAGATTGTGGACAGCTTTATATATCTTGGGCAGAGGATTTCCATGGAGGGGAATACCGCCCGGGAGGTGGAACGGCGTGTTAAATGTGGCTGGCAGGCATTTGGTAGGCTCAACATAGTGTTTAAGAGCAGCCTTCCACTTTGCCTGAAAAGAAAAGTATTCAATCAGTGCGTTCTACCAGTTATGACATACGGAAGTGAAACCTGGACAGTCACATCGCAATCAATTCAAAAACTTCGGTTGGCACAGAAGGGAATGGAAAGATGTATGCTTGGCATTACAAGACGAGACAGAAAGTCCTGCGCATGGATCAGAGAACAAACAAAAGTCTGTGACATCATTGGAAGAGTAAAACAGTTGAAATGGAGATGGGCAGGCCATATAGCGAGGCGATGGGATGACAGATGGACCAAGGCAATCCTGGAGTAGATACCGCTTGATCGCAAAAAGAAGACCGAAAGCACGATGGATTGATGACATCGTTAAGTATATTGGACCCGAGTGGCAGAGGAAAGCCCAGGACCGTGAAGGTTGGAAGCATGCTGAAGAGGCCTTCATCCTGCAGTGGATCGATGCGGGCTGATGATGATGATGATATTTACTATTTAAATCAACCAGATAAGGCTATCTGTCGTCCATTGACAAATATATCTATCAATTAAAGATCCCAGAAATGTATAGAAATATGATAGCTACTGAACCAGTTTGTTTAATTTCAATTCGCTATTCTCTCGAAGAGGCAAAAATCAAACAATGAATATTTCATAACCATCGGAATTTATTTCTGAACGTGCCCCCGTAAAATCGTTTATTTTTCATCGTGCTGCTTCTAAGCAAAACCGAGAACGAAATTGGTTTTTGCCCAATCAACACAATTCAGATAAATGTGATTGTTCCTCGATCTGATGTTACAATTTCGAGAGATAGAATGTTCGAGCATAAGCGAACTATTCATGGCTTGCATTTGGGCAGACGTTATCTTTTGTAAAATTTAATACTGTTTGCTTTTCAATTTATACGGATAAACCGTGCGCAATAAAACAATAATTTGATAGCTAGTTCAATATATATTTAATCGATTTGAAGGGATATATTCAAGAAATAAAGGTAACTTTCATTTTATAGTATCTCGTATCTGAGAATTGATTCTTATCAATTCTACAAAGCTGGCGCACAAAGAGGAACCATTTAAACATAAAACAAAATTTAAAAATATAAGAAAACTAAAGTGAAAACTTATTATCAACTTTTGCATGTTAAAATACAGTTTCTGGAGTTTTTAATCTATTGCTTTTTATAAATAATGTCTGTTTAATGGTAGCCATTTTCGCGTTCTGATATTGATGGTCTTTTAATAACTGCTTCTATTGCCTTAGTTAGTTTTTCTTGGAATATTCCCTCTATTTTTTATCGAATACTTTCTTTGAACTAAGCTTCTGGGCCCTCTTTTAAGCCCTGACTTTTTACCCCTGAAACTCACATAACCTGAAAATGTAGTCAACCAACACATCAAATTGGTAATGATTAATATAAAATCACTAATTTTGTTAAACTACGATATAAGTTTATTGTTTTTTTTTCAGTTTTTATAAATATTCTTTTTCTTTAAATTATAACACAGAGTTTAACACTAGTAACGAAAATAAACATAACATTTGACTAGTACTGCATTATTTTGAACCTAAATTTAAAAAAAATGTTAAATAACCCCATCGAAGTAGAGGCTTTGGGAGGAAGAAAACAAAAAAGGCATGTTGTAGATTTTTTATGGAAAATGTTGATGAATTTCAAAGAAGCAAAATTGTTTCCTTTAAATAATCTGATGTTTAAGAGGTGCTTTTAATTTGTTTTGTTGCTCAGAAAGTATAGAAACTAATATAAATATTACACGTTGTTTTATTATTACAAATCTCGGGGAAATTTTAGTAATATTTTTGGTGACAAATGATACCACCTTTAAATAATTCAACATAAAATATTAAAATTCCTAAGTTTAAATAAATCACTAGTCACAGGCTAAAATGAAGGCTCTGAACGACGTCAGGAGCGGCAAGATCCGGAGATCTTGGAAGGTCAATGTTCTTTTAAACACTAATGTTTAAATTTAATGTTCCTTTAACAATGTTATTGTAGCCATTGCGTGCTTTCTGACCCGATTATACTTTTTGTATGTTAAAAATTGTTTTAATTGAAATAGAACGTAAAATTTAGCACATCGGTCAATAAGTCCCCGATCTGACAAATAAAACACACCTTTTTCATTAATATATTCTCCTTGAAGAGCAATACAATCATTCCAACGCTTTTCTAACATTTCTATGTCTTTTTTTATAGATCAAGTTATCTTTGCTTTTAAAATACCTTTCGGTTTTGGCAATTATCTCTTCAATGGAGCGAAATTTCTTTCCAGCGAGCATTTTTTTGAGGTCTGAGAATATAAAATAGTCGCTGAGGGTCAGATCTGGAGAATAGGGTAGATGAGGAAACAGTTCGAAGTGCAATTCATGTAATTTAGCCATCATTGCCAACGATTTATGACACAGTTCCCTCTTTTGGTAAAACAGCACTTTTTTGTTGATTTGGAGGCTTTTTTGCAAACATGTCCATCAAACCCACCAATAATGCTATGTAATATTCCCTATTGATGGTTTTGTCTTTCTCGAAATAATCGACGAACAATATCCCATGCGCATCACAAAATACAGAGGCCATAACCCTGCCTGTAGATGGTTGTGTTTTTGGTCGCTTTGGATCGTTTTCACTGGCTGCTGTCTACTCAGCTGACTGCCGATTTGACTGCGGAATGTATTCACAAACCGTATGAAAAAAATCCTTTTTATTTCGCTTAAACAGCTTCAAACATAGCTCAGAATCGTAAATACGTTATTGTTTTTGGTCCACTGAGAGCAAACGCGGTACCCATTTCGATAGCAATTTACGCAGTCCCAAATGTTCATGCAAAATGTTGAAAACACTTCCTTTCGATATCTTCATGATATCAGCTATCTCCTGCAGCTTTACTTTACAGTTTTGCGAAATAAGTTTGCGAATTTTTCTGACGTTTTCTGGTGTAACCACCTCATTTGGGCGTCCAAAGCGTTGAGCATCATCGGTGCTTGTACGGCTACGTTTAAATTCAGCATACCAATTAATTATGGTTGATTTTCCTAGAGCAGAGTCCGAATAATATTTATCAAGCCATTGCTTTGTTTCAGTAGTATGTTTCTCCATCAAAAAGCAATCAATCAACACACAAATTTCTTTTTCCATTGTTTTAGAATAACAAAAGTAGCGTCACTTTTGTAGCGTCAAACACAACAACTCAGAAACTAGTAGACAGATTGTCATGAAATTTTATCATATCACATTTGAAGGTTTGGTCTTCTACAAGGTAAGGATTTTTCGTAAGTGACGCCATCTATATATATCAGACCGGAGACTTATTGACCGATGTGTTATATAAAATAAAAGAGAAAAAGAGGTCTGTCTTCTACTATGATCGTACTAATTATCAATATTTAATAATATAGTTAATTATTGTATATTGTCAAATTCATACCTGTACAGATTATTTTTTTTTATGTTTGAGCCTATATGTTTATTATTGTAATCCATCTAAATTCTCTCTAAATCTGTACTGTGTAAGGATTATCGTACAGTTGACTAGGATTTTTGTCAGATCAATATTGAGAATTATATTCACAAAACTAGGGTGAAAATGTGCTTCGCCTGATATAAACAATTTGTGAATAAGGGTTTTATTTTCATAAAAAAAGAAGCTGGGAAATTAGAATAGAAATGGAAATTAACAAGATTTTGATCTCTTTATGCACTACATAGTATACTACTTAGATTTTATATGAGTAAAATTTCATATCTTAGTACAAAATGCTTCTCGTCTATGAAATGTTTATTGAAATTGCAGCACGATGGATTGATGACATCGTTAAGTATATTGGATCCGAGTGGCAGAGGAAAGCCCAGGACCGTGAAGGTTGGAAGCATGCTGAAGAGGCCTTCATCCTGCAGTGGATCGATGCGGGCTGATGATGATGATGATTATATATATATATATATATATATATATATATATATATATATATATATATATATATATATATATATATATATATATATATATATATATATATATATCTATCTATATTAAATTATTAAATATTACTGGACTATTTAAATCAACCAGATAAGGCTATCTGTCGTCCATTGACAAATATATCTATCAATTAAAGATCCCAGAAATGTATAGAAATATGATAGCTACTGAACCAGTCTGTTTAATTTCAATTCGCTATTCTCTCGAATAGGCAAAAATCAAATAATGAATATTTCATAACCATCGGAATTTATTTCTGAACATGCCCCCGTTGACTAGGATTTTCGTCAGATCAATATTGAGAATTATATTCACAAAACTAAGGTGAAAATGTGCTTCGCCTGATATAAACAATTTGTGAATAAGGGTTTTATTTTCATAAAAAAAGAAGCTGGGAAATTAGAGTAGAAATGGAAATTAACAAGATTTTGATCTCTTTATGCACTACATAGTATACTACATAGATTTTATATGAGTAAAATTTCATATCTTAGTACAAAATGCTTCTCGTCTATGAAATGTTTATTGAAATTACATAACAATAAACAGAAAACCGTGAATAACATCGAACAGTACCCCTGGTTACCTCTATGTTTGTAAGATATGGTTCATTATGGTAAATTCTAAATTGGGAACGAAATTACTATTGAGCTATTGCAAAACAATAATCATTTTTGTAATATACCTTAACTACGAACGCAATTTCACTAATACCAGCATACTGTAAATATAGTAAAGGTAAAATTTTTAATCGTGCCTGAGAAATATGCGGGAAATTTGATATAGAACATATAAGGCCCGTTCCTTTTTCACACCCCATACTACTATTTTAGAGCATGAGGCATTTTTCAATCGAACTTTTATCATTTTATAAGAGCATTTATTTAAATGAACAAAATATTTTTCCATTTTTTTGCGATAGCAAAATTCAATCATCGATTTTCTGAATATAAAATTTTAGTGGAATTTTTATAACGCCTTTGTAAAAGTTGGCAAGGGTTAGAACTATAGTTCGGCCCACTCTCCTACTGTCTGTTTTAAATTGAACCTGTCTTTGTTTGATTTATAGTTGAGACGTGCCGGTTTTATATAGAAACTTGGCGCAGACATGTTTTGATACAAGGTTCGACAATGTATATCCTATCATAAAACTTTCATATAATCAAACGCCATTTTAATATAACATTTGTTGAATGGAATTTTGAAGAAAGCACCGACGGAATAAATAATTTTCAATATTAAAAAAAGTCATTGGAGGTATATTGGAGTGCACTCGACATTCAGTTTTAACCTTTTTTCTGCAATGTAATTTCAATGTATTATTCCGTCCTATTACAAGTGATTATAATGTAATATTCACAACAACCATTTGTTCATCCGAAATTCTTCGTTATCTATCGTCTCTATCTTTCTACCTAACTATCATCTTTCATACTTGTTTTGCTTTTCTTGTTGCATCAATTCTCACCAAATCCTCTTACCAACCAATCTGCTTGTCTATAATATTATAAAATTGTTTGATTTTCAGTTCCTCCCTAATTTTTTATTTCTTATTGTGTCCTTTGTGTGTGTGTGCGTGTGTGTGTGTGTGTGTGTATACAGTGTGTCGCATTTAAGATGAAGACACCCCCATATCTCTGCTATTTGCAGGAATACAGATTTGAATTTTTGCAGTCATACAGGCGGATGGTTCTCATTTTTTAAGATAATCAACTGAAACCTGAACTTTAAACTCAGCCTACTACGAATTCACAAACAAGATCAATCCTGAATATTTTGCTTCGCGTTAGAGATATCGAAAGAGGTTATTAGAAAAAGTTGTTCGGAATATTATTTTAATAATATATAATTATATACCGAGTTTCATGATAAAATTTGCATTTTTAATTTTTTCATTATTTTGGTCTACACAGAAAATTATTACAAGTTTATTTGTTTAATTTGATAATTAGTGTGCCATGGTGAGTAAAAATTTGACACATTGTCAATGGTGTCATGTATTCAAATATTTCAGTAATATAAATAGCACTGACAAAGGAATAATTATTTTATTATTATTGGAAAACAATTTTTGGTAATTGATCAAATTTAGGAAACAGATAAAACAAATAAATATCAAATGTGATCTATTACAACTACATTTTTCGATTCTTTTACGATTCTGTTGTAATAATTTTGTGTATAGACCAAAATAATTGCAAAATTAAAAATGCGAATTTTGTCATGAAACTTGGTATGTGGAGCTAGAATAACATCCTGAACAAGATTTTCTAATAACCTTTTTCGATATATCTAACGCGAAGTAAAATATCGAGAATTGACCCTGTTTGTGAATTCGTAGTAGGCTTAGTTTAAAATTCAGATTTCAGTTGATTATCTTAAAGAACGTCACCCATCAATCTGTCTGACTGTGCAAAAATTCAAATTTGTATTCCTTCAAATAGCGAAAATGTGTTGATGTCTTCATCTTAAATGCAACACACTGTATATATACCAGGTGTGTCGGTAATTACTTTCCGGTTTTTGTAACAGATTTCATTAGCCATAAGTATGCAGTATTATAGCCGCCGAAAGGCATCGTTTGCTGGTAGAGACTTACGGTGAGCATGCTCCAACCATAAGAACATGTGAAACGTGGTTTCGACAATTCAAATGTGATTTCAACGTTCAAGGCGAAGTATATCCTAGTAGACCGAAAACGTTTGAAAATGCGGAATTGCAGGAGTTACTAGATGAAGATCCAATACAAACTCAATATTAATTGGCAGAAAAATTGAATGTCAGCCGAGTCGCACTTTGTAAACGATTACAAGCGATGGGAAAGATCCAAAATATGGATGCCACATGTATTGAATGACAGGCAATTAGAAAATCGAAAAATCGTCAGTGAAATGCCGCTTCAAAGGTATGAAAGGAAGTCATTTCTGCATATAATAGTAACGGGTGATGAAAAATGGATATATTTCGAAAATCTCAAGCGAAAAAATGATGGTCATCTGGCGAAGCCGGCTCATCGACTGCAAGGCCAAATCGCTTTGGACGCAAACCATGCTCTGTATCTGGTGGGACCAGGTTGGTTTCATATATCATAAACTGTTGAAACCTGAAGAAACAGTTAATACTGATCGCTACCGACAACAAATGATCAATTTAAACTGTGTATTGATCCAAAAACGTCCACAATACGCTCAAAGATATGATAAGGTAATTTTGGAGCATGACAACGCGCCGTCTCATACATCAAAATCAGTTAAAGAAGTGTTGAAATCAGTTGGATAGAAAGTTATATCGCACCCGACGTACTCTTCAGACCTGGCTCCTCCCGACTACCACCTTTCACATCTATGGGACACGCGCTTGCAGAGCAGCACTTCGCTGATTCCGAAATAGTTCAAAAATGGCTCGATGAATTGTTTAGCTCAAAATAGAAACTGTTCTTTTGGAATGGCATCCATGGAAAATGGCAGGGATGGAAAAAGTATTTAGAATCAAATTGCCAATACTTTGAACAAATACATTTTAACTATCCATTATAAATAACGTGTTTTCTTTAGCGAAAAAACCGGAAAGGAATTACCGACACACCTGTTATATATGTTTCTAAATCATTCCAGGTGTCGATCAGTTCAGATCAGTCAGGATCAGTCGATCATTCCAGGTGTCGGTTCTGTGAAGAGTCACGACGTTTCGCCAAAATATCACATGGCATTTGCAAGTGTTGTCCGCTTCGACTGAAGAGTCCAACTGACGTGCACGGATCGTTGTGCTCGCTCTTATAGCCGGCCAGCGACTGCGCAGATTGCATCGGAGTAGTTCGGGGCTATTCGGGGCTCTCGAGCTCGGGGCTATTGCGAGCGTCATTTCGCGTATTTTGCTCACCCTTTTCTTCTATTTCAAGCGCTTCTCTGATTGTTCAGACCTTATAGTTTCCAATATTCGCTATTTCTTTGGCTCCTTCAAAATTGATTTTATGTTCTGTTTATAGATGATGCTGGAACAGAGTGGAAGTGGTTTGTTTGTTTTTAAGTTGTTGTTGTAGTGAGTCAGTTGCTGAAAATTGCGTACAACATTCGGAAGAAATGAAGCGCCAACTGAGAACGGTGAACGACTGGCATGTTAACAGCTCCAGCTCGTTCGATGGAAAATATTCCTGCTGTAGCTGAAAGTCTGCCTTAACATACGAGCACCTCCACCGGTCATCGTTCACAAGAATTGAACATCAGCGATAGAACTGTGCGAAGAATTGTTTACACAAATATCTCGGTATGAAGGCCTACAAAGTCCAATTGGTTCAAGAATTGAAGGTGGTTGACCATCTATTGTGTTATCGCTTCGCGGAATGGGCCAATTATCACTTGAAAGAAGATGAGCATTTTTACCAAAAAATTATCTTTTCTCTCAAAGCTCATTTTCACCTCGGAGATTAGGTGAACAAGCAAAATTACCATATTTGGGATACAGAAAATCGTGACGTGACGAGTGAAAAGGAATATGGTCCAAAGGTATTAGAGGACCATTTTTCTTTGAAAATGAGCAAGGAGCAGTCAATGACAACCGTTACCGTACCATGCTAACTGACTTTTTATTCCCTACAATTGAAGAGGAAGACTTGCCCGACATTTAGTTTCAACAGGATGGCGCCACTGCCCACACAGCCAATGCTACAATCGACGTTTTGCAATCGCCGATTGAAAATCGCATTATCAGCCTAAATGGCGATGTTAACTGGCCGTCTAGGAGCTGTGACTTGACTCCGTTGGACTATTTCTAGAAATTAGTCAAGGACAGATGTTATGTCAATCATCCAGAGACAATTGAGGCTTTCAAAGACAATTACAGTGGTTCTTGGTGAAAGAGAGGCTCAAACGATTGAACCTGTACTGAAAAATTGGGTCGACAGAATGGGCTACTGCAAATCCAGCCGAGGCAGTCATTTAAATGAAATTGTACTCTCGAAAATAAAGTATAAATCATTTGAAAATGCACTCATTGGCAAAAGTCTTGCATCCTCCTTTTTATTTTTGTTTTGATACGAAAATAAATCGAGTTTTTTTTTAAAGGAAGTTTAAAAGGTTAGTGGATGCGTCTAAGAGCAAAAATTGAATAATTTTGGTTTTGTTCTTGGTTTTTATAAATATTTAAAAAAATATATATAAAAAGTATCTAAAAATAAAATAAAATACATTTGCAAAAAAAGCTAAATTAAAATTCTATCTGTCCCTGTGCTCTGTTTAGTAGACATTGAGATAGAATTTTGTAACAAACTGGGAAAAGAGATATCCCTCTGATGGATTAGAGCATCTTTCCAGTCTTCCGGAATCCGTTCGGTTCGCCAAACCTCTTGTACTTACATATATAAGTACGTATATCTAATAAGAATGACAGAATTTTAAAACGTCACAGCAAATATAATGTTATGATTCATTGACATGAAATACATGATGCTGATTCAACAGCGGGTAGAAATTTTCGTACCTACCATAAAAATGGGCGTTTAGTTCGCCAGACTTTTACAGGGTTGAGTAAAATTTATATTTAACATTATCGATAAACCAAGCGATCTATTAACCATCGCATCGAAAAATTTTAACAAACGGGCTCAGTTGCAGATGAGTCAGACGGTGCTGTCAGTAAGACGGAGTCTAAAATATGATTCCACGTTGTTCTCAGGAACTCAAACTTTCTCAGACGACTAAGTAAAAAATTTTGTATCATGATCTTTGTTTTTGTTTTGTATGGCTTATAATATTCAATTAACTCAATAACTGAAGACAAGCTGATCATTGTCCACGGCGAACATTTGCGAATTGGACTCCAGAGCATTTGGAAAGAAGTTTCCACTTTGGGGAAAAAATATTTTTCTCAGAAGTCCAACTCTGGCTTAGTGGATTTCTGAACAAATATAACTACATGATTTCGGCTTCTCATCTTGAGCTCTTCATATTTAGAGAAGATGAATGATGGGTATCGTGGAATTCCGAAAGCTATAGAAATATACTAACAGAATATATTTGGTTTGAACTGATAACCGAACCCCTTATTTCGTGAAACGGTGATATTAACTCAACCATCAAGCAACTGCCACCAAGATCACGCGATCTGGCGCTCTTGAATTTTTTTTTGTGGGTTTATGTTAAATCTCTTGTTACAAAAATAAACCACAAACAACTCTTGACCTTAAACGTAACATTAAGATCACCGTTTAAAACAAACTACACGACATGTGTGAAAAAGTAATAGAAGATTGTGTGAGGAGGACATTCGAACGACATTATCTTCAAAACATAATTCCACATTTCTTTAAGATATAATAAAAATTACCAGATTATTATTTATAGTTATAATTGTGTCTCATTTTAAAGTTCTATTCATATTGGATAACCCTTTATATATAATTTTTTAGCGTCATTTGCAGTACATATACTGCATTAATATTAAGAAATAAAAAAACCCACATATCTAAATTTTAATTTCAACAAAAAAAAACGAGACAGGCGCAAAAATAATCTGACCCGGCCGTACTTTTACACCGCAATGATCGTTATGGCCGTTTCCCTTTTTATTTTTCCCACTTTCGTCAAAAATTATTCCATCACAAAAAAAAGAGACCGGCATAGAGAGCGATGAAAAAAAAACCAGCGAGCGATTTTTTTTTGTCGGGCATACAAGCGTCGACAAACGAGCCCTATAAAAAATAACATCAACGGCCCGAAAAGCTTTATCAAATTAGATTACGTATTCCTCGGGGAGAAAAATAGAAATGTCGCTTCACTTATAACTGTGTTTCTTTTAGCGCGGAACGAAAATGTTGTACCACTACCAAATTCGCCCCCAAAAATTTGCCAATTTAATTTTTGTTCTTCACTATATCAAATTGTGGAAACGTTTTAACGACAAACGTGAATAATGAAATTCGTTTTACAAATTTCCTTCATCTACATTTAAATCAACTATATATATGTTTATTATTATTCACGTATGGGCACTGGTGGACCGCGCGAAGTACAGTTGGAGGCGTTTGCCGTTGTTAACCCTTTTTTGCGCCCCTACTGCTTTCATTCTTTCACTATGAGCTTTTTCCTTTCGTCAGACCAAGCTGTTCCAGTCGTCTTACATTTTTCTTTCCGGCCAACCTCCCAAACGTCAACCTTGTGTCTGAAACAGCCTCTATCTCTAACTTCACTTTGTATAATATTTGCTGATCTTAGGTCCTCTTTAATTGCAGCAATCCATTTAATTATTTCTACTTTAGCTCTACTCCTATTTTCATAAAATTCGACTATTTGTCTAGTTAGCCTATTCGGATTAATCCGTTTTATGTGTCCGTAAAACTTAAGTCTTTTAATATTTTCTCATATCACTATGTATATCTGTATATTTTTTGATTTCTTGGTTTTCTCGAAGTCGGTATGTTGTGGTATTATTTGTTTGGGGCCTAAGATTTTTTTTATCATTTTTCTTTCCTTCTTTTCAATATCCTCGATGTCTCTCGTTTTATTCAAAATGAGCGTTTCTGCCCAATATAAACACTCCGGCTTAATAAATGTGTTGTAATGTCTCAGTTTTGTGTTTTAAGATATGCATTTTTTGTTGTAAATATTTTGTGTAAGTCTCAATGCAGTTTTCATTTTTTGACATCTACCCTTATTGGCCGCTTTTTCCAACCCGTTTTCCATGATTATTCACCCAAATATTTGAATTGAGAGACTCGTCTGATGTTACCATGTTTTGTTATTTACTGTTTCTTTTAAGATTTCAATCTGTTTTTGTGTCATTAATATATCTTGAGCTAAAATTGCTAGATCATCAGCAAACGTCAGACGATCAATTTTGATGTTGGTTCTCCCCAGTTTAATGGGCTGGTCAATATTCAGGACCGACTTTTTTCCACGCCACTCCTGTATTACTTTTTCTAGAACACAGTTAAATAAGAGTGGCGAGAGTCCATCCCCTTGTCTCACTCCAGTTTTAATTTCGAAGGGCTCTGAGATGTCACCCATGAATTTAACTTTTGACCTTGTCTTAGTTAGTGTTACTTTAATAATTGCCAGTATTTTCAGATCTAGTCCTTGTTCTTTCAAGATTTGAAATAAAGATTCGCGGTCAATAGAATCATATGCTTTTTTGTAATCCACAAATGTACAGACGAGATTTTTATTGTACAGTTTTTGATGTCTTAGGATCAACTTTAGATTCAGGATCTGCCCGGTCGAAAACCTGCTTTATATTCACCAATTTTAGGTTCCTGTCTTAACTGTCCCTGTGCTCTGTCTAGTAGACATTGAGTTAGAATCTTGTAACAAACTGGGAGAAGAGATATCCCTCAGTAGTTGTATACATCCGTTATATCTCCTTTCTTGTGTTGTGAATGGATTAGAGCATCTTTTCAATCTTCGGAAATCCGTTGGGTTCGCCAAACTTCTTGTAGAATTTTGGTTGTTTCCTTGATTGTACCTGGACCAGCGGATTTCAAAAGTTCATCAGTGATTCCATCTTCACCTGAAGCTTTGTTAGTCGCCTGATTTGACTAATTATTTCATCTTCATTCGGTGGTAATGAATCTGGGTTTGTTAGTTTAGGGTTTAGTGTTGGTAATATGTTTAAGGGCTCAGGACAGTTTAGTAGTTGTTCAAAATATTTCGCAAGTTCTTTGCAATTGTCTTGGTTATTTAGAGCTAATTGTCGGTTTTCCTTTTGGTAGCAAAGACTTTGGGGTTGATAACCTGTTAATTTAGTTTTAAATGTTTTATAATAATTTCGAGTGTTTTGGAAGTCTCCTTCTATTTCATTATGTTGATTGTTTTCATATTTTCTTTTAGTTTGTCTAATCAGCTTCGATGTTTCTTTTCTTACTTCCTTATATACTATATGTACTTCTTACTTCGTATAGCAGGTCATAGAAAATAACAACGAATACACCATGCCACTGTGCTTGACTTTTGACTTTTATCGACTATGAACAAGTATTTGACTCAATCTCAAAGCAGAGTATAATGGATGCATCGCTTAATCAAAGTGTAGACAAAGCCTATGTAACGATTTTAGAATCAATATATGGAAAACATGCACCTCGATGATCTTGAAGTTGGAATTTACGAAAGTTGCCATTTATGTATCCGGAATTGGTAGCAATGGTGTTGCTAGACTCTATCTGGCATATACATTCTCTCAAAAATGTACCGGGAATTGACCATTTGAAAAGCCCGCTTAAAAGGATTGTCAAAATTCTTTTTATCGCCAAGTTGACACAACTGTCCTCTATACTGACGCGGAGTTTAATCGTCATATGTCATTTAGATCGTTTACACTGCTCGACTTTGTCGGCTTCTCTCAAGTGAAGAATTTGTCTTAAATTTTAAAAAATATGTACATATGAGTGGTACAGTGCATTCAAAAGTGGTCGAAATGTGTTCGAAGATTTGCTTCGCTCTGGTCGGCCATCAACGTCTTCAACTGAAGTTAATCTCTAAAGTAAAGGAAATGGTGACTGAGTATCGTCATTTAAGTGTGAGAGAGATAGCCGCTGAGCTTTCTGTGTCTCACGAATCAATTCGTACCATTTTAAGCGATTGTTCTGCCCCGAAACGTGTTGCCGCTCGACTAGTGCCGAAAGACCGGAATTTTCTTCAGAAACTCAATCGCGTTAAGGTCGCCGAATACATGCTAGAACTCATTCAGATTTCAGAATTCATTCAGTCAATTCCGACCCCACATTCATAAAATGCATTGTAACTGGTGATGAGGCATGGGTATACGAGTTTGACATGCAAATCAGTCAACAAGCTTCGGAATGTCGCCTTCCAACTGAGCCGAAACCGAAAAAAAAAACATGTCAAAGTCGTTAAGGTGATGTTCACTGTTTTCTTTGATTATCGCGGTTTTGTGCACTCAGAATACTTGCGAGAAGGTCGAACGGTAAATAAAGAATATTATCTGAGCGTTATGCGGCGTTTGAGAGAGCAAAAAAGAAAACTCTTGGATTTTGCATAACGATAACACACCATCTCACAAGGCTATTATTGTGTGGCCAAAAACTCAACAAAACACCATCGAACAACCACCGTATTCACTTGACATGGCTCCAGTCGACTTCTTTCTCTTTCCAAAACTCAAATTACCACTTCGAGGCACCTGTTTTCAGTCGATAGAAGACATTAAAGACAATTCGCGGTCAGAACTGAAGTCGAAATTCCGTAAAATGTGTTTAAAAAATGTTTTGACAATTGGATTGTTCGTTGGAATAAGTGTATTATTTCGGAAGGGGCCTGCTTTGAAGGCGATACAATAAATTTGGATAAATAATGAACATTTCGTGTTTTATTGACCAATTCCCGGTACGTTTTTGATAGAATGTACATCGTAAAGTTTGACAATGTTGACCATATACGTACTCATAACGTTTTGTCATACGGACGCTATTTCGGTTGTTTAGTGTCTTGAAAATATCATCTCAGTCAAGAAATGGAATTAACCCATGAGAATGTTCGTGCGATCATTTACTACGGATTTCGACATGGATTATTTCCATGTCGAGATTCCAGTGTGAGAAAATAATGATACTGTGCGCGAACTGATAAAGCAAGATCGTCATGCCACATACCGTAGGATTGAGGTATTCCCAGGCATTAGTATGACAAGCATACACAAGAGTTTAAATGAACATTTAGCCATGAAAAAGATTTGTGCGCGTTAGATTTCGTATAAACTGATAATCGCTCAAAAAAAGTTCGTGGATAGATGTAAATCCTGTTTAATTTTACTACACAAAATAAAGCTAAAACCTGAATCCAATATTTCCATAAGAAATTATAAAATCTTTAGGATAGAGTCCGACTTTGGTGAATCTAAAGAAGTGTTTAAATCGTATTATTGTAACAAACATTTGTGCAATATATAATTTGTGCCATTGGTACAAATTTCGTGGAGAAATCTTTGTAAAACCATGTTATACTGCTTTGGAAGAAACAAAATTAATCATATTGTAACAAAAACGTGATCATTACATTTTATTACACCATAATCATTAGTGGCTCTTGAAAATGTCATTTTAGATTAATTGTGATCTGACTATATATGCTTACATTTATAATGATATTTTAATAAAGATACACATTTTTGGCCTTTTTATTTGCAAATCCATACCATAACTTTACTAAATAATACAACAGGCGGACAACCAGAACATCGAAAATTGGAGGTGACAAGCAGGAGCGGAGGATCGTCATTGATTTCCAGTTGAACATTGATTTTTAAATATGGCAAAATTTTCATGGAGCAATATTGTCTGCTGTGGTGATTTTAGTTAGAACTTTCTATAATCTGAAATATATTCATTGTGGTTCAGTGTTTAAATTGTTTTGGATATTGTTCAAAGAGTATCTATTTAGCATTCTTAAATGCTTATGCTATAACCATTTTGGCTGATTGGTTTTTTTTTAATATCTTCTCTGGATTTGTTCCTCTGACTTGAATACTTTGATTTTGTGTTTTTTTTTTCAGAGTTTCAATCAGAATCACTATTTTGTTATGAGTGTAGTGCGCATATTTTTATTAACTGCACTTATTTTCAACTATAGCTGCCTCTCATTGCTTGTCTTTCAGAATAAGTTTTGGGAGTTTTTTTTTTGGCTGCTTTGGACATTCAAAAAAAGTAGCAATAGAGTTAGCTCCACAGCAGATGCATTTGTTTGGGGAAGATAAAGCATTTCTACCGCTCTTGGTGTTAGGAACCTACAAACATTTGTAACATGGGTTTAGCGTAATGATTTATGGCTGAGTTGTAAACAGTGGATAAATTACATCAGTGGGCGAAAGAGTAGTTTGATTTTTGAGATTCTACTGTAACAAGTTCCATAAATGAGTTAAATTGAAAATGACTTTCATAGCCGCTTAACGCGAACTTTTATGAGTCATATTCTTGTCGGAAATGTGGTGATCAGCTTTTTTTTTATCGGGAAGGTACCTAATTCCTTTGCGGTGATCATCAAATATGTTGAATTGGTTATATAGTCGGACTGACTTGGTATCAGAATATATTTTGTGTTTTATAAATATTTGACACTTCTATTTCGAATTCGCCGGTGTCTTAGAATCATGGATCTTCAAATTTATCAGCGTTTTTTGAGTATGTTTTGTTTTCATGTGAGCCTTTAATTCTTAGATATTTCATACATGTCGATTGGGGTATTTGAATACTGGTTAGTTACTATGCTACTATAAGTTGCTTGAACTGATTTTTATTCTCCATTTTAGTAGCCATGTCCGGATACCAAGGACCATGCCAGACGCCAGATCTGCCTCGGATTTGACGTGTCGACAGAGAAAAGAAGTGAATCCCACTTCTCGTCTCTGTACGACGCCATCGCCTCTCTGGCTTCTCTGATCGCCCGGTTTGCCCGACGTTTATCTTCGGGATCGAGGGTGGATCTGGCCAACCTGACCAGGCGATTTTTCGCCCGGAGCTGGTTTTTCAGATCCGTCGGGAGGTCGGAAGTTCGCTGAAGCTGGTCGACCGTCCGATGCTTCGTGGCAAGGCTGTAAGCCTCTTGGATATCCCTTGTGAGTTTACCGACAGCGAGATCGAGCTGCTTCGGGGAAGCAATAGTTGGGATCGGCTCCGTAGAGCGGAGATGGGCTCGGAAAACGTTCCAATCAGTGACTTTGTAAGTCAACTTGAACGGAGCGCCCAAGAGCCGGCCGTCCCCCAGTTCGAGGAGGACAGGAAGGTGGTCGGAGTCGAGCTCGTGCAGGACCGACGTGGCAATCGCTCTGGAGGAATTCTTCGTGATGAAGAAGTCTATAACCGATCCCGTGTGTTGCGGGTGGTTATAGGCATTAGTGGGTGGCCTCATCAGGAAAGGTGATGAGGCACCCGAGCGATTCGCACACAGTGCTTAGGGTGCTACCACGATCGTTCGTGGTTCTGCAACCCCAGCGAGTGTTGCCTTTTTGAAGTCTTTGAAGAAATCAAAAAACAACCAGCGACTTAGGATCACCCTTCACCATGACAAAGCGGGCTCGAAAACATCGGTCCGAACAATATTTCATCTGTCAAAACATCAAATTGATGGGTCATCCGCCGTATAGCCGTGATTTGGCACCCAATGATGTATTTTTGTTTCCTCGCGTCAAGAATAAACTACGTGCTCTAAGATTTTCGACGCCAGTAGAAGCGGTTAATGCCTACAAAATGCATGTTTTGGAGATACGTCAATCGGAATGGAAAAAGTGCAATGAAAATTGGTACAAACATAAACAAAAGTGTATCGATCATCGCGGAAAATATTTTGAAAAATAATAAAACCACTTTCCATGATAAATATTTGTTTTTATTTATTATTCCGGATACATTAATACCAACTTTCGTATGTTACCGGGGTGTACGATAGGGTGACGAAATATCGCCTAGTCTTTTCTCAAGAAAATCGCCTACCTTATTAATAGTTCATACTTAAACTGTCTTAGTTTCGCAGGTGATATCATTCTCTTTTCACAAGCCCCAGATGTCTTGGCTGGCGGATAAACCTGAAAAAGAGTCAAGTGATATTCAATAAATTTTCACAAGGTAAAAGATATTCTGTTTTAAGGGATGGATTTAGATATTGCGGATCACTACGCATACCTTCAGGAGAGGATTTCAATGGAGGTTGATACCTGCCCCTGGTTAGAGAACTCTACACGGATCACAAAACAAACGAAAGTATGTGACATCATTAAAGGAGTAAGGGAATTGAAATTAAGATTGGCAGGCCACACCATAAAGCGATGTGACGACAGTTGGACCAAACCAATCCTGAGATGGATACAACTTAATCATAAACGTTCACAAAGAAGACAGAAAATTCGATGGATTGATGACATCTTAAGTATATTGGATTCGAATTAATGGCAATGGGTGAATGATGATGATTATAGTGATGATGATATTATTTTAATTGTTTACACTTTTTGAATGAAGCAATAGAGATTTTTTATAATAGGGTTATCTCGTCTTTAATTTTTGTGTTCTCGTCTGTCGTCGTCATTAAACTCTTTTATCAATATATTTTATGTTAATGAACCGATGTCAGCAAGGATGTTGTGTGTCTTTTAGTTTCTTTGTGGTTTGAAGCTTATTTATATAACGCTTTTCCTTAAAAAATGCTCAGAATAAATTTTCTGGGCTAATTAAATGACTAAGGAAAATGTTCTTCGAAATATTGATTGCTTTACATTTGTGTTTGTAGTATCATTTTTCAGGAACTACATATTCTCCAGTCCTTGCTCTGCCAAGTTAGGTATTTCAAAATATCATTGAAAAAATATGGTCCAATACTGTTTTGACCATGAATACCACACTGTACTGCAACTTTAACTGGATATAATGGCATTTGTTGAATGCGGCGGGGATCATCTTTCCATAAAGGACTATATTGTTTATTCACTTAAATACTTAGATAAAAATGAGTTTCGTCACTCATTAATAGTTTCACATAAAAATTATCAATTTTATTGAAATGGTTTATAATGTCATAACAATATTCTAATCGCTTATGATTTTCTATAGGAAACAAGTCTTATGAAATGAAAAAAATTATTACATCCCTTCGCACGCGTTGCGATTGAGTGTCATATTTGTGACGTCATTATGGTAAAGTGTTTTCATATCAGTACTGTCTTCTACTTGTATATATACTTCTACTTGTATATATACAGTCAAAATTATTGTCGCTTAACTGCCAAATAAAATATTGTTGGTTACTAATTTCGTTCAGTAAGGTGTGACAAAGGGTTCATGAAGGCTAATTCTGATAATATAGCTGCTGCGGATTTTATAGTTACAGATTTGTAATATGAAATTATATTTTTATTATAATAACTTGATGTTAACTTATAAAAAAAACATTAAATAAATTTGTTTTTTTAACGTAATTTTATAATTTTTATAATTTTTATAATTTTTATAAATTTTATATTTTTTTTAACGTAATTAATTTTTTTTTTTTTAATTAATATTAATAAATTTATGTTGATATTATATGTGAGGTTTTGCGTGAAGTTTTTGAGGTTTTTGCGTGAGGTTTGAGAAAATCAAATTTTCGTAAGGCAGTTTAATGAATTTCATATGTTTTTCTCAAGAATGTGAAACAATGTTTTTGAATACAGTGTTAAATAGTCCCCTGTTAACTGTTAAATAGTCCCCCAACGAGGATAATATGGGCAATATATAACAGTAGATTGTAATAAGTATAAGACTTTTCATATAGGATTACCTTCCAAATTGGTAATCGAATTTTTCCTCCGATTATCGGAATATCCGAAATATTCCTTTCCACAAATTTGGCACGTTAATTTATTTTCCATACATGAATAAAATAATATAAATACAAATTAGAGAAATCAATGCAAAAAACAAAAGGAACCCTGATCTAATTTCAATATTTTATTCTGAACTTACCTTTGAGCCTCCATATCTTATATAAAGATGTGAATATAACGTCGAAAACAGCACCGAAAGCATAAATAACAATTAAAAGCAAGTATATTTTCAAATCGCTAGCAAACCAACAAACGCAGTCAAAGATACAGGTTAAACTTATAGGATAATACCTAAGATCGATAAATTGTTTTATTTACCCGGGACTCCCATTCATTCCGAACGTTTTTTTGGAAAGGGCGCGAAAGAAAATTTCGGTGTAACTTCCGAATGTTCCGAGGCGACCCGATATTGGCAATATTAGCGTGCGTTTCACCAGGTCACATTCTCTCGAGTTTTTTTCAGCGCATCATCGGAATTATATTTAAAAATATATTTTCTATTTGATATAACTTTTTAATTAGAAAGAAAAAATAGTTTTGTTATAAAACTTATATTATGATCTTTCCATTTATGACAAAAAAAAATTGGATGGCGTTAGCTGCATTTCGATGCTGCTTTCATCCGATTTAGCCGATTAATATTGTCAGGACCCTGGTCAATCGTTCAGTTGCTCTCAAGCGTTCAAGTCTAGCCCAAGTGATGATGGCTTAAGGCCAGAAACCGGTCTCGGGAGATGCTTGTTGGCGTTTGATGGTGATAGTTTGGTGGCATAGGAAAAATTGTTTCCTTGTTTTTGAATATTTAAAAAAAATTGTTTAAAACCCCAATTGCCCACCACGTCATCGAATCGACGTTTCTGGAGACTCGTTCATCATTTACTACACACGTGCAATATTTTCATCGCTTCCGAATATTTTCCCTTAAATTCAAGTCGAGTTGCAATAATTGAATTGTTTTTTTAATGTAAATAACTACAATTTTCCTTTTAGCGGGTATTTAACCATAATTAAATTTGCATTATAGCTCTACTCTACTACTCTACCAAAACTAAACTGTCACCAATATTATAAAAAATGGTAGCTTGAAACTGACTCCACCCTCTAGGTAAAGATAGAAATGTAAGCCTTATATAGTTAACTACAAATTACATTGAGCAATTGAACGGAAAGGATTTACGGTTAGAGACGCATCAGCAATTACAAGGCTATTTAGCAACTGGACCTGCAGCTTAACGTGGGTTCCGAACCACGGTCATCAGCCACCGACAACCCAGGCCAGCACCCCCCTCAGGCTATCAACCTTTGGTTATGTGCTTACCCAGAAGTCTATCAGGAAGCCTACCGACTGGCGAGAGACCAACGTAGAACACTTCTCAGAAGGCATCCGGCCTTACCCAGCTTTTAACTGGCGTGACTTAGGGGTAATTCGTTGTCAGATTTTACACTCTTTGCACACGAGCAATTGAGTAGGGATAAAAAAATAAGTTGATAAATATCAATGATGTTCAGGATAATTAAAGTAGTTCTTGTGAAAACCTTCATACATACTTTATATCAATACAATTTTGGAAAAACTAAATAACCTGGTTAAAAAAAATATTAATTCCATCAATTATGACGCAGGACAAAAATTTTATCAATTATCTTTTGTTGTAAGTCCAAAAATATATTTTTAATATCCCGTATAAATAGAGACAGACCAGTATCAGTTTTTAAGTATTGAACAAATAAAATTAATTCCAAAAATACGTAACCTACTTCGTCACATTCATTATTATTCTCTAAATGTGTATTTAATTATATAAACGTATACTAATATATTCCTTTTAGCGACGAATTACGTATAAACATGGCAACAATGTCGATTTTTTTTTGTAATAAAGATAACCGGTTGCCTTTTCTACCTGCTGGTGAAAGGCAGCGCCACTTGTTTAATATCGTTAAAATTATAGAGCATGGCTTAGAAGTTGAGGGTATTATAAAGCGTCAGATTAAATTAGGCAGTTTTCGCCATAACTGGAACTTTTCTTGGAAAGAAAAAGGAAGCATAACTTGAATAGGTTAAATAAAGCGGTCTTTTAGAAACTTTTTTGTTTCTCTCTTGTTTATGGGCACAATGGATGAGTTGTTTTATCGTTTAGAAGTAATATAACGAGAGGGAGAGTTGTTAAGAAATAAAAAAGTGCAACCTCAATATACATATACGTAGTCCTGCTATAAGTTATGTCTCTTGTAAAGAGTATTCCAGTAGGTACTTCGAGATTTCCTTTTTAAATAAAACCAACAAATTTAGAAAAATAACATGCTCGTTTATTTTATGAAGAGGCTATGACCTCATCACCGGAAAGCCCATGAAAGAGCTACCTAGAAAGGGAATTGTCCTGCTAACAATTATATTTTATGCAGTTTTACGCCTCGACTACTTTCCTAAATAATAGAAAATAGCCCAAGTCACCCTTATTTCTAAATCCAGAAAACCTCCCAATGACATTACCTCCTACAGGACTATTAGCCTTCGTCCCATCCTGAGCAAAATTTCCCAAAAACTATTTCACACGAGGATTACCCATATATTAAAGCTGACAATTTTCTACCGGAATATCAGTTTGGGTTCAGAGATAAACACGGTACCATCGAACAGATGCACAGGGTAGTCGATACCATCAACCAAGCATTTCAACAGAAAGGTTACTGCGTAGCAGCCTGTTTGGATGAAAGCCAGGCATTCGGCAAGGTTTGGCATCAAGGACTACTCTACGAACAAAAATCACATTTTCAGAAACAGTATTCCTTATACTCCTTATACATACTCCTCCATATATATATTCCTTAAACATGCAAGAAAGATACGACATGGTGAAATATGCTCAGGAAACAACTGACTTATTCCCAGTTAAATCAGGAGCTCCACAGGGCAGCGTACTCGGGTCCATACTTTATCTTGTACTTGCAGCGAACCTACCAACAAGTGAAAATACAGTTACAGATAAAGGAATAATTGCAACACATTCAGATCCTAAAGTAGTACAAAATTCAAGACTGGGCATGAAAATGGAGATTAAAGATAAACGAACAGAATTCGGTACAAATAAGGTTTACCAAGCGCAGCAGTAACTCCCAAGCTCCAACCATAAATGGACGAGTGCTTCCTATATCGGACAGCGTAAAGAAGACTCACATGGAGAACAGAAGACTAACATGGAGAATCAATACTGACTAATAGAAGGCAACAGGAACTCAAGTTTAGTAAATATTACTGGCTCCTAGGTCGCCAATCTAAACTGAGATTAAAAAACAAACTCCTGATATACAAAGTGACCCTCAAACCTATATCGACTAATGAAGTACAATTGTGGGGAACAGCTGTTCACACTGCAAACGCGCCTTGTTTTATACCAAACAGCGATATTAGAAATGGTTAAAAAAGAGAAAAGTGTCAAAGGGCAAATCAGTGAATTCAGCGCGCACTATTTCAAAAGACTCGACACTCACCCAAACTCCCCAAGAGTGTACTTACGAGGGTTGCTATTTGTGTATCCGAAATAATAAATAAAAACAAATATTTATCATTGATTGATTGTTTTTAAAATATTCTCCGCGATGATCGATACACTTTTGCATACATCTAAATCAATTTTCACAGCACTTTTTCGATTCCGATTAAGGTATCTCAAAAACATGCATTTTGAACGCATCAACTGTCGAATATCGTTGACCACATAGTTTATTCTTCACGGACGGGAACAAAAAGAAATCATTGGGTGCCAAATCAAGACTGTACGGTGGATGCCCCATCAATTCAATGTTCTGCCTGTCAAATATTAAGTTATTAGGTCCGATGTGTGAGAGCTCGCTCGCGTCATGGTGAACAATGATCCTAGTTCGCTAGTTGTTTTTTCTTATTTTTTCAAAAATATCTGACAAACAAACGTTTGTGTACCATTGAGAATTCATCGTTTTATGATTCTCTAGCGGCACTGTAGTCACATGCCCATTTATCAAAAAAAAAACAGGCGACCATTTGCTTCGAAGTGCTTCTATCGCGAACAACTTTTGTTGAGTTTGAAAGACCCATAGAGTCGATTGCTGTGTACTTTCGGAATCATACTCATAGATCCACAATTCCTTACCTGTGTGGATGTTATTCGCGGCTTTTGATGCACCACAATTTGATTTTTTGAGCATATCTTTATACCAATCGATCCGAGTCCTTTTTTGAGCGATTGCCAAATTTTGCGGAATCCCACGCGCACAAATCTTTTTCACGGCTAATTGTTCATCTAAAATCTTATGTATGCTTGTCATACTAATGCCCAGGGATGCCTCAATTTCACGATATGTCACATGACGATCTTGCCTTATCAGTTCGCACACAGTGTCGATGTTTATTGGCACAATAATCGATTTTGGACGACCTTCTTTAAATTCGTTTCTGAGCGAACGACGGCCACGATTAACTTCACTAAATCAGTGATATACAGTGGTTTTAGATGGTGCTTCATCCCTTAAAGTCGAAATGAGTTGATCGATGCACTGTTGCTGAAATAATCTACGTCGAAAGTTGTAGTAAATCATGGCATGAGAATTCTGACGAGATAATTCCATTTTTTTACTGAGATGAAATTTTCAAGCTATTAAACAACACAAATAGCGTCTGTATGTCAAAGCGTTCTGAGTATGTATACAGTCAACAATCTCAAACTTTATGATGTATATGTCACATAGCAATACCATTGTTGGATACATAGATACCAATCCTCGTATTAGACAATACTAAACAAACACAAATACTAAAAAGACAACCACTGGGTCTACCTTATCAATTCTGAAAATAACGAGTGAAATAATAGTTCATCATATACACATACACCAAATAGAAAAAATTGGTGGAAATTGTATATAGAAAATGGAGAGCAATCCCATGCTATGGTCATGCAACTTTAACATACTACGAACTTGCTTATAGTGCTATCTTCTATGTTTAGTACTGATTGCAAGTGGAAACTAAACAATGCAAAAAATATATATAAAAAATAGAGACCTGGCGTCATGTTTTAAAAATAATATTTTTCAAATGTCCCCTCGGCTATTGCTACAGATGGCCATCTTTTGCGTAAAATTGTCAATAACAATTTGACCCAATTGCGTTTCAATTTCACCAGTAACTTGACGCACGTCTTACTTCAGGTCATTAATCGCCTACGGATTGTTAGGTTAGACTTTGTCTTTGAGGAAGCCCACAGGAAAACGTCGAGGGGGGGTTAGATGGCATGATCTTGCAGGCCATTGAATATCGCCATTTCGAGAAATGACACGGCCAGGAAAACGTGTTCGGCCCCATCTTATTGAAATAAAATACTGTTAAGGTGCATATTATCCAACTGGGGCCATAAAATACAATAATATGCTCATTAAAAATTAATGCACATTTTGTTTTCGCTTGCACAATTTTCATTTCTAACTTTTTTACTGATATGTTAAATTGATGAAGCATTATTTACAATTCGTCTTCATTTTGAGGTATTATTACCGGGTCATCTGTGTAGCATAACATCTTCAATTGTTCGTTTTCCAGCCGGTGTACCCTTTTTCTTTTCACTTTCTTTCTAATTTCATTTATTATCAATATTAAATGGCTTGAAGTGCCTCCTTGTCTTATACCAATATTTAACATTCAAAATATGCGGTTTTTTTAATTCTTACATAAAACATAAATGGCGTTGTGAATTTGCCTAGGTCTATATACAATATAACAATGCGTAAAACTGTTGAATTATTTTTTGAAAATGGGCGTTGAGAGAAAAATGTTTTAGAAAATTACCTGATATTTGCGGTTTGCACAATCATCTCTGAAAGCAAAGTCGATGGGATTGTTCAAAAATTTCAGGAAACTGATTTAGTGAAACATAAAGGACAGCCATTTATAGTCAAGTAGAAATATTCAAGTAACACAGAAACTAAAGCCACTGGATCATTCAAAACGTCATGCATTTGTCAATTGGGCGAAAGAACAAACAGATGATATTTCTCAAATCCTCTTTTTAGATGAAGCACATTTTGACATTGATAGGTAGGTTAATAAACAAAATTGCCACATTTGGGGTAAGGAAGATCCACGATTGATTCATGAGAAACCTTTGCTTTTTTAACTAGTCACTGTTTGGTGTGCATTATGGTCAAGAGGTGTAATTGGGCCGTATTTATTTCAGAATACTGTTGGTGAGGATTTAACTTCGATATAGTGAAATGATAACCGGATTTTTGTAGGCTGAATTGAATAATATTGATCTGGAAGATATGTGATTCCTACAGGACGACGCTACAACTCACTATGCTAATGAAACAACTAATGTATCGAGAAAAACATATCCTGGACAAGTTCTTGCAAGAAACGGTGATATTAATTGACCACCAACATCATGTTATTTGACACCGTTGAACTAAACGATTAATGTATTCGAGTCGTTGGTGAGATAGAGTCAAAATGTTGACATAAGGGTGGACGTTTGTAGAGCTGCAAGAAGTGGTCATTTGGCAGATATTTTCTTTCATGTTTAAATGTCATCATACACTATGCTTCAATTACACTGGAGAACAATTTGAAAAATCATTTCTATTGAGTTCGATATTTAAGTTGTTTTATACGTAAATTGACATGCTAATTCCAAAACTTTATTTAGTTTTTTTCTATCACGTCAAGTTTTTTCTCTACAGTTGTTGCGCATCCGACTAAGCTTGGCGAATCACAGAAGTCACTACTGCTCTCCTACCGGCGAACTTTCTTCGACCTAGGAGTGGGGGCGTGGGTGACGTTGCGTCATCCAAAACTAGTTCGGTCAGTTGCGCATGAGATACTAAAGTACGCGGGTCTGTGTCTCTGGGTCTGATATAGTGAAGTCAAAGTATACATACACAACTACAGATTTTCATTATGTCTGCCTCTGGTAGTTCTCGTTGTAAGTGCTTAAACAGCCGTGATTCATGTTGTTATTTATGTGGCAGTTTTACCATCCCCATTCAACGGACTAATATTAGTACATTTGTCAGGCAAACCTATTTTGCTCATTTTAAAGTAAAAATAGGTGACCAAGATAAATCATGGGCTCCTCATAATGTGAATCCCCTCATGTGAATCAAGTGAAGATCGAAGTGACTCCACCAACGAAGAATTCAAAGTTTCCAATGATTCTGTTCGTAAACGATTCAATCAACATGAATTAAACGATTTAGCACGAGATTTGAGACTATCCAGAAAAGCATCGGAATTATTAGCATCAAGACTGCACGAAAAAAATTTGCTTGACAAAGGAGCTAAAGTCACTTACTATCGATCCAGAGAAAGTGAATTTAGGCGTACTTCAGAAATAATGACGATTTGTATATTGCTAGAACGTAGAAGGTTTAATGAAAGAATTGGCCATTTCTAACTATAACGCAACTGAAAAGCGATTGTTTATAGATAGCTCAAAGCGTAGCTTGAAATGTGTTCTCCTACACAATGGAAATTTATACGGTTCAGTCCCAATAGGTCATTCAGTTTCTTTGCGTGAAGAATATGGCGACATAAAGAAAGTCATTGATTTGTTGCAATATAACATGCACCAATGGATCATCTGTGTTGACCTTAAAATGGTCTGTTTCCTTCTTGGCCAGCAACGCGGGTATACTAAGTATCTCTGTTTTTTGTGCCTGTGGGATAGCAGAGCTCGAGAGAAGCATTGGGTGCAATCGAACTGGCCACCAAGATCTGACCTAAGACCTGATGATCCAAACATTTTAAATCAGCCACTTGTCGACAGAAAAAAACATTGTATTTCCGCCTTTGCATATAAAACTAGGTCTCATGAAGCAATTTGTTAAGGCTTTGTCAATTTTTGTCATCTTTGTCAGGCTTGTCAATCATTTCGGCATTCCCTAGCCTGTCATATGAAAAGATAAAGGCTGGTGTGTTTGATGGCCCACAGATTCGGCAACTCGTTAACGATGAAAATTTCACTGAAACAATGACAGAACTTGAAAGGAATGCCTGATTGGCTTTTAAAAATATTGTTAAATACTTTCTTGGAAATACACGAGCCCCGAATCATCGAAATTGTTCAACAACTTTTAGAGAGCTTTAAAAAGCTTGGTGTCAACATGAGCATCAAACTGCATTTCTTACATAGTCATCTTGCTAACGTCCCAGAAAATCTTGGTGCTGTTAGTGATGAACAGGGCGAGCGATTCCACCAAGATCTAGAGGTTATGGAAGCGCGGTATCAAGGTAGATGGGATGTCAGTATGATGGCTGACTACTGTTGGAGCATCAAGCGAGAATGTCCACAAACTGAACACTCCAGGAAAAGCTATAAAAAGAAATTTTTACCATAATATCTTTTATTTATTTTTTGTATAAACACAATTTCACTTTTAATAATATGTTAACCTCTGTATGAATAAAATATTCTAATCTATTTGGTCAGATCTCACCTTATTTCCTTTCGTATGTACACTTTTAAGGTAAAATGAGGAGTATGCTGTAGCTTAAGAACTTGACGTGATAGAGAAAAACTGTGAATATTTTTTAATTCAGAGATGAAAAATTAGTCAAAAACAAGTCAGAGATCCAAGTCAACAAAATTGCTGTTCCCCAGTGTTATCAATAAAAAAGTTTTTGAAGTTAACGCAAATTCTGTTTTATTCGAAAATTTTGAAAACCGCTCAATTTGAACGACTCTTTTCTTCAGTCTAATCTGTCATCTCCTATTGAGTCTTAATATTTCTAATGCCTTGCTAATATTGAATAACTAAATCCCTAGATAAAAAAATTGTGTATTGTGTATCCTAACTGAAACAGAAGCTATGTCATATTCCCTTTTAGACATATGTGCAGTTCGAGCGAATAAGACAAAATGTTAAATAACAAAAAGTAATTGAGCAAAAAGGAAAATGGATTATATTAATTGCAATAACATAATTTCATACAAAAATATGTCCTTTTAATCTTGTGGAATCCTCATTGTGATTTAAATGCGACAAAATTTCAATTTGTGCATGCGCTGCACGAATTTACTGTTGCATCGTATAATTCGATTTGTTGGCAAAACAAGTCACCCAACTTCAATTCATTTTCCGACGCGTCATCAAAATATTATTATAAATTGCATTTGGTATTATGCCAGCAATTTTGTACGAATTATTTTGGATAATTGTAATGGTCGATAATGCGCAATTGAATTGCAATAACGACTCTAACGAAGAGACACAATAATCACGTTTATTCCGTTTCGAAGCTAAATGGGTCTATCAACGATACAATACGAGTAAAATCAATTTCAATAATTGGAAAGACCTACAGATTGTTCTTTTTCATTTTTATGCCTAGGTAATAACCTTAAACTCTCCAATAGTACTGCATCAAATATACTGGGTGTTCCGTATATTGGGTTCATTATTTATTCGTGTTATATTATGTTATTATGTTCAATTATTAGGAGCATAAATAGAATTAATTCAAAAACTAAAAACCCAAAAGTGTTGGATTAATCTTTTTTTGGTAACAAACTTACATGACTATGAAATTATAACAGGAAATAATCAGATTGAAATTCATAATCAAAAAAAAAAAATCCTGCTTCATGAATTTGTAACACAATACCTACAAAACAAACAAAAATATTGATCCCGCTGAGACTAAAAAGTAATTTTAAAGTATGGTGTCACTCTCAGAAACATTAGATTATCAAAAGTACGTACACTTTTTAATCTACTCACATTGATAATATTTTCTTCGCAGTAACCATTTAACTTGTTTATTTTTGTTGTTTGTTCAATTAAAAAGTTAGTGGCGCATATACGGTGAAAGACTTTCGAAAACATATATCTGAATTTATGCAAACTGCATATTTCGCTTACTTCAACTTGGAAATCAATGACGTTACTAAACCATGGATTGCAAGCAATGTTTTCAAAATGTGTAGTGAATATTTAAGGCAGTTGACGAATGGTAAATGAAGTCAATTGAAGCTTGGTGTGCCTGATTTGGAGGAAACCAAGAAATCATCACGATGACTGTTATTTTTGCTTAGTCAAAGTACATGGTATTAACTGAAAAAAATGACCTATCCCGATCTGATATCTGCTAAAATATATGTTTCTCATTCATAACATGTTCCTCTTCTAACTTTTCGTGTTTTGCTCTGAAAAATTGTTTACTGTGATAAATAGTGGAGGGGCGGCGCCCCAACGCCGTCCCTCGCCACTGGAATTTGCCTAGGTCTGGACTCATTTCAGAAGGGTAATGTATAACATTTATAAAAATGGAGTCGTATACAATAGAACTATGCGTTAAAATTGTTGAAATATTTTTTGAAAATGGGCGTTCAGTGAAAAATGTTTTTAGAAAATTACGTGATATTTGCGGTTTGCACGATCATCCACTGAAAGTGCCATCAATCGAATTGTTCAAAAATTCGTCCAATTAAGAAACTAGTTCGCAACATGGCAATTTATTGTCGTAGTGGTCATTCACAAGAGCATATTGATTTGGTTCGTGAAAGTGTTACTGAAAAGCCCCAAATTTCCATTAGTCGACGTTCACAATAATTTGGACTCAGTGAATTTACAACAGAATCTTTCAGATTCAGAATGAAGTACCTCCGAAGATAGGCAAGCTTTTACTAGCGAATAAAGTGAAAATTTTGAAGCTACGTCGTCAAAACCACTATTTTTTACTCAAGACTCTGTAAGTGACCTTATCAGAGACCTCGACCTTTCAAAAGAAAAATCAGAATAGCTGGCATCTAGACTCAAAGAGAAGAATTTACTTTCTCTAAGTACCAAAATTACATATTATCATACTCGAGAAAAAGAACTGGTTCCATTTTATTTTCAGAGGCTTTTTATTGACAGTTCCAACCGCAAATGGAATGTGTTTTGTTTCATAATGGCAATAAGCATAGCGCGATTCCTATTGCTCATTCCACTAAATTAAAGCAGAAGTATAAAACCATATCTCTTGTATTGGCAAAGCTCAAGTACCATGATCATAAATAGGCTGTATGCGTTGATTTAAAAATGGCGAACTTTTTATTGGACCAACAAAGCTGTTACATAAAGTTTCCATGTTTTCTCTGTTTATGGGATGGCAGAACTAAAAGCGAACATTGAACATACTAGAGAAAATAATTTTACCTCCATTGTACATAAAATTGGGACTAATGAAACAAAGCATTAGATAAAAACGGTTCCTATTTTAATTATATATCGAGGAAATTTCCTAGTTTGAACAAGAAGAAACTTAAGGCTGGTTTTTCGATGGACCGCAAATTAGAAAACATAAAATCATTAACATGGTTTCCTTTCGTCAATATTGTAAAAAATGTCCTAGGGAATTATAAGTCTGAAGATTATTGCAAATTGGTGCAAAACATTCTGGAAAATTTTAGAAAGCTTGGATGTAACATGAGCATCAAAGTACACTTCCTCCACAATCATTTAGAAAAATTTCCGGACAACCTTGACTCTTATAATGAGGAACAAGAAAAGCGATTTCATCATAAAATCATAAAATAATATGGAAAAAAGATACCAGAGTCGATGAGATGAACACATGATGGCTGATTACTGCTAGAGCATCATACATGACTGTCTGAAAGGAATTCACTCGAAGATATCACGAAAAACTTTCTCCATATTCAATGATGTAACAAATGGTAAAAAATATGATATAATCGTATTTTTTCGATATCTATCATATCTCGAAAACTACACGTACATTTTAAAAAATATATTTACCGTTAGAACCAGCATAACGAGCATATTCAAAAACTGTAGACCAGTGATAATTAATAATATTTCCAATATACCTCCCTCTTAACTGAATACAAGCTTGTGCTCCTATAACGACAAATAAAGTGACAGTTGTTCATTTACTCGTGTCTCTTAATTATTGCAGCGGAATATAGCCTACTGAATACGCTCCATTAATGCATCTCTTCTCTTCGAAACGTGTTCTTACGCTAAATCTTTTATGTACTCCCAAAAATACAAATATAGAGGATTATCCTCAACGGATCTGGGTGGCCATATATCAGAACCACCCCCATTTATCCATCGTGGATAATTGTTGTTCGTGAAGTTCCGAAATGTTCTGGTGCAGCATCCATTTAAAGTCACATGTCTCTTCTTATAATCATAGGAAAATCCTTGAAGAACTATAAGCAATTTTCCGCATTCACTACAGCAGGAAGAACGTAAGTACCATTATTCCCAAATGTACTCTAGCTGAATGCAGGAAAATACCACACCATCATCAACAAGTATCTCTCCAGAGCTATCCTTATAGCCAAAATCAGCTGGGGTAGAGCTGTAATATGCTATGGCGGCGACTGAGAAAACAGGTATGTCACCCACGTAGAGTTTGGGTGAAAATCTACTGCTTTGACATTTCTTTCTTAAAATTAATTTCCTTTTCAATTCCGCCTTTATTGAACATAATTGTTCCAAGGTATTTAATAAGACATGAAGTTGGAAAAGGCAAGGTGGAAGTACGATATCTACAATCGTTAATCTGGAATAGAACTATGACTATATAAGGCTATAGTGGAATGCATAGCACTATATGGAGGAGATGTACGAGAAGTGTCTGACAAAAATACACAAAGAGTGATGGTTCTGGAAATAGACCTTTGGCAACGCAGCTATTGTGAGATTATTATAGTTAAAGTTAGAAACGAAACAATAACGGAAGAAATGGAAGTACACCTGACATAATGAACATTGTGGAAGAGAAATGTCCAAGAGGATATGGCCACTTTAAAAGGATGGCGACAGAAAGGTAAAAAGAGAAAGAGAGATAATATATATATATATATATATATATATATATATATATATATATATATATATATATATATATATATATATGTGTCCCATTAAGGATAGATCGCGGCCCTATCTTGAAAACCATGTATCCCACAGCTTTGGGGAAAAAAAAATTGTACTAAAAATGATCATGAGAAATTCACCACAAATATTTTTAAGCTTCTAAAACGACCGCAAGAGGGCGTGACGAGCTAAACATTTTTAAAAATCTTTTTTTTTGTGTATATAAGTGTTAACCGAGTAAGAAAAATTCTCAGTTATAATTAGCAAACTGTCTCCTACAACTTTGTTTTATGACATTTTGTCGTAATTTCACGAATAGAGGGGCGGAGGGGAGTTTTACCTATTGAGATAAAAAGTCGTCTAATGTCCGTTTGCCTTAACCGATTTTCCTCAATTTGGATTCATTTAAAAGGCAATTGCTGGGACAATCAGATAATCTGGGAGATAAATTGTTTAGTTTATAAATGAAACCGCGAGGTGGCGTTATATTCAACAATAGTTTTTTTGAAGTTATGTTCAGTTTTTTCAAATGGAATGGTACAGCTCTTATTACATGGCTAGAAAGGTAATTTAAAGACAAATCATCCAGTGAAAACCCGAAATCGATATCTCTGACATGTCAAGAGATATTTCGATTTTTCTGAAAAAATCAGTTATTATTTCACTGCTACCTGCATTAAGTTAAAAAAATATTAACCTAATGTTTGCCTTTCTTCACACTTTACCCAGGCTTAGGACTGGTCCAAATTATTCGTGCCATATTAATTTGGAGCGTGTTTAAAGGCCAACGGGCCAACAACGAAGATAATAATAATAACAACAGTCAAATAAAATTATCAGCACAACAGTCTAATAATTAACAGAATCTCAACTTTAACGCCTTTCTAAATGTTTAAAATGCCTTCACCACAGAAATCAACCACCAAAATAGATGGAGTGTGAACGTATGGTGAGGTGTTTTGGTAGACAAAATTATTGGTTCCTTTATTTTTAATGGACATTTGAATAGTGAAACATATTTAAATTTTTTACAATGGACTTTTTTACATGGACTGCCAGAACTAATGGAAGATATTTCGTTGGAAACAAGAAGACAAATGTGGTACCAGCATGATGGATGCCCTGCCCACGTCTCGCAGGTGGTTCGAAACTACTTGGATGCTTCGTTTCCAAATCGTTGGATAGGACAGGGTAGTTTATTTTCGTGGCCGGCGCGCTCACCGGATTTGACAGTCCTCGATGTTTACTTGTGGGGAAGACTAAAAGACCTTGTTTTTCAAACTCGTCCTACCACACGAGAAAACATGATTGAAAGAATTCAAAATTCAATAACCAGCATTTCAAGAGCGGAAATTGAAGCTGCCGTTTTTAGTACTCGTCGAAAAATAAATCTTTGCATTTCTAAGGATGGAAGGCATTTTGAACATTTAGAAAGGCGTTAAAGTTCAGATACTGTTAATTATTAGACTGTTGTGCTGTTAATTTTATTTGACTCTTGTTATTATTATTATATTAGTTGTTGGCCCGTTGGCCTTTAAACACGCTCCAAATTAATATGGCACGAAGAATTTGGACCAGTCCTAAGCCTGGGTAAAGTGTGAAGGAAGGCAAACATTAGGTTAATATTTTTTTAACTTAATGCAGGTAGAAGTGAAATAATAATTGATTTTTTCAGAAAAATCGAAATATCTCTTGACATGTCAGAGATATCGATTTCGGGTTTTCACTGGATGATTGCTCTTTAAATTACCTTCCTAGCCATGTAATAAGAACTGTACCATTCCATTTACAAAAACTGAACATAACTTCAAAAAAACTATTGTTGAATGTAACGCCACCTCGCGGTTTCATTTATAAACTAAATAATTTATCTCCCAGATTATCTGATTGTCCCAGCAATTGCCTTTTAAATGAATCCAAATTGAGGAAAATCCCCTCTAAAACTCCCCTCCGCCCCTCTATTCGTGAAATTACGACAAAATGTCATAAAACAAAGTTGTAGGAGACAGTTTGCTAATTATAACTGAGAATTTTTCTTACTCGGTTAACACTTGAAAATACATAAAAAAATATAATTTTTAAAAATGTTTAGCTCGTCACGCCCTCTTGCGGTCATTTTAGAAGCTTAAAAATATTTTTGGTGAATTTCTCATGATCATTTTTAGTACAATTTTTTTTCCCCCAAAGCTGTGGGATAAATAGTTTTCAAGATACGGCCGCGATCCATCCTTAATGGGACACCTGGTATACACACAAACACAGGCATGAAAACAAATAAATTGTAACATTTTTAAATAGCTTCAAAACCTAAAAGAAGACATGAAATGCTCAGAATTAGTAGACTATTAATATGACTGAAGTAGAAAAAAATATTGTTACCCTTGCCAAGATATATAATAAAATTTAATCTTCGGTACCTGAAATATATAGTTTTTCCATTGTCCAAAATATTGTTGTCCAAATGCAGTACTTGATAAGATGTTTAAATAGAAGAATTATATATGACAAAATATATACAAGACAAAAAGATTTGATTCCACTGGGTGATTTTTTAGTGCGTCCCAACTTTAAATTCAAATAAAACAACAACCATATTAAATGCCTTGAAACAATTTATTTTATGTGAAATAACATTCAATGGCATTAATGTAAGCATTTGAGGTCTTATTTCCGAAATTGTCCGAGTGATGTTGGCTCCGAAAGCGTCGATAGTTGCTGGTTTATCGGCATAGATATCGGCGAAGATTTAACATAACTACAAAGAAAATAATCTAAAAGTATTAAATCACATCACATTAAATCACATAGCCTTGGTGGTCAATTAACAGGTCCGTCCCTCGAAATAATTTTCTCATCGGCTCGTTCCCTCAATAAATCGATTATTGCGTTGGCTGTATAACATGTGGAGCCGTCCTGTTGGAATCACATCTCCTCCAGATCAATACCATTAAAATTCGAAATTAAGTAATCATTGATCATCACTATGTAACAATCTCCATTAACGAATTGATGAATTTGAATGAATGAATTAAATTGAATGCTGGATAAATTTCAATAAAATGATGAATCTATATTAACACTGCCAGCAATAGTGGCGACATTTTCTTCAGAACGTTTTTTGATAGATATTTTTTTATTTTGTTTTTGTTTTAATATGGAGCAGCGTGAAATGTATTCGAAATAAAAGTGCTCTTTAAGGTTGATGCACAGAACACTGATCTTGACAATCATTTTGGACAATTTTCAAGCGTTGCTCTGATGTTAAACGTTCCATGATGATTTGCCAGGCTATACTGAATAATTTTGGCAAATGTACGTGGAAACTCACAGTTCGTTTGATAGCGACTCCTATCGGAAGTTCGGATACACTGAAAATATCGCCCTTTATATACGTATAAAAACATGCCGTCGCAAACTAAAACAAAATGGAAATGAAAATTGTTCACTTTACTTAAAAGCAGGCTTCACAGCTTCAAAAATTGGTTTGATTTAAGGAAAACATAAAAATTACGGGCAAATCTGCGTCAGCTGATAAGACATGTGCTGCCTCGTTTCCATGAAATGGAAAACACCCTAAAATCATCCTAAGTTTTTAATTGTAAAGAAATCGGCCTTTTTTGAAAAAAAAAACCCCAATAGACCAACATTCATATAACAGTGAAGCAAGCATCTAGCTCGATAATATTTAAAGATAACGTACATTGTGCAATTACAACTGGTCTTGATCAAACTTGGATTTGTTTACCATACACAGAATCCATGTATCTTTAAAAATAAAAATAGTAGTATTTTCCAGTCACTCATGTCCGAGTTATTACCACAATTTTAGATGTAATCTTAGATGTACCACGAAAGTGGTACATCCAAGAAGTACTTACCGCTGTATCGCTGATAATATTGAATATTTAGTGTTTTCAAGGCAATTAAAAATATTTACTTATAAAAAAAGCAACTTTTTGATATACAAATTTAGTGATTTTTCAATATTTTTTATAGTTTTCATCAAAAGAAAATTAATTAAACAGGCATCATCCTCACAGACAAGATTTGTATTCAAATATTCGCAACTCCTAATAAGAGATCTTTTTTAAAGGAAAATATACTCATTTATCGTATGGCGTCTCTTTTCAATTTCTCAACAGGCTTATCCGTATAAATCCTAAATTAATTTAGTTGAAGAAAAGAGTACCCATCGACAGACAAGCTGTATAAGAAAACTCTTTTAGGGTAATGGAAATACGAAACCCAGAGGCGTGGAAAGGAATATTTAACATGTTATTTAATAACAACACATTGTTTCTTTCTTTAAGAATATTTCTAATAAGTTTATCTTTAGTATTTACAGTACCTCTTTAGAAAAAAATAGGGCTCATCTCCAAAGACACTTTTTTTTAACTATTTTCATTTTAAATAAAAAAAATACACATGCTGGTCCATACTGCATTAAATGGAGGACCTAATACTAGGCTAATTAAAATGCTCTCGAAGCAGGAATGATAAAAGTTTATAGTTTAAAAAATTACTTTATTCTTCCGTATATTCTCTCTTAAGCTCAATACATTTTTTCCATTGGTTCTCCAATTAATTTATTTCATCTCTGAAGTAATGGAAGTCATCTCTGTAAGTCCTTCAAAATACTCATATACGGCTGCTATAATTTCTTCATTTGATGAAAATCTCTTGCCACGTAGGAATTTTGTGATGTTTGGGAGCAGATGAAAGTCAGAGGGAGCCAGATCTAGTGAATATGGTGGATGCTTTAACAATTCGTAGTGTAACTCCTTTAATTTGGTCAGAAAATACAAGAACACATCTGTGGGTAGGTGCATTATCTTGATGAAATATGATCTTTTTCTTCGCTAAACCAGGTCTTGTCACGCATTTTTGCATTCAATTTATCCAACAAGTTTGAGTAATACTTAAAATTTATTTTATTCTTCCAAAAAAGATCCAAAATTGGTTAGAAACTTTTACTCGAAGTCGTTTTTGAACAGAATTTAACAAATGCGACACCCATCTTACACATAGCTTTCTCAAGCCCAATTCCTTTTTTAAAATATGAAACACCCACTTACTTGAGATGTCTATGGCCTTAGCAATTTCACATAAAGTCAATTGTCTATCATTCATAACCATATCATGTAAATAATTAATTATTTGTTCAATAATTGCACTTATTGGACTTTCCGAACGAGTATCATCATGCAGGCTTGTGCGACCGCGTTGAAACTCACCTGCCCTTGTAAAACCGTTATTTTGGAATGAGCAAACTCACTGCAATTAATCACTGCACGATTTTCAATATTTTCCATTTTAAAAAATAACACTGATACGTTTACTTTAAGCTGCTATTTTTGTACGAATGAATTGTCCAATCGACTTGAAACTTCACATATGTTCATATGAAGAATGATACTTAGTAGTAGATTATATAGTTCTTTTATTGCTCCATAGATGTTGTTCCGCGAACATTTCAATTAGCCTAGAATATACTAGGGGAAAGATTCCACTACAATGATAAAGTTGAAAGAACTGTGAAACGTCTGTTACTAGAATAAGAAGCAGGATACTGTCCAGACTTGGAACCATCGGATTACCATTTATTTTAATCGATGAAACACTTTTTTTCGATATATTTTTTTAATTATTAATATTTTAAAACATGGCGTTGTGGAAGCCGGAAAGCAATGGAAATGATTTTAATTCACATATTAGATGATTTTATTTTTAATATAGCTGGATTTCCTAAATATGTGCATTAATTTAGCAAATACTGCAGAGATATTTCGAATATTATACAAATCACATTGCATTTTATTCCCACAAAAAAATGGCAAATTTGCTACGCTAATGGCATTGCAAATAAAAGCTAGAGAAAAATCTTAAAAATCCACGCCATCACGAAAAAAAAGCCGAGAGTGAGTGAACGAGAGAAAGAGAGAAGACGAGTCTTTCGAATTAAAACATTTTACGTCTTTATTCTTTATTCACTCGGCCCTATCAATCCGCTAACGAAAAAAAGATGCAAATTTTCCGTCTTTGGGAAATTCCCATTATTTCCCCCGGAAATAATGCGGAATAAGAGATCTTTCGGCCTGCGGAACAATTTACGAAAATAAAAGGGGTATTTGCATAAATATTGGATTCAGACATTTGTTTTTATAGTGCAGTATTTTAACTTTGGCCGACGAACATTTTGATGGAGTAGAGCACAAAGGAAATAGGTTTATGTTTTGATCAAAGAAAAATCTAAGAAAAACCGTTGTTATGGGAAAACCACCCGTCCTGATTCTACAGGGTGAATAATAACTAACTGACTCGACTGAATTTTGAATATATTTATGAAAGTATAAAAATCTTCTAGACCCTCTAGTTTGCACTCTTTGTTGCTCCACTTAAATTACGTTGTGAGTTGCAATACTTGTAGTTGTAAGGTGTCTCTTCATCTACCGTCCTTGCGTTCAACTTGAGCCTAGCAGCTGAAAAGCTACAAACTAGTCCCGGAAGACATCTGTTGACGCATTGTGACAGTTGAGTAGAGAAGGGCAGTGGCACCACGTGAAGTAGGGGTGAAAGATCTCTGTAATAAAGATCTCTCCCCACGGTCCCGCTACGCCATTCTGTGCCTGGTACTAAACCTGAGTAATGTCTGAATAATTGTGGCGTGTTCATATATTTTTTTCCTTTATTTGGGTTTTTCGCCACTATCTAAAACTCAAAAAATATCAAAAATACTTGTTCTTATTTAAAGAAAGAATCACTGATATTTTTTGATATTTTTTGAGTTTAAGATAGTGGCGAAAAACCCAAATAAAGGAAAAAAATAAACTAAACCTGAGGTTCCAGGCAGGATGTTATGGACAGTCCATGGATGTTATGGAGCATTCGCCGTATGATGGCGTGAATTGTGTGAATTGGCGTGAATGGCGTGAATTGTGTTATTACGATCCGCCGTCAACGTCTCTCTTCAACTACCGTCTTTGCGTTCAACTTGAGCCCGGCTTATGACGACTGAAAGGCTAGAAACTGGTGCCGGAAGAAACCTGTTGACGTATGGTGACAGTTGAGCAGAGACGAGGTGGTACCACGATGAGTATGGGTGAAAAATATCCATATAGTTGCAAATATGAATAAAATCTTATTTGGCAAATAACAACACAGGTTAAACAATGTAAACTTATTTTTGAGGTAACACTGATAAAAATAAGTGTAAATAAAGTATTTTGTAACCCGTAGTAGTATCAATCTACTGTAGTATCATCTACTTTTAAAAACCTGCAGTAGTCTCCCAACATAGATGGATTTTAGAGTCCCTGGTATGTTGGTTATCGTCGTGAAACCTCTCTCCTTGTTCGTCGTTTGCTGCACCCAAATTTTCCAAAAATTCAAATGGGAGTGTAAAAAATGCATTTTTAAGGACATGCGACATCCAAGTATTAATAGACTCTCCAGAGTTTATCTATGAGGTTTGTATAGTTTTCAACTTTCTTGTTCGCGAGAAATCCTTTCACTTCACTTACAAAACACTTATAAGCTTCCTATAAATCACCTATAAGCTTCCTTATTTGAGGTCCAATAAATATGCCTTTTTTTAATTTTGTATCACTTAAAGTAGCTGTCACTTTCATGGTCAGTTGGTTCTCTCCACATCATAGGACCAGCAAACACCATAGAATTTTTCTTACGATGCATCCACTGCACTAAACTTTCGTGACATCTTATACAACAAAGATGAGGAGCCTAACTTTTATCTTGATCCAATTTGACAGTTAAAATATAATAGATAGGCTGTTTTGACTTCCTCGGATATAGATCTAGCTTGTGACTTTAAAATAAATCGTCCGCATATATAACAAAACTTAACTGCTCGATGTTTGCAAAATCAACAACTAGAACATGTAATTTTAAATAAATTCGACTTAAACACTTGACCGTACCGTAAACGAGACAGAAACAAACTAAACTATAGAAAACAATAAAACTGCCTTTAAAGGTTCGTAGAATACTGTGAAAATACCCCCTCTACGGTCTCATAATAATTACTACATTGTCCAGTCCAAAGTCAGGAACAAATAATTTCAAATACTCCATAACATAAAGAAGAAGTAAGAGCTTTTTAATAACTACCTAAATGAAACGCAAAAAGAGCATTCTCATCAATGTTACAAAAATCATGTCGGCCTGTGTAATTGGTTATTATTTAGTTTTTTTATTATGCTATAAATAAACCAATGAACATAGTTAAAACAATTTTTTTTAAATTAATAATCAACCATACATCTGCCAAAAAATTAAAGTCGGAATTTCGAATTCACATGGGGATTCACATTGGGAATTGCGACATATATATATATATATATATATATATATATATATATATATATATATATATATATATATATATATATATATATATATATATATACTATATATATATATATATATATATATATATATATATATATATATATATATATATATATATATATATATATATATATATATATATATATATATATATATATATATATATATATATATATATATATATATATATATATATATATATATATATATATATATATATATATATATATATATATATATATATATATATATATATATATATATATATATATATATATATATATATATATATATATATATATATATATATATATATATATATATATATATATATATATATATATATATATATATATATATATATATATATATATATATATATATATATATATATATATATATATATATATATATATATATATATATATATATATATATATATATATATATATATATATATATATAGTATATATTTATATAATATATATATATACTATATATATATATATATTATACTATATATATATATATATATATATATATATAT